>JBAMHX010000001.1:4236545-4253097 GCA_037177515.1 Pseudomugil tenellus
TAATTTAAATACCAAGTGGTTCCTCTCACTCCAATGTTAAAGTGTTAAATGTAAAAGATGTAAAAGTTCCTGTTTATGAATATAATATTTAAAAATTCTACAAATAATGCAATGTTCTTAATGAGAAATATACTTAGAGAAGGAATTGTGTTAAATTGTGTTAAATGAAAAAAGTGGTATAAGAAAGTTACATTAATTCTTAGCAATTTTGATCAATCTGTCTGCTATTTATTATACACATGATATAGATGACAATTGAGCATTGAGTATTGAGAAAACAAGTATAAAGTAAAAGTAAGATGAGAATGCATAGTTCAACCCATTTATTTCTAAATTTGTGCCAGTTTTTATGTTACATTCTTAAAAAACAACCCGGGCTGTAATAAAAATAGGGGCTTGTCCGGGATACATTTACTTTAGAAAATATATCCTGGTATTTCTGTAATTTTGAACCAAAAATAATAATAATAATAATAATAATAATAAAATATTTAGAAATATTTGGCTGCAGATGAAGAACTGAGTCATAACACGCATAGATTTTACTAAGCTCTCTCCTGCTGCAGTAAAGAGTGATGCAGCTCATTCTATTATGTTGCATTGTTCAATACTGCTTGTCGTTATGTTGAGAACCAAAATGAATCCAAATAGACACCCTTTTGCTTTGTGGCAGTGACTCAAAGATGCATGTGCTGCATCTCAAATTATGTGTATTATGCCTAATGCTTCAGGGAGGAGACAGGTGGCTTTAATAAACAAATTGTGAATAAATATGAGGATAATACACCATACATTTCCAGTATCTTCATTCAAGACAGGATTTGTGCATCATTTTTTTCTTTCTCCTCGCTGTGCATGACCTTTCCATATGGGCTGCTTGGAGACACACCAGAGAAATATAATTTAAATACTGAAATACTACACTTTCCGATGCCTTCTAATTACCAACATCTGTCAGAAGGATTTACTTGTTTTGTGTGTCTGTGTGCATGTGTCTATTCCTGTGTGTTGTCATGTACTAACAAAGGATTAGTGCTTTCATGTGTAGCAACACATTTGGGTCTGAGTGAAAGTTTCACATATGGTTGCTTCAGCTCAGCTGGTTTCTCCAAAGGGCTTTTGTATTTGGTTCTGATGCAGCCATTTACAGTCTGCATGTAAGAGTGTGCTTCATCTGCAGGCAGCAGCTTGTGGCTGAATGTGGTGAATGTTGCGTGAAGAGCATTAATCCATCAGCAGCAGAGGTACAGTATGTCTTACTGGCTGATGGGGGATTTCATTTAGTGTATGCAAATAGTCTGTCACAGGCACAATAAATATTAGGGGGAGCTGTTTTTCTTTTTCCATGTATCCATAAGAATTGATAGTGCAGCCAATTAGAGTGCATGTTCAGCTGTTTTACTGAATATTGTTGCTGCTGGTATTCAAAGTCTTTGCTGAGCTTCCCATCCACCCACAGAGGGTCTGTCCACAGGAGGCCGCTCATCATTTCCCACTGGAGAACATAAAAAATGACATATGGTGTTTACACAGTGAGCAATGTGGGGCAGAGGTGTTTTCAGAGGTGCAAACACAATTTTGTTGCTTTGTTATTTTCTTTCGTAACATTTTCCAGCAGCTTCCTAACATTAGTTGTGAAATACTGATTCTCCCATGTTTGGTGGACTTATGGTAAAATATGACAAAGTTTAAACTACACTGGATTGGACAGCAACAGCTATAAAAAAAAACTTGTACATTTCTATTAGGTTAAAGCTAAAATATGCTGATGCTAGTATTGCAAAGTCTGAGGTTTATTATAAAAGCATTCGCATTAAATCAATATTCTTGAACGAATGAAGACAGCCAAAAAATAGATGTATTCCCTTATGATGCCTTTCTAGGCCTTTCTTGTGATAGTTTTTAGTTGTTTGTTTTGGCTTCATCTTCAGTGAGTGACTTGCGGCTTAACCGTGAGATTGGTCTGGCTAATACTCAACGTTCCAGTTCTTTATCTTAAAAAAAAAAATTCTGGGATTGTCTCGCACTGTGTATGAGACATTTATATTTTCAGGCATTTTCCAACCATCTTTGTTCAGTTTGCTTGAATCTAAGCAGAAATACAATTTCTTTATATTTAATGACTTGTGGTATTGCCTTAAGGAATTGTGATGATGCTAAAATACTCTTTAATATAATGATGCTTCATGCATTGTCATTAGGTTTAAAAACTTAACAGTTGAACTGCAGTGAATGTGCTTCTTTTATCTGCTGCAGCTTTGCATAACCATTAGGAGAAAGGTTTGGAGCACTGACCAAGTTGTACAAATTTAAAGAATTGTTGTTAGAAGAGGATGTAAAACACCTTTAACCAGAAAATAGATTGCACACACTTGCAAACTTTTGTTTTCATTGTGCACCAATGCAGTAATGCTGGATTCAATAAGAAAATGGAAACGTGGGAGTTTTAAATGTCTAAGTGGAAAATGTAACATGAATTTTTCATTGGGGATGTACACTGTAAACATTCGACAAAGCACTGACGAGCATTGTTGGCATATTTCCTTCCAATTAAACTGCTCATAAATGTTTCAGCTTTGGATTTCAAAGATGCAGCAAATGCTGCATGAAGTGTTATTAGGGTGGAGATGAAAGAAGATGTTGTAGGATAATGAAAAGGGGATGTTGGATAACTGAGCTATGCTGGTTCTTTGACATGACAGAACTCTGCAAACCTGAATCGCCTACAGAATGACATTTAAACCATCAAACAAAGTGTGACATTAGTTTTTTTTTCTGGGGTTACAGGTTTAATAAAAACACTCAAGCACAGAAGATGATTTTTTTCTCATGTCTTCTTGAAGAAATTTCACTCTATAGTAGCATTAAACATAAGCCTTCCTGACAGTAATAAAGTACAGCTTAGACAGCTGAATGTTGAGACAACTCCAGATGTAGCTGGCAGTCTGATGTGTGCTAAAACGGTAACTATGCAGAGGATTAAATTCTGGATTACCTGATTGAAATGTTAAAGACTAAGACGTATAGCTTCGAAAGGTGTGAAAATCCAGCTGCAACATAATATTGCTAAAACAGAAAACATTTGCTAACATGTGATGTTCAACAACAACAAAACTTCAAACATCGCATTTTATAGTGTCACTTTAGGTTTTCCATTTGGGCCTCTGTTAATGCGATGCTATCAGCGTGCCGTCATTGTCACGTGGGTTTTATCAATGTCCGTAGGCAGCAGCTGCTGGCAGGAGAAAAGCAAAGCTGCTCTGGTCTCCTTCTCTGAGAATAGCTAAGATAAAGAGAGTGAAATGCCATGAGTTGGTTATGAAAGAGTTTTGGTTTCTGGGTGACTATGAAAAGTAGATGAAAATGCCATCCACGCTCTGCGCTGGTTGGTACGGAGAAACCAGATGAAGCTGACTGAGCAGGACCTTTGATGATTCAGCTGAGTCCACCAGGAGAATATAAACAGGCTAAAACTCATGTAACTGAAGCTATAAATTCAGAATTTATGCAAAGTATAATCTATATATACAGGAAGGAGGTGCAAAGTAAGACCTTCTTTAATTTATTCATTACAAAGCAGAATCTAGTGTTCCTTGAAATATGTATGAGAGCACAATGTTAAGATTAGTATTTGAAAACTGATATACTGCATACAGTACATTCACATATTGGAGGTTCATTTTTAATAATGTACAAAAAAAAAACAACTATATAAACTGATGGAGATGTTGCGATTGAAGGATACATGTAAAAGACTGAGCCTGATGGAAGAAGCTCCTCTGCAGTCTGGTGGTGTGCAGATACTTCTGTCAGGAAGCAGCTGGGTGAACAGCCCGCACATTGCTGGGAGTGAAGCAGCATGTGTGTTACGCCATGCAGAGAAGGAACATTGAACTATCAATTTTTGTGAAACGGTTCAAAGAGTTGAAGTCTTCACAAGAACAGAACTCCATTCTGCCTGTTGAGGGCATGGGCTGAAGTATTAACTATTGGGCAGACTCCACATTTGTATGAATACAGAAACTAGCAGTTTTGCCAACTTCTCATTAAGAAAAGAAGCTACTGTCTGTCCCAAGAGTTGCCAGAAGTTTCTAAATGATGTCATCAGCTAATTTGTACAAACCTGTATGTAAAGTTGCAACAGATGATGCCGTGATAAGATATGATCACAGGGAGAGGCAAAATTTCATATGACACCCTAAATATATTTAGAACATAAAAATCTTGTGTCAATATTTTCTTTTTTATTTTTGTGTTTATTAAGTGCAGTTTGTTTTTTGCTGCTGGATCCAATCCAGCTGCACTGAAACATTGAAAATCTGCAGGACAGTGGCCCTCAAGAACCAACTATAAACACCATTTATAAAGGGGATAATGCCCGACGAGGTGTCCATTGTCAGAAATTTATGGATGTCACGGAGGCATGAACCATTCGACAAGTCATCCAGTAATTTCTGATAATAGACATCTAGTCGGGTATTATCCCGCTTAGATGATGGTCACTTAAGAAAGAAATAATATTAAATTAATTATTAATACGATAATGTTTTTATGGTTAAAATTGTACGTTTTTCACAAGAAGCGTAACCGGTTCTGACTGCAGTACTGGGAGCTGAAATAACATATGTTAATGTATTTTCTGAGTTATTAACTAGCATTTAAACCAGCACAATAATGTAGAATAAAAATGCTATGTAACTGCAACTTTTCTTTTTTAATACTCTGCTTCTTACTCATTTTGATGGCCCTCTTACATTCTATATTTCTGGAGCCACTATTTCCCTATGGTGTTACCGAGGCTGAGAAACAATATTTTACCTTGCGGCTCTTTGTGAGTGGAGGTGAACACACTGGCCATTCTGAACACGTATTTGGACTGGTTCAGCAAAGACAGGGAAGAAACAAAGAAAAAAGAAACATAACATTAGACTGACTTTTACTGGCTGGAGAGCGCTCAGAGAAGAGGTAGGATGTATAACAGATCCGCAATTAGCCTTTACTAAGAAAAGCAACAGTAAGAAAATTTGTTAAGGTTTAATGGTGCGGCTTAATGCTGTCAATTTCATCTGCATGATAATAATGATCACACAGAGTATTTTCTCTTCTGCTCTTAAATACGAAACTGCTTCTGTAATCTTATTTCCTTTTCTTCCCATTATGGTTGGCAGCCACAACTGATTAAACCACTCCAGATTAAACCACTCCAGTCATTTCCCCACATTTTATTTCTGTCAATATAACTTCTCAGGTGACTAGAAATTGCTTTAGAAATAGACATTGGACTATCTGCCATCATTTGTGTGTGAATGATGTTCTAAAATAAGTTGAAAAATGATTTAAGACATTGTTGTATCCCACCCTCAGCCAGAGTCCTGCACTGTAAAGAGTTGCCACCCACAAGAACCAGTGAGTGGCCAGCAGACGTTTCCTTTTTTCGGCTTATTTGTAATTCAGGAATGTTGACAATGGCTTGAACTGAAGACTGTGGATGTTTTGTTTTTGCAAAGTAGTCAGGTTCAAAATAATGCTTCAGATACTTCAGAGAACAGCAAAAATTCTGAGGTTATATGATTCAGTGCAATTAGACACAAATTATATCAGATATGTTCAGGGGAGATTCAGCTGGAAATAAACACACTTAGATATCCGTACCGTGTTCTGTTTGGGTCACGGTTCAGGTTGAGGGGTTTTATATGGGTTGATGTGTAATTATTTTAATGGTGTGCGTGGGTTTAGGTTGGAAAATTTGACATGTGCAGGATTCTGCTCACAGCGGGAGATTTAATAGATTCTGCTTTCCTGATGGTTGAGTTTAATTTCATTTTGTTCCTTTAGGAAAGACATGTCTTTATCTGCATTTTTTGCTTGTAGTTGTTCATCTTATAAAAAACTTGTGTGGTTTACTGACCTGCGTGCAACTACATGTTTCTAGATGTTGTTTTTATCTGTTGGGCTTCGTACTGTCTGCTTATGTTTCAGACATGAAAATTGTAAAACCAAGAAAACCCACTTTCCATCTCTCTCTCTCTCTCTCTCTCTCTCTCTCTCGCAGTTACTTAGTTGATCTTCTTGTTGCCGTTATTAGCTGACAAAAATTAATTATTGCATTTCCACCGCTGACTGTTCTGGACTGTGAACCAAAATGTTGCCAAGATCCCGAGTTGTTGAAATATTAGTTTTCTCTGCTACATTTTCCCATCCCTTGTGTCATAATACCTAGTCTACTGACGGGTCATTGGGATGTTTTATTTCTCCCTCTGGGTTTTCTTGATGGTTAACAACCAGCTTCGAGGTGCATTACCATCAGCTAGTAAATTGGAGAAGGTACGTTATGGATGTGAAACACACTTCTGCTAATTATTGACTCAATCATCTTTATTTGTAGCTTTCTTGTGCAAGAATTTTCTTTCACTCTTACATTCATCTGGTAAAAAGTGCACAACACACATGCACATATTTACCAAGTTTTACTGCTTATCTTCCAGATATTGATGAGTGCAGCTTGCAGACACACACCTGCTGGAACGACAGTGTGTGTGTGAACCTGCCGGGAGGCTTTGACTGTGTGTGCACATCTGGACCAGGCTGCAGCGGCGACTGCCCACAGGAAGATGGAATAAGACGTAACGGAGAAGACTGGAAACCCAGCTTTGACCGCTGTGCTATTTGCTCTTGCAAGGTAGAGAAGATGACACACACACACACAGTAATAAGACAAGTCGGTTATTAACACAGGTGTAATTTGGGTGAGATCAACTTGTCAGTTATTGGCAGAAAGAGAAAGTCTGGAATCAAGAAAAATTTATGCGTCAAAACTATGTTAGATTTCTAATATTCCAGGAAACTAGGGCATGCAGTTGGTGTAATGAGTGCTTTTATAGTCATGAAAATCAATCAAAGCTTCCTGAACAATAATGACGAGAACAAGAAAACAGACAGAGCTGGTGAAGAAGACAGGATGAGTCAGATAAATAAACAATGAAGAGTCTGAAAATGGGAGTGAAGCAAAAGGGAGACATGCTGACAGAAGATATGGAGCAACTACACATTGTTTTCTTATTACTTCTCCTATTTTAATAAAACTAAGTTCCCCCTCCTGGAAGAATATTGCCTTTTCCACTCACAGCGTTTCTTTGAGCTCTGACCTGCAGGGGTTGGTTCTGCTTTCATTATTTTCACTACAAACACTTCTGGCAAATAATGTTAATTATTATTAACTAGAGCACTGATGTGTTCATCATGTGATGAGCGCAGAAGACGTTGTCATGAATTAGTTATCTTCTTCTCTCGAGTACAAGCTTGAAGCTGGGATTTACGTCAGTAGGAACTGATCCAGTGGTTTTCAGACATTCTTTCTTCAGCAACAATAAAACTCCTGGAAAAGAGAAAAAGAAAGGAAATGAACAGTATTTAAAGAAAGCTCAGTGTTCAGAATTCAGTGCAACTTGTCTAAACAGACCTTTATTATCACAGCAGTACATATTTCCACCTGTTTCTGTTATTGTTTCATGTAAACACGCTTGTAGAACCTCCACCTTACCAAACCACTACTATTAATATGTAACAACAGATCAGGCAACATAATTCACACAGGAAGAAAAAATTCAAATTGATTTATTCATGAAGTTTTGAGGAAATAAGCTTTTAATTGCACCCCCCTTAGAAAAACACTAGTTAAACTTTTCCTGTGTCTTGGTGACTGCATTGATGTCCCAGTTCAAAGCATCTGTGGTCCCAAAAAATACAAATAAATTCATCCACATCATCTTCGGCTTCAACCCAAATGTGTTGCACGCCCACCCGCAGTACGACTGACAGTCAGTTATTGATTTAACTCATATCTGTGTGGATGGTTGTGAGACAAACCCAGAAATATGAAATATTCCCAATCATTCTGACTTGAGAAAGACAAGTAGCCCCACACTCCCTCCATCTCATTGCATTGTGACAAATATTTGTGACAGCTTAATGACTCTTTTCTGAGGTCTGGAGTCAGAATGACTGTGGAGTACTGTGGCTGCAGGAAAGTGGGATATTGATCGCATTTGTCTTTGGGAAGGGAAGGCTGAGTGAGTGAGATTATCTAGCACATAGAGGGTTATTTGGACCGAAATGACAGCTGAGACTCCAGTGAGTCTCATCCATCCATAAAATTGTGAATTTAAAACCAGAATACTTTGATTTCTGCCTGCTAAATACTGCAGTTAAACCACTGCTTATAATGGATCACTTCAGCTTATCTCACCAGAGACATTCCAGTCCGTCCATACTGTGCATGTACAAGCTAACAGGGTGAGATTTTCTTATGTTTCTTTGGTCATTTACAAGCATTTTGGTAAATTTACAGTAGCATGCTGTATAAGTAGACAATAACATCTGTATTCTCTGAATCATCTGATGTGATACATGAACAATAAGGCTGCTAGTAAGAGGCTGGGATACAGCATTAAATATTCATATTCCAGCAGTAAATATAGAAATGAGAGGCCTTTT
Organism: Pseudomugil tenellus; assembly: GCA_037177515.1. Lineage (NCBI taxonomy): Eukaryota > Metazoa > Chordata > Actinopteri > Atheriniformes > Pseudomugilidae > Pseudomugil > Pseudomugil tenellus. Next base: position 4,245,039 of record JBAMHX010000001.1, read on the forward strand.
GCTGAAAATGCGGTGCTACAAAGGTAGCAGAAAGTGAGACGCTCAGCTCCCACTGAAGGTATGAGTTTAGCAAACCTTTAGCGTTCACAGCTGTGCTGGTTTTCATTTGACCTCAGTGTCTGAAACTCCTGATAAATAAAACTGCTGCATCGTCTTTCTTTCTTTTTTTTTTAAAAAATGAAAATGTCTAAAATATAAATATTAGATGCTCTGAGGTAATTTGACACTTGTGAGTGCTGTTGTTCTTATTAGGGGTGAACAGCTTCTTCCACATTAACAAAAAAACCCAGAAGGTAAATATATCCTATATGTTTATGCTGGGAAAACAGTCATGCCTGGTTATTTAAAAAAAGAAGTTATTTACAGGCATCAGATTTATCATAAAGCAGCATCAATGATGGCGTGAATGTGACAATGTGATCTTTCTGCTGCCATTCAAACAAACAGTGCATGTCATAAGTATATCCTGCCATCCAGCGTCTTATTTGGCAGTTTTTTTTTTTTTTGTTTTTTTTTTATTCCTGTAAGTCGAGGGTCACAACCGTAAAGAACAAAGCCGTTTGTACCGGAACATGGACCGAGCCATTACTGTCGCAGGACAATATGAATCAATAAAACACTGGCTTTGTATTGGCCTTTTAATGGCAAGCTAAGCTATTTTAATGCCCCTCATACATTTTCTAACAGCAATTTTATGTAGCATTTTTACATCTTTACAACAAAACCGTCTCGAGGCTGGACAGAACTGGCCATGTTCAGTAAAACGGACCATTAACTTTTCTCCAGGTACAGACAGAGCAATAATACAGCTTACCAATCTGCAGATCAGTAGCAAGCCATTAAAAACACATTTTCCTACATTCAAACCCGAAATTTACTGCATCACATAAAAAAAAAAATATGTAGGCTGAGTAGTCTTAGAGAATGACGTGTTAATGAGAGATATTACAGACTGCAAACTTTAGCCAAGGTTAAATAAAAACACATCCTAAGTCGGATCATGTCTCCCTTGTGGTTTAAAAGAAAAAATAATGAAAAGTTATGAAAGCTGTTGAAATCTGGGTAAACATAACAAAAGAAAACTTGGATAACATAACCAGTACAGTGTTAACACCGGTGCCTCATTATCTGTAATCTGTGTTGTACAGGATGGGCAGACGTATTGCAGAAGAAGACCCTGTGACTGCGGAGACCCAGATGAAGATCTGTTCTGCTGCCCTGGCTGTGACAACAGACCCAGCAGTCAGTGTCTGGACCAGAGCGGACGAACGCTGTATCGCAGTGGCGCGTCTTGGCTGTATGGGTGTCAGCAGTGCCGCTGCATGGTTCGTACACAAACGCATTCAGTTATTAAATCCGCCTTTGATTATTGAATCCCTGAGAGTAAATACTGCTTTGTTAGAAGACAAAGATGGCATATAAACACTGTACTTCCTCATCAGCATGAAGCTCAGAGATGGTTTTTCTTTATTACCTGTCACTTATCTGCTGCTCAGCTGTGTGTGAAGGCTGAGATAATTACCAGCTTTTAATTCAAGACGTGGAAACACAACAGCATGCGAGCTGAAACTACGTCCGCACAACTGTTTCAAACATTTTTTTCATGTTTTTTTTTTTCACACCGATCTGCAATTCTGCAGGAGGGGGAGGTGGACTGCTGGCCTCTGGTTTGTCCCGTATTGATGTGCGAGTACACAGCAGTGGCAGAGGGCGAGTGTTGCCCGCGTTGCGTCACAGACCCCTGCCTGGCTGACAACCTGTCGTATGACATCCGGCAGACGTGCAAGGACCCCGCAGGCGTCACCCGTCTCAGTGGGGATGCATGGCATATGCCCAAATCCCCCTGCACCACCTGCAAGTGTAAGGTAGGTCACTGCAAAAACATGCACAACACTAGTTCCTTTTTAGCACAACAAATTCTGAATTTCTCTGCTAATGTTAATTTTACAGACAGTCCAATTTCATCCACGTCATTTTTGACCAGGTTTGATCCAATTAAAACAAATTCATGACATTATACAGTAGAACTTTACATTGCAGCTCGGTAATTGTATGGTAAAATCATAGTAAAAGATAAGAAATTTCTCTGTAATTACTGGTAATACCATGCAAATTTCTTTTTGTTACCAAGATATTGCCATATAATTATGTAGAAAGTGGACTTCAACACAAAGGGAATTGTGGATCAACAACTATAACATTCGTAGTATGAAACACATTAACAAATAGATGCAGTTTTTAATATTATGGTGATATAATGCATTTGTGGCATAAAGAAGTCATTGAACTGTGCCTCAACTTAAAATTTCAGAGAATAACATTTATACACACTACAGTCAACAGTTTAGATCAACTTTTTCTTTTAATCTAATAGAAAATGGGGCTGCATGGTGGTATGGTGGTTAGCACTGCTGCCTGTTGGTTCGAGCCCGGGGCTTTCTGTGCTGAGTTTGCATGTTCTCCCGTGTAGCGTGGATTGTCTCTGGATACTCTGATGTCCTCCAACCATCCAAACACATGCATGTTAGGTTGACTGGCTATACACAATTGTCTTTAGGAGTGTGTGTGTGTGTGTGTGTTTGTGACTGGTTGTCTCTGTTGGCCCTGTGATGGACTGTCGACCTATCCAGGGTGTACCCCGCCTCTCATCTAATGATTGCTGGGATAGGCTCCGGAGTAAACGGTAAAGATGATGGATGGATGAAAAATGTATTTAAACTAATAATTAGAATATATAGGACTGTTACATAGCATTTAAAAAGAAAAACTAACGTAACTGTGATATTTTTCTAACCCTGCCGTATATATTGTTATATAAAAAAATCTGGGAATTTAACAGATGACTAAACAGCTGTTGGATTACACATTAAAAGGAGAGTAGAAGGAACTGAAGCTACAACAGACTTCAAAAACTTCCACAAAATCAATTTGAAGAAAACACAACAACTAACCAGATCACTGGTAGTCAAATTGTCTGCAAGCTAAAACCTATAACAAGCATTTTATGTGTAGGAAATGTCTTTCTGGCACAAAGACCCTGGGATCGTTTCTGCAGGGAGTAAAATAGCTGCATTGAGCTGCTAGGGTTCTGTTTACAGTTTGTTTTTAAGGTTTAAAATAAAAATAATATACTTTATGAAGTTCCAGAGAGGCTGCTTTTTCATCAGATACACTGTTTGTAAACTCTTTAATTCCCTTTACTGCTACAGTGGAAGCAGAAACTGCACACTTAGCACAATCCATGCAGCGTAAACAGTTACTACAATAGGAAATGTGACAGAGAAAAGTTTTCCAGAATCATTCTTTGATTTTAATGGTCATTATTTCACCAACACATTTAAGAACAGTTCAACCGTTTTTCCAGAGCTGAGTTTAACAATAATTAATCACTTGCTCTTCACAAGCAAGTTTCAGCTTTTTGGAACAAACTTTAATTAAACAACTGCTTGAAAAACAAAGATAGCATAGATTATACTGTCATCTCCAACTACAGACCAATTTACAACTTCACTTCTACAAGTAAAATTATGCAGCAACACTTTGCAGATAGTTTCAGAGCTTACTGCAATTCAGAAAAGTTCCCATCAATGTTGCAAATTCCCTCAGATTTAAAATGAACAAAAATATCTGTGCTTGCTTTGTTCAATTTGAATGAGGCACCAGTTACCAGGCAGGAGATGTTCTTTTTGCCACGTTTTCCTGGGTCAGACAGAAAAGTTGGGAAGGATTACATTTTCTGCACACTTTGCTTTAGGTTAGTTGCAGCTTGTACAGAACAAGGCGGCATGTGTTCAGACAGCAAATAGCTGACCACTCAGGTCTTACAGCATGCACACTCTCCATCCCAGAGCATTTGACATATTAGTTTTTGAATCCCTGAATCTTATCAGACATGGATGATATCCCATCTAATATGGTTAAGACATTTCTGCCTGAAGTCACCTTTCCTGTATTCAGAGTTAAAAAGTAGAGTTCATGCCCAATACAGTTAAAATCCTAAATTACCTGGCTAAAGGTGTCAGCTCTTACATCAAAGTGACATGAAGAACCAGCAGATGAGAGATTCCCTCACACAGCACATAAGTTGAATCTGCATATATAGAGAAGTCAGCATGTAATGATTGGTCTCTCCTCGGTTTCCTCACATTATATTGACTCATTAAAGCAATGCTTGTTTTGGAGAAATAAATATGGAGGCTGTCAGTGTAGTAGCAAATGTATTACATTGTATTTATATAATCATTTATTTATACTTCAGCCTCCCATAGCTGCGCGCCATCATGTTTTCCTTTGTTGTCCACGCACATTAAGACTACATTGACTCCTACATACATACTTACATACATACGTACATACATGAATACATCATACATACATACATACACATATACATATATATACACGCACACAGACAGTAGTGTATATTTTTCCGAATTTCATTGCATGCAAAAGACTGAGCAGCTGATATACATGAACCCACTCTGCATGAGTACAGGAACCTGTTTGATGGAGTATGCCCGACCCCACATCCCATGGTCAGGGAAAAGTACTTTATCTGTTTCATCCATCCATCCATCCATCCATCCATTTTCTTCCACTTATCCAGGGTGGGGTCTGAAGGGCAGCCAAAGGAGGGAAGCACAGACTTCCATCTCCTGCGCCACATTTGCCTAGTCACAAGAGGGTATCCTCAGGCGTTATCAAGACGGCTGATATAATCTCTCCAGCATGTCCTGGGTCTTCCCCGGAGTCTCCTCCAACAATCACATGCCATGAACATCACACCAGGAAGGCGTCCAGGAGGCATCCTAAACAGATGCCTGAGGCACCTTATCTGACTCCTCGCAATGTGGAGGAGCAGTGGCTGTACTCTGATTCTCTCCCAGATGGCCGAGTTTCTCACGCTAAAGCAGAGCGCAGCCCCCCCTGCGGAAGAAACTCATTTCTTCGACCACCTGTATTTGCAGTCTTTCAGTCACTAACCACAACTTGTGGGGGTGGGAAGATGGACTGACCGGTGAGTCAAGAGTTTTGGGTTTTGGCTCAGCTCCTTCACCACAACAGATGGCACAGCGACCCACCTGACATTCTGACAACTGACAATCCTTCCCTCACTAGTGAACAAGACTTTGAGATACTTGAACTCTTCCACTTGAGGCAGGATCTCATTCCCAACCCAGAGAGATCACTCCACCCTTTTCCAGCTGAGGACTATGGTCTCATATTTAGAGGGGTTGATCATCATACTAGCAACTTCACACTCTATACTGCATAGTGCCTGCTGTATAAGCTTGTTGGGGCAGTCTATAATCTGGGGTGATTACAAACAGTCAACAACTTATGTGCTCAAAGAATGAAGTCAGCTGAAGTAAATTATTGGCTTCACTATGAGAGGTTAGGAGGATGAAAATTGATAGCAGGCACCAGAGGAAAAATAACTTAAAACACATCATTTTTTTGTTCCCACCGTTGACAAGCTAATGGCATCACTGGCAGATGTGACAGTTTGTCGCCTTGTTGGCATTCAGTCAGTAAGATGTTCGGGCCCAGAGTCAGCTCCTTCAGAATACTTTTTTTTTCATTTCATATGAACTACATTTAACATTTCCAAACCCTTTTTTATAAACCAGTTCAGCACCTTTGCTCATCGGTGCAGCAGCCAGCATCATAACATCTATAACAGTGACTCATGATTCAAGCTCTTATCCTTTATAATGTTGGAACTCACGGTATTTCATGTTTTGTCTCTTTGGTGCTCAGAATGGGAACGTTTGCTGCTCAGTGGATCTTGACTGCCTTCAGAACAACTAAAGCTCTCCTCCTCCTTCTCTTCCCTTCACTACGGGACTGCCACGCACCCTCCACCATCTGACGACTCTCCCCCTTGGATTCATAAGACAGACTTGCGCATGCACATGTGCATGGCAGTGTGTGCTCAGAAAACACACTGGACAGACTTGGGTGTCGAGGCTGTGCTTTCACGCCGCAATTCTGAAGAACAGTGAGTGAGTGTAAGTGACTCTGGAGGAGACCGAGGGCACGGTCACTCTCACCACGGTCACTGTGTTGTGTTCGTGTCTTTGTGTTTGATTCCATTTCACTGAATGTCTTGAGGAAATTTGTGTAGTGTTTCGAACACTGACTCAGTTAAATTCGTGTTGGTAGTATTTATTTTGTTCAACTAAACATTCTAATATCTCCTACAGCAGCTGATGTCCAGAGCCGCGCAGCCGGTCAGACGTCCGTCTGATTTACCTCTCGCTTGGTTACTTGCAGGGAAATGTCAAAAAGACGTTGTTGTGGTAACAAAGGCAAATTGTTTTAAGTTACTGAGTGAAGAGAGTAAATACGATGTAAGATTTGTTTCAAATGATGACGTTTTTATCTTTTTGCACCAACTACAATCTAACCATAGAATCATTTTATCAATGTGGTTTTTTTACCCCAAATATCTGAACTAAACTCCTTTTTTTTCTGGTGCTCCTGATGACATCATCACTGCTCATAATTGGTTTACACCTCTTCCTGTCCATTCCCTCTTTGCCATCTCCTGCATCCATAACTTTTCTCTTTTGTCTTGTTTTTTTTTTTTTTGTTTGTTTGTTTTTTTTAAGCATGGCAGCTCTATCATTAGCAGACAAGAAACAAAGCCAAGGGAGAGAAGTAAAGAATGAAAATATGTGTTTATCCATAAATTCATGTTCATTGGTTAGCCTGAATGCTAAAAGTGCTAATCAAACATCCTTTAAATGCCAAATGCAGTGCTAGGAAGTGCATTCCTGTCCTGATCTATTAACACTGTCCCTCAGCATCACCATCCTCTCTGATGACCGCCAGATGCTTACTCTTAACAAATGTCATGATATCACAAGTGTTTGAAAGTGCGATGCTGCTCAACAGATTCCTGCAGGCCAGTACAAGCACCAGCCCAAGCTGTTGATTAAATCAGCACAGCTCGTGGTGGGTTAGACTTCTCCTGCGTTTCCCAAGGCTCCTCTGCTCAGCTCCATATGGCAACCAGAACAGCAAAAGGACAAAAAAACATAGAAAGCTGCAGGGAGAGTGGATAATTAAAGCCATGTCACACAGGCCTGGATTTGCGTATGCCAGGAGGTCACCAAATGTTGAATCTGTTTACAGTCAGGCTTATTAAGGCAGGAGAGCCTTTCCTGCTACAATTCACAGCGCTGATGCTGCTCTGGTGCCTCCATCCTTCCTTCCCCGCCAACTGCCAGTAACTTCAAACTAGTCTCCAGTGTCAATGTTTTTTCAAGTGTCACTGTGTTTAAACTGTGCCCTCCCCCCCTAAACCCAACAAATCTGAACAATATGGTAAATGAGGACCAATCTTGAACAGCATGAGAGATGAGTAGTGTTTCTTTTCAAAGCTGCTGCTCAAAATTTCTCTCTTTGGGTTGCTTGCACATAGTCAGAAAAGTTGCAGAAATCAGGACTCATTTTGCTCCTTTAGAAGAAACAATTCGCTGCTCCAGATTACATTTAGTTTTAGTTTAGTTTAGTTTTTCATCTTTTGCTTTTTAGATGTGAAGAGATTAAAATCAGTCACCAACTAAACGATGAGAGTTGTTGGCTTGAGTGTCCAGGCTGATGCTAGAACTAGAAATCTGGCACTGATCTGAGACAGATGCAGTTTCCAGAAAGTACACCACAACACAAAGGCAGTAGCTTTTCCTAAAAATAACTCTCTGATTTTTAACTCGATATCCAGATCATTGGTTGCAAACTAAACTAGCTTTAATTACGAAACTTTAATTTTGAAAAAAAAGTACTTTATTCAGACCTGGAACCTTGAAGCTTGAAGGGTGAAAGGATGTGTAGATAATTACATCCATCCTCCTCCACATAAACACTTTTTTAGCTAAGTCTAATTCTGTTTTCAGCCATCATTGTAAGACCTTATTTAATTTATTTTACATGTTCAAGATCAACTCATAACGTCTTTTGTTAAAATTAAAATGCAGAAGCAGTGAAAACCTAAATTGCTTCAATAAGAAAGTACATAGAGTACTGTCAAGTACTACACTTGTATAATTATCAG
>JBAMHX010000001.1:4288691-4301667 GCA_037177515.1 Pseudomugil tenellus
CCAGTTTCCCGTCTCCAAAATGTTCGTAAGCAAGTTTCAGAGTTTACGTACCGGTACGCACATTTTCCCGCCACGTTGGTTTTTATAAATCAGAAACTTTCCATAAAAATCCATTTACGCCGCTTTTTGTGCGTAAACAAGCTTTATAAATGAGCACCCTGGAAAGTGGAGCGAAGAGTACCCATGGCTCTGGTAAATGCCTCTCCCTTCCGTGGTCTAAAAAAAGAGCATAACTTCCGTTGTGGCTTAATTGTAGAGTGTTGTTAGCTTAGTATTGCTGTGACCCTTCAGAGCCACTGCACCAACCAGGCATAATCAAAAATAAAAAGACATGACACTAAATATTTAAAGTGCTTTTTTTACATGCATTTTGACTAATTTAATTCTTCATCTACAAACTTAATTTTATTATATTTTTTTCAACATTTTTTTTATTTTCTTTGTTATTTTTGAGTTTCACATCAATTAATTTAATTTCCACCTTTATGGTTTATGCTTTTATTTTTACCTTTATATTTACAACCTTTCCTCCTCCTTCACATTTTTTAAAATTTTTTAAAATTTTTTATTATGCCTCACATTGTAATCCTTCAAGTGTATGCCAATGATGTCAGTGTTTCTAACCGAAAGATTCATCAGCTCTGAGATTAGATGATAACAACATAGCTGTGACTGAGAGTAAACTCACCTGAATTGAAGGTAAACTAACCTGAATTTTATGAAGGGCATCTCATTTTTTTTATATATTTTATTTCATGTTGAATTTTATTATAATGTCTGATTCCCCAAATAACCTGACAACCTGATTGCTCCACTGCTACAGCCATGCTTTTAACGTATTCTGACCAATATGCTGTGCATCACATTAAGTTTATTGTACCTTGGGTAAAATAATTAATAAATCTTTTCTAAAAGTATACAGGTTCGGTTGTCTTTGGTGCATAACTGAGCTTAGTCATGACAGTTGTCATTACACAAAACAATCAATCTACTTCTAGCATAGTAATTACATTTGAAGATGAAGTTAAAAAAAACTTAAAGTACACTTAATATAAGAGTTAATGATTACGTGTGAAAAATTTATTCCAGCTTTGATTCCAATAAACTCCATCAAGAGAACACATGAAGAATTCAAGTGTAAATTTCCAGTTTTCTACATCAAAGTATGCAGACAGATTTAGATATAGCAGGTTCAACAGAGAAACCTCATGTCCTTTAGGTCGCAGCCACCAGGGTCTTCATACTTCATCACAGTTCCTCTGTGGTTTGGTTGCACTTCAGGCTCTTATTCTAAGGTCTGTACTAGAACAATAGCTCATAACAATATCCCAAAGTTATTCCGTTGGGAAACTTTGTTTAGAAAAAATAAAATGCATTTCTACTCTGTTTTCCCAAAAGTAACATGCATAATTTCCACCTTTTTTTCTTTTTTAATTTCACAACTTCAATTTTTTGCAAGATTTCTTTTTTGTCCCAGAAAACAACAGAAAAGTTTATTTCCAAACTGAAACAGAGCTTTAGGTCAATCCTTCCCCCATCAGTGGTGACAATGAGACAATTGTTGGGGAGTAATTTACTTTAAAGTATGTCCCAACAACTGCTGGTCAGCCATCGGAGGACCAACAGATGGAAAAATTGTGTTGAAGCTTACTCCTACTCTGAAATGGTTGGTCATCTGACCAATATTCTTCTACTTTAGGTATGCACATATTCATACAATCTGCTGCCACAGATCAGTGTGCGCATTTTCTTCTAGAGCCAATCAGACATTATTTGGATATCACCTGTCATGCTAAACTGAATGCAACAGTTTGCATTGTAATATTAAAATACAACAAAATGTCAAACTTACTCAACTGATTGGGCACTAAACAGCATTGAAAACGTCAAAAAGACATAACAAACCGAGGAAACACGACCACATTTGGGTTTAAAAAGAAATAAATAAATACGGTTACCATCAATATTACTTTCTTTTCTTTAATAATCCACAGAGGTGCCAGTAAGTTTGGTTGATGCATTATTTCATACAGACAATCCCTTACAATCATCCATGATTTGGTGCTTTATGTCACACTGCCTGCTCTTTCTTGTCATTTCGAGCTGTGAGAAAGACAAAAGTACAATCGCTTTAACATTATTTCAGTCCTTGTTAAATTGCCTGAACCGTTAGTTACGTCCAACACATGGATTCTGCCTCTAGGTCCCTGGGGAGAGGTTAGACAAGATGGTGGGAAGTATGAGAAGCAAAATGCTCATCACTGAGGCAGTGTGAGGCGGCGTATCTGCCTGCAGGAGCAGGTCAGAATAAATCATGTTTTATCGTTGATAGACATGGACAGGATGATGGATGAGACACTGTGGGCCATCCACCGCAAATTTGTTGCAGATTCCTTTTTCACTCTGAGGCGATCAAGATAAAAATTAATTAATCAATAAAACTCCTCATGCTTAATTGGAATTTCATACCAATTAATTATGCTTCCAGACTCAGCAGGGCAAATAAATGTAGATTTTAATTAAGAACTGAGGCTGTGAGGTTTGTGTGGTTCACAGATTCACTGAACTCTTTACTCTATAATCCATTTAGAATTTTTCAGTCTGACGTCTAGGAAAAGATTTCCAAAAAAGTGTCAAAATTTGCTTCTTTGGAAAAGAAAGCAGTATTTTCAATTATACAACAAATGAATCAGTCTAACTTTAAGGATCTGATTTGGTATATTAGGCAGCAAATTATTAATTTGTGTATATGATCTAATTTAAGCAAATTGTCTTAAATAAAAATGTATTAAATTGTAATATAGGATACCAACATGGTGTCAGAAATAAATTTTATTCTGATGCTAATATTTAAATAAAATTGCAAATGTAGATCTAGATGTGCTGCATTAAGTATTTAGTGCATTAGTTTTGGATATTTGTAGTATTTATTCTTTCATTTAGTTCTTGTATTATTTCCGTACCGGTTTTTTCGTTTTCCTGATGCGAATGGTGAGGGTTAGAAGAGCACTCATGTTTTATGTACATGGGCTCTATGGGTGTGTGTGAGACGTGTCTGTATGTTTATGTCTATATGTGTCTATATAACTATGTTTATGCACATGTTTATGAGTTTATGGTCTTGTAGATTTGATGGGACAAGAAAGGAGGTGGGGGACATGTTTATCACATCTTTTAATGTAAAGCACTTTGAGATACGTTGTATGTATGATAAACTGCTCTATAAATAAACTTTGATTAATTGATTTGATTAATAGTGCAATTTAGGAGTACAGGTTAGCAGGCTGTGAGCTACTGCAGCTTAGTAACTACTAACAAAGACAAACACACACAGGTGGTATTTTCTCATCACCATACAAAACCCATGCAACATCACATGTGAAATCTTTTATGTAGTTTTACCTCATTGAAAACCTAATAATAAATGTCGTATTGCACTTCGAATGAAAAAAAAAAATAATATGCTACAAACTGAAACTAATTATAGTAGACAATCATAAATATAATCTGGTGACCAGAAAGTGGAGCGAAGCCTTTAGATCACTGAACTTCCCAGCTCAATTTGAAAGAAGATCTTAGGACTAAGAACAAAACTTTGTGGAAGAATAAGAGACCAAGCCATGGCCTGCAGCATAAATCTGCCTTTAGAGATGAAGGTGACATTTCCCGTCTGAGATCCAGATGAAAGAATGGTTCAGATGGCCAGAAAGCTCTATGGGGAAAAATACTTTCCTCAAGTTAACTGTCACAGCTATCAGAGCTGTCAGCTGTCATGGTTATTGCAGAGGCCTTGAACTGATTGCCATGATGTGATGTCTTTGTGACAGGGCTGTTCAATATCAGAAGAAAAACTGGAGGTGGCCAAGTATGTTTGCACCAACCTTCCTCCACTGGTATCCTGTCTGATGAGGAAAAGTTAAATTCCCATGCAATTAAAAATTGAGATTTTAACAAATAATTTAAGTACAGGATTTGTTTCCTTAATATATAATGAGGTAAAGAACTTATTTTCTTTATTCAATTCAAAATTTTAAAATTTAATTGGATGAATTGCAAAGCATCATGTGCAGCTGTAGAAATGTTTGGTCAAGGATTTGAAGTGTTATGGGGGAGAAGATAGTGCTGGGTTGGGCAGTACAGCATATTTGCACATAATGTGAAAAACAAGGAGCTCTGTGTGATTTTACATGATCATCAAAATCTCATAATTGTTACAAGTGGATCTGACATGGGGCTTCGCTAATTCCAGTCAAGATCGTTCCCTTTTTTCATCACAATAGTTTCCATGACAGTTTTTTGCAAAATAAAATATTTGTAAAGTTTTGACTAACAACAATTGTGATTACGAGGTGATGAGAATTTTTCAGAATTGCAACCCACACAAGGTATCCATGTTCTTTTAAGGGTTTCTCTGCATTTCTCTGTTGCTCCATATACTGCCATCTTAGCCGATCACATGACCTACTACATCATGTCATGGGATGCGTAAATACAGAAAAATGATATATTCTGGTCTTCTGCTTCCTGTCAAATATTTCCCTTCTTCTCATCAACTGCTGAAAAAAGTGAAGCACTATGTTTTTCATGTAAAGCTCAACTCAGAATTACCACTTCCAAGTAAACATGAAAAAGAAAGCTTTGATGTGAAATTATTTAATTCTGAATAATTCATCCTATCTATCTATATACCCAGGCTTTAATAATAGCAACCTGGCTAAAATACTGAAAACTTCCTGTTATTTTTTGTACTGTAAAACATACAGTCTTTGTTGAACATAGTGGTACCCATGATCTTAGCATTAGCTGCTAATGTGGGAGGTAATAAGCCTACAAAATAAATTAGTTTTATACTCTGACTCCCCACAGTTGCACACTTTACTGTTTTTCTTTTATGTTTTGAAAACAGGGATTGCCTCAAACGTTAAAAAGACAAAAGACAACGTTTTGGTTTTACACATGCAAAAAATCAAGCATAATATCCAGACTCAAGAGCGTTGCTGAAAAATCTCGGTGTTCCCATAATCAGATAAGCTATTATATAATGGAGCCTAACAGATTAAGCTATTTACATGTTCACTTTAACAATCTGGTAAATCCAGAGAACGAAGAGACAATAATCAGATTTCTGATGTACAAGTAAACAAACTATCCGCTACTTTGGATAAACGGCTGGTAAAACACAGAGCCTGTAACAAAAAACATGCTGCTCTGATGAACTGTGCTATCTGTATGGAAAATGAATGACTTGTCATGTACAGTACAATGTGATATGGCACCATGTAATGGAGAAGAACCATTCGAAAGGTAAGAAGAAAGGCTGATTGTGTGTTTTGCTCTTGTACAATGCCCGATCTTGCTAATTCTGTTTTTAGATGTAATTAAACAGAAGCCGATTCAGAGTGTTTAAGTCTTCTCAAAGATGTCATCCAACAGCAGACGTGGAATGTGTTTGTTAACATTGTGTACTACAGCCAGAACATGTGAAGTGCCGCTTTTTGAGGTGCTACGTCCAAAGTTCAACCCAAAAACTGCTTTTAAATAGTTTCCAAATTCTGATGCAAAAAAGATGCTATGAGTTTATTCAGCGACGTTTCGTGTCGTTCAACTTATTTCCTTCTAAATGTGTTTTCTATTTTACCTCATTTGAACCTCATCCACTTAATGAGAAGGAAAGATGTAGTCATTAGCAACTGCATTTAAGGCTAGACATATTTTCATTCATTTCTCAGCATCCCTCTGCAGCTTGTGTAACAGTTGTATGATGAAGGGAGAACATTGACTTACTGTCCAAATAACGATTGTTTAACATCTTTTGATAAACTATAAGATGATGCAGATCTCATCATTTCCTCCACTATGATTTAAATATTTGGAGAAAACTGTAATAAATTTTAATTTACAAGAAAACCTGAAGAGAAGATGCAAAGTGATGGCAAACTGTAACTGAAACCATCAACAGCTTCACATCCAACTGCTTCACTCCTGAAGAGACTGAGCCAGACAGACGGACATTAATAAAATATCTGACAGAAACTGGACGGACTCACACAGATGATGGTACTAGTGTGGATGCACATGACAAAGATAAGACTACTATTTCTGGTAAGAGTCTTGCATCACTACTGGACCAGTAAAGGGGATTTAAAAGACAAACTAAAGCTGAGGAAAACTGTCAGCATGTCATATTTCACTATCTTAAATTGCTGGATGTTTGCCATGAGTTATGGAATCCCATCAGAATAGAGCCGCTTTTTACCTGCAGAACCGGAATCTTTCATTTGAAGTTTAAGCATCCAAGATTAGAAAAAGTAACATGAAACTGTCCATAACTGAAAACCAGATAAAGGGGACAACAGAGAAGTAATGCCTGTATATACTTTGACTTTTATTTATTGGCCTCAAGTATGAGTTTAGGATACCTGAAGTTTTTCAACTTAACTTTTTTACTTTGCCTGTACTACTGTACTACTCTGCCTGTAGGTAACCACGCTATCTTGGATCTAACAAGAGCTAATCAGCAAACAGAGGAAGGTGAACTAAAGGTAAGGTGCACTCATAGCCGGCTAAAAATCACCTTTGTGCTACACTCTGCCTTTTTATCGGGAGCTATCAGATACCTGGCAAATAAAAGGACACACCCCTAAGTTATAAAAATGTACTCCCTCACAGTTACCATGGAGGTAAGCTTAATATGTCTTTTGGACCAGACACTAAACAAGTTTATTTCTGCTCTGAATTCAACTGATTTAGCAAAGGACTCAATTTTGTTCAACAATGTTTGCCGCTTTACTAAAGCAGACAGTAATGAAGGTAAGCCGGAGCCAGAAGGAAGGTGAACAGGATGTTTTGATGTAGAAGTTCCAAAAGTGTAAAGGAAACATGTCCCTGGATGTTCCGTAATAAGTCATGTGACCAATTAAATGATGCTATATGAAGCAAACAATAGGGAAACGCAGATAATTTACAATGAATTAGAAAGGGAAATCAGAAACGTATTCAAAAACCTATAGTAAATTTTCCACAACAAGTATAAAAAACCCAAAATAATGCTATGTAATAACCTTGTGTGAGCTGACAAGATTTTATGAGAACTGTGGCTTATTGGTTAGTGTCCTTATGAGTGTCCTAGTGTTAATGCACAACCTGTATGGAGTACTTGCATTTTGTTATTTTCTGTAAGACATAATGTGTTAATATACACATACCATACCTATGGAGAAATAAACAAAGTCAAACCAAAAGAAATGCACAAAGCACAGAGAAACGTAGCTGTTAGCCATATTTATGTTATAAAACTACATTGGAGATCTAATGTGTGAACATTTCAATTTTACTTTCGTGGAATTTCTGTCTGCATATTCTGTGTTCATTCCTAACCTTACCTGAGCCCAGAGAAGAATAAAGCAATGAAAATGCATCTGTGTCATCCCCCTTGAAATATGGGGGAGCCTTAGTATCTGACTGAACAACAACCCTGAGATAAGTTGGGGTTGACCGTTAGCGGGTTGAGCCCGGGGCTGGTTGGTCTGCTGCATTTCAATTATTTTAGCTGTAATAGTATTTTCAATCTGCTTTGCAAAATATGTCACTGAAGGCATCAGTTGAGACAACCTGACTGGGCTAAGATTGTGTTTTTGGCAATTGGTTTGGAACTAGCAGCAGGATTTATCGCTGACTGATAAACAGATCTTTCATAATTACTGGAGATTACTGGCCTACCCCTCCCAAATTAAGCAGACTGATGACCCCTCTCCAAACCTGACAACCCACCTGATTACTTTCAGGACATTGTTTTTCAGGACTTGGAATGGATAAGTCAAGCCAAATTTAAAGAGTATAACGGTTTAACATTTAATTTTAAAATGCAGAAATATTTTCCTAAATCTTAAGGAAAAACGGTTAAGTTCACAATAACTTAACCTGTCTGTGTGTAACGATTAAAAGACTATCTTTAAAATGTCTGAAAATGAGCCACAGAGTGACGTGGTAAAAATTGGTGCACTTAATTTATAAAATTACCAGTGCAGCTGAAAGTTAGTTTGGAGCCTTGTCAATGAATATTAAATTACACGTTACAGCTCTAAATGATTGCTTGCTGGTATACTCAACCGGTTCTGAAACTCAGAGGGTTCATTCTCAGTTCAGTATCTTTCATAATTCATTTCACTGTAAAGTTGGAGTGAGAAACTTAGCCAGAGGACGTGACATTTCTCTGCCAGTATTCACAGAGCAGCAAAGTAGAGGCTTCTACTTCTTCTTTTTCCCTCTTGATTTGTTTAGTCATTTGTGATTTTAATGGATCTCCCATATCTCTAAAAAGTTTGGTTTGTGGATTGGCGCCTTGTGTGTGTGGCCTGTTCAACAGCACTATAAGAACAACTGCTGGCTCAAGTTAACAAAGTTGATAATTCAGTTATATTGCGTTCCAACTCCCTGGAGAAACACAACAAAAAGCTCTAGATTAAGGCCGTAGAGGACCCAGCCATAAAATACTCCCCAAGTCCCATTTTCATTATGCATTCATGAGAAGTCCACCCCTGAAAAGCACAAACCCAATCTGCAGGACTAGAAGGATGTGCTGCCAAAAACTTCAGTGCCAGACTCCATAGGACCTCCCCAGAGGCCCGGGTCCATGCCTGGCAGGTCAAAGCTGTCATACAATGATATTTCAGGCAATACGAGGCATCCAACTTTGTGGACGGCTCCTCTCTGTTTTAGCATGATAATACCACCACACACACAAAACCGAGCCCTTTCAAGGAGACTTGCCCTCAACCCCATCGGGATGAAGTGGAATGCCAAACAGGAGCCCAGTCTTATTACACAACATCACTGTCTGACCTTAGTAATGCTTTTTGGGGCTGGCTAGGGGGAAAGACCTGTAGCTAGGATTGGAAATGCTATAAAAAGCCTTCCCAGAACATTTGTCCTCCCTCCCACAATGCATCCTGACTCTGACATTAACTTTCAATAATTGCATGTGAGTATTTCATAACACTGGTAGTAATTGTGGATACAAATGATTAAATCTACAGTTTAAGGTACAACTAATGATTTGGGCTGAACAATAAATCATTCTCAACACCAAGTCAGTAATGTTGCAATTAGCAAATCACAGAGGAGTCCAATTTTTCATGTTTTTTCATGTTATATGCCCTGTCATCCAGGTTACAACCTGCAGCATCAACGGTTTTACAAGTCCACATGCTGTTTATTTTAATTCCTGTTTACTTTCTTTTGGAAGCCATTTAATCATATTGTGACAACTACAGTCAGCTGTGAAGTCACATCAAACCTCATCACAAAGTTATATTTCATTTATGATTGAGATGCTGTGACAAACAAAAGAAGAGGACTGATAACCATCCAACTTCTGAAATGTAAGATGAAGTGAAAAAAGACAGTTTTACTGAGTGGAGTCGCTCTAAATGTTCTGTAAATTTCAAATCTTAGATAACATGCTGACCATAAGTCACCGGTTTGGTCATGATGTGAAATCCATTATTGGATTATTATAATGTTTGCCGATCTCAAACTCTGCAATTATCTGATTTTGTTTTAATTTGATTTAGGATCCAGTTGATATGAAAAACATAATAACAGGTAGTTGAACAGTCATTTCCAGTCACATCAAAATCACAAAAACCAATTAGAATATCATTTAACATTGAGCTCAGGTATTTGAATAAATCGACTTAAATAAAAAAAATCTATTTTTATAACAAAGGTTGTAGAAACAGAATATAGCACATGTTCATGTTGATGTCATCTCATTTGGTAGCCTCATTCCCAGCCTCAACAAACGTCAATTTTTAGGTAGAATTAAAATCCTGAATCCCAAAAAATGTGGATCCTGGGACACTTAGCAGCAGCTAGAGCAGCTTTATGTGAGCGCATCTCACCACCAAGCTCCGCAGTTCAACACAGATGGCATCAAATATACACCTTAAAATCATCATTCACTTTAATGGGTAAGCTCGGTTTCCCGGTATCCCAAACCTGTTTCCCTGCTGACGAAAGACAACTTGCTCTGTCTTCACAACCAAGAGTGAAGGACGGTAATTCTGACCTCCAAATTGTACAAAGGGGGGTAGACTTCAAACCAAGCAATTCTGCAACTTATCAGCCCACTGTATGTTCAGCAGAAATAACAATGCAGTCACCAAGAGCATCATCACCCCCTGCAGAGTGTCACAATGCCTGCTTTCAGACGATAAAACCCCAAACCCTAGCAATAATTCAAACCCACTGCTAATTTAATCTTATTTTCTGTATATTTTAAGAAAGTCTTGCTTGCATTTAAAAAAAAATGACAAAGTTACATCCTTGCCTAGAAAATCTTTAGAAAAATGCATGGTGTTATCTAAAACTTAAACACCTCAACTTCCTTTTGAGCCTTTTTGTTTGAAAAAATCGTGCTGAGCACTTTTAGACAATGCTGCATGAAAGGTGCAGCTGCCCCGTGAAGGTGTGATATTAGAAATGTGACTGGCTCAGACATAATCCTCACTATGAAGTGTTGATTCATATTGATGTGGAAGCTTAAAGAAGAAAAACAGGCTGGAGGGCCCATGAGATTTTCCAAATCAAAGTTTTAAGAGGAGAAACTAAACATGTGCAATTCAGCTGCACTGTTCTATCACTTACTTCCAGCAACTAAGAGACTGAAAAGATTACATACATCTGGAATGTTAAAATCTCCTCAGAGAGGGAATAATTTATATGGCTTTCAGCAAAAGTTCTGACTTTAAAATAAAGCAGCGGTCCTTTTCTCAACCAGCAGATGCAGAAAAGTTACGTTTTGAAATCATAAATTAGGACAAGAGCCACCATAGTGGCATTATAGTTTCTCCAGCATATCCTGTATCTGATCCAATTTTATGTCTTTTTAATTGTCATGTACAGCACTTTGTTTAAAAGTGTTTTAATTTTAATAAAGTTAATACTGTTCTTGTTATTACTGTATTTATTCAAATAAAGAGGTAACCTCTGTTGGAAAAAGTGAAGCCGATGCAGAAGTGCCAGAAATTGCAGTTCTTTTCTCATTCACAAGGGGCTCCAAACCAGAGCAAGTCCCTTTGGTACAATTCAGCACTGAATAACCCTGGTCATCGAGGACCGGAATCCTACAGGGTTTCCATGTAGCCCTTCTTCAGCACACCTGATTCAAATTAAATGGACCCAACAGCTTATCAAGACTTGTAGAGTGATTCATTCATTTGAATCTGGTGCGTTGGAGCAGGAAGACATGGAAAACTTTCAAGAGAGGCACGTGTCCTTCAGCTCTGCCTGGAAAAAAAAAAAAACATTGGTCACGTTTACCTTAATGATGACTGTTAGGGGCTGATTTCGTTTTTTTTTTTTTTTTGTTTCGTTTTTTTATTGCTCATCCATTTATAAATATTTCATTTTGAAATTTGACATGTTTGTGGGTGTGTCCTGTTGATTGAAAGATATCTCATATTAGTCTGTTAGCTGGTTAGCTTCTGTTAGTTCCTGGTTAACCCTTAGCTATAATCAGACTGGAGTTTAACAGATGTCAGTCATCCACTCCCACGCTTATAAACCCCTCTTCCCCTTAACTCCAGGGGTTTGTATCACAAAGCTGGGTTTATTGTAAACTCTGAGTTAGTTAACCCTGAAATGAGACTAACTCAGGGTTTTTGGTCTTCGTGCATTGGACATGCACACTGTTTTGCATAAATAAATTATAAAAACTTACACATTCACTCTTGGCAATTTTCTTCCATGCTTCCTGTCTCTCCTTTACTTTTTTTCGCTGAAAATGTGCTCATAATCACTACGACGGAGTATTAGGGCCACACTGACAAAAAATGTGGTGGATTAATTATTTTCTCCCTTCCTCCTTTGAGAATAAACTTAAAATGTCAAGAATAAAGTCAAAATACAGTTTCAAGAATAAGGTTGAATTTACGAGAATAAAGTCAAAGAACAGTTTTGAGAATAAAGTCAAAATAAGTTGACATTAACTGAGTTTTTCAGATTAATGTGAACCAGCTTTACTCTATAAAACACAAAGCCTAGTGTGGATGAACTAGTGACCTTGTTCTTTAGAGGCTTCAGCAACAAGAAAATTCTTTCCCTTTTAGCACATAAACACAGCATTATAATAAATAAGTATTCGTACTTTGAATAGACTGTATTTCCACTTTATTCTTGACATTTCAAGTTTATTCTCATAGAGAAGAAGGGAGAAAGATAAATCATTCTCCACAACTGTTTTATTTTCACTGTGACCCGAATACTCCGTCATATAATCACCGTACGTCTGCATTAGAACTTCTTTTTTTTTTTTTTTGTCTTGTCCAGCATAGAGTCAGGCAGAATGAGGATCTGTCCGCTATGTCATGCTGAGCAAATTTATTCTGTCAAGAGGAACTATATGTATACACTAGTATATAAATTTCCTCTTGACAATCTGTATTCTTTATTTATTGAATTTACATCTTAGTACGACAGAGTCTCCATGTGTTGCTGGACACGACCAGAGGGGACAGAAAAAAAGGACAAGAAAATATGAGAGACGGAATAACACCATGAAGAAAAAAACGCGATCTAACCACTCATACTTTGGCATCCGTCACACCTGTACAGAAATGAAAAAAAGGATCTCATGAGCTCCCACAGAGTAAACAAATATGAATATGGAAGAATGACTGTTACTAAATAATCTAGAAGAGATCGTAGTGACTGTGTCATCATGCAGAATGTAGGAGGTGAAAAGTGCTCGCAGGAAAGTGATCATGCTCAGGCAGCCCCAAAAGGTCAGAGGTCGGCCAGGAGAATCCCGAGACCCGGGCACACAACAGCCAATTCCAAATGAAGACCCCATTCCACCCTCCAAACTACCCATTTCCCACTCCCCCACCCCCTGCCCCCCCCCCCCCCCAAAAAAAAAATAACAAAAAAAAATCACAAAGGCACACACCCATTAACCCCCACATCCCTCCTCTCC
>JBAMHX010000001.1:4301767-4324601 GCA_037177515.1 Pseudomugil tenellus
AAATTTGCTCAGCATGATATAGTGGACAGATCCTCATTCTGCCTGCCTCTATGCTGGACAAGACAAGAAAAAAAGGGATTACAAATTCTATTCTTTTGAGTCATACTATGTTTTTAATTTGTACTTTTACTAAATTTACAGTACGATTATGAGACATGTAATATGAAGGATTTTTGCCATTACAAAATGTCCATTTAGTTGAAAAGATACTCAAAATATCAGCCTGGTGCATCTGCACACAAACACAATCATCTCATGTGATTAATTTATTTTATGACTGGTTGCACAATTTAGTGTCCAGCATCCTGTGTCCCTCCATTAACCTACTGCTATAATAGCAAGGCAGACAAACAGGCAGGCCTGCGGTTGTCCACTAACATGTTACAATACACACTTCTGTCTAATCCTGTAGCAATGACGATGATTGCATTGTCTCTTCCCTGTCCACGCACAGTGGGACTGACTAACATCTATGCAGCTAAAATTATCAGCTGGTCTGATCTCATCCATGCTGTGCAACATGAGCTGTCTGTATTCACATATTAACTCAGAGTGCATACACAGGCATGGAAACTTACAGGGTTTTAGGTGTACACAACCATTGCTGCATATTATTAATACATTAGTAGTGAAATCAATTGCAACATTCAGATTTTTATATATATATATATATATAAAAATCTGAATGTTGCAATTGATTTCACTACTAATGTATTAATAATATGCAGCAATGGTTGTGTACACCTAAAACCCTGTAAGTTTCCATGCCTGTGTATGCACTCTGAGTTAATATGTGAATACAGACAGCTCATGTTGCACAGCATGGATGAGATCAGACCAGCTGATAATTTTAGCTGCATAGATGTTAGTCAGTCCCACTGTGCGTGGACAGGGAAGAGACAATGCAATCATCGTCATTGCTACAGGATTAGACAGAAGTGTGTATTGTAACATGTTAGTGGACAACCGCAGGCCTGCCTGTTTGTCTGCCTTGCTATTATAGCAGTAGGTTAATGGAGGGACACAGGATGCTGGACACTAAATTGTGCAACCAGTCATAAAATAAATTAATCACATGAGATGATTGTGTTTGTGTGCAGATGCACCAGGCTGATATTTTGAGTATCTTTTCAACTAAATGGACATTTTGTAATGGCAAAAATCCTTCATATTACATGTCTCATAATCGTACTGTAAATTTAGTAAAAGTACAAATTAAAAACATAGTATGACTCAAAAGAATAGAATTTGTAATCCCTTTTTTTCTTGTCTTGTCCAGCATAGAGGCAGGCAGAATGAGGATCTGTCCACTATATCATGCTGAGCAAATTTTAAGTTAATATATTCTTTATTTATTGTATTTACATCTTAGTCCGACAGAGTTTCAATGTGTTGCCGGACACGACCGGAGGGGACAGAAAAAAAAGGATAAGAAAACAAGAAAAAAGGAAAGAGAACACAAACAGAATATAAAGAAGAGACAGAATCACACCATGAAGAAAAAACCGCGATCTAACCACTCATACAGTATGTGGCCATTTGCCACACCTGTACAGAAATAAAAAAATGAATCTCACGAGCTCCTGCAAAGTAAACAGCCCCCCACAGCCCAGGGGAATGGACCCCGGCAGGCCTAGGTCTGCAGTTGCGGATCCCGCCGGTTGCCCAGGGTGTCCAGGGCGGGAAGAGCGCAGGCCCAGGGCCCCAAAAGCCCAGAAGCAACCCCCCCCCCCCCACCCCTGCAGACCGAGGAGCCGACCAACACCAGCGGACATCCAGGACCCCAAGCCCGCCACCCGACGGGAGCCAACCCGCCCCCCCGGCGCATGAGATGTCCCCTCGAGAACCAGCCCCCCACGAACACATATACATCGACCCATCCACCCAAAGCCCACCCCCACCCCTCAGAACCCCAATCCCCAGGTACACACACATTTCTTCACACATTCGTGCTCCCACACAGTGCCCCAATCCAGAGCTCCAATCACCCCCCCATACACACAGTCACACCCACACACGTACAGTGACTCATCAACACCTACACCTCCTCCCCTCTCCACCCTGTGTCCCCCTACACCCACACACACTTATCCCCTCATTCTCTCCACCCTCCCAAATACCCATTTTCCCACTCTCCCACTCACCAACACCCCCCCCCCCCCCACGCCTCCAAAAAAATACAAAAAAACACAAAGGCAAACACTCCCATTAACCCACGCATCCCTCCTCTCCCTCCATACATCCTGACCCTACCCTCGTGGAGACCCCTTGTCATGCAATGGGACAAGAGCGCCAAAAGATCCCCCCCCCTCCACACGCACACACATATGTACACACGCACAGCAAGCCCAGCAGGATCCCTAACGGCCTCCACCAGCCAAGTCAGCCCGAGCCCCAGGCGGATGGGGCAACAGCTCGCCCCGACCGAGGCCCTAGCAAGACCCGGCCCAGGGAATGGGGGTGTAAAATGACCCCGCCACTCCCCACTCACCCCACCCATTGATGATTGTGAGGTGTGCTGTCTGTAGTTAAGATTGAGGAGCAGGGACCACATCATGCTGGGGGCAGGGATATCCACTCCCACATGATGGAGGGGCTGCATTAGAACTTCTAATTCCAGCGGAGAAAAGAACCAGGACCATTTTTTTCAAGCGGTTGTCATGGTGATTCGCAGTTTCTGGGTTCCATTGATGATGGCTTTTTAAAGTCTTGGCACTCATGGTTAACTCAGGGTGATCTATCTCGGTGTTAATAAAACCAACTCAGAATAACTGTTGTGAAATGAAAAACCCTGAGTTTCTCATTACAGGGTTTGTTGAATTCCATTTACGGACCCCAGCTGTTTTGCTGACTTTCGCATTTTCCAGGCGCAACGCCACACATGACGGTGCCAAGATGGCAACATTGAGAACCACCCAATGAGTTTCAATTCAACTTTTGATTTCATGGAGCCTCCATCCATCTTTTATACCGGCTATGGGTACCGTTTACCAAATTTGGAATGAATAAATAAATAAATAAATGTTATTATTTTTATTTCCCTCGGAATTCAAATTATTCTTTTTAGTAAAAATTATTTATTTTAATGGACCAAGGTTTAATATTTAATGCATCCCAGTAAAGTCACAAAAATCAAATGTTTTTTTTTTTAAACCAAAAATTAGGAGAAATAAATGTGATGGTCAGGACAAGAGAGTGGAAACAAAGATAAACCTCCATCTCCTCTGTTAATGTCACCTTGACACCAGCAGGGCAAAAAGTAGAACAGGGAGACAGAAGCAGAAATAAAGAGACCACACTGGGACATCAGATTAACATTGTGGCAGGACTCCGGTACGGTGTAACAATGGGTTGTCGAGGGATTTGTCAGCATGAGTGATAGATACTTCAGTGATGGGAAAAAGGAGATTAAATCAGAGCAGCTGGCTGAATATGCATGTAGCAACCGGAGTAGCCCATGCAACAGTGCTCTTGTCACTTAACCTTCATCCTGTTAGCATGCTTGTGTTTATGTGACGTGGTTTTGCCTCATTAATTAGCCTAACATTAAGTGCTGATTAACCTAGCTTACTGCATATTTGAGTGTATGTGGTAAAAATGTTATTAATTGCTGGAAAATGTAGATTGTTTGTGAAAATTGTGAAAATGATTAAAGATACTTCAAGGTTCCTCATCAAAGGGAGAGCAAGTCCAGGTGTTTAGAAAAAACTATGGAAAAGTTGCTTTAATGGTTTTACTTGCCAGGATTCTGTCTGCTAAGAAGCCAAAAACATGGGTGGATCTCATTTCAACACAGTTAATGTAGAGCTAGGCATTATAGAAAATAAATAGATAAAAAGATAAAAGATTTAAGCCATTTTACACTGTTGCATAATAAAGCTGTGTATCGTCACTAGTTAACTATTCCATTCAACTATATTTAGTTTGTCATTAATTTGATTCAACGATACATCATAATGCATTAATATGTGTAGCATCCCTCAATTTTCTTTATCAAAGGGCAATGATAGAATAAATACAAGCAGTCAGATATTGATAAACTCTGTCTATTTCTAATTATTATAAAAATCAGTCGTAATGTCCTGATATGAACATGTAAAAACTAATTATTAATTGTTAATTATTTTAACTACATTATTTAATTGTTACAAAAAAATCAAGAAAAAGCCATTTTAGTGGCGAGTGTTTTGTCCGTTCACACTTTCAGTAGTAAATTTAGTCAGAATATGAAAGAAGTTCAGATGTTGTTTTAATACCAATCAATAACTTATAAAGTGCTTTAATTCAGACCTTTACTTCTTAAAATACCAAAATGTCTACTAAACTGGAAAACTTCTTATTTTATACCTTCAGGCATAGAAACCTGGTCTCTTCCAATCTACTTTAAGCTTTATTAAAAACTCATTTAACTGCAGTCTATAATTCTGCTCTGAAGGTGTTTATTGTGTTTTGCATCTGATTTGTTGATTTATTTAATTGTTTTATATGCACAACCTGGTTGCTTTCTTGGCCTATTCTCGCTCGAAAAGGGAAATTAGCCTTAAGGACTTCCTGGTTAAATGAAGCTTAAACAAAAATAAATGTTCCACCACTAGTCTCTGATGCTGTTTTGCCAGAGGAGGGGCACAGAGGAAGTATCTTTAGTGAGCCATAAGATTTGTTTAAACTGCCCCCCAGTAGATAAAAGCAGTTAATTTAATGTGGCTGAAATTTCATTATAAAGGATTATATAAAGAAATGGGGGTGTGAGGAGATTGTGGGACATAACTAGGCTCCACACACCATCTTTTGTTCTATTAAAGATAATTTATCATTAAATCAGGGGTTTGAAATGTTTGTCTTCTCCTATAGAGTTTCCCTCATCTGCAAAGGAATTTGACTTACTTATTAATACTTCAGTGCTTGATCTGAAAAGTTGTGCTTCTCTCTCATTTTAAAGTTTACCACCAAACACACTGAACACGGGAAGTTTAAACAGTTTCACAGAAAATTCTGTTTCCTTCTTGTGGCCTGAAATCCCAGCGAAGCTCATAATGAGCTCCAGTCATACTGTACAGTCTGCGCTCCGTCTGGATTCAGACGTTGCCACTGAGGTAGGAAAACAAGAAGGCTGAGAGGAGGGAGGGGTGAGGTAAGAGGTGCAGAGGAAATTTGGGTCACACTTGAAGCTGTAATGATGGTGTAATGCACCAGCAAATTCTAAGCGCTGAGTAAACTACAGATGCAACACCCTTCACAGATAATAACTAATGACTCCTCTCAACACACAATATGAATCTGCACCCGACAAGTTAGACAAATGAATGACAACGCCTGACATCCTACATTCCTGCAGACTTTTACTGCTCAACCTGACATTTTTAAACAACCTGTGAGACATCCAAAGATGGATCAGAGCAAAAAAAAAAAAAAAAAAAAAAAAAAAAAGCTATAAATGTGGAGTTTATAGGACAGAGTTCTCCAAGTTTCCATTACTGGCCTCTTAATCCGGTTATAAGGATATGCTTTTCATGGGCAGGAACTGAAAGAGCTGTGTGTATTGTGTGAAGGAGAGGTCATCCATCATGGACGGACCTGTGAGCAGGGTAAGGGACAGCTGGGAAGGTTAATGTCAGCAACGATCCGACAGAAGCTCACATCTATTCAGCATCCAAATCTCTGCTGACTGATTTAACTGATTTCTTCTTCCGCTTCTGTTGACACCAACAATACATTCACACGAGTGAGTGCTGGTGTTCCAACGCCACACAGAAATTACGCTCGTTCTTCCCGAGAAGATAGATAAGTAAGCTTCAGTGACATTTTAAAGAGGCTAGTGGTCCCAGCTAAATGCTAACATTCATTTGTTGTATTTTTAAGACCAAATCCAAACAACAGAAAGGAAAAGGATCAAATATCTGCCAGCAAAAGACTTTCCATTTGGAAAGAGCACAAAACAACTAAAGAAAGAAGAGAAAGTAACTGCAGACTGAATGGTTATCGCTGCTCTTCAAGCTCAAGGTCACGGTGCAATGTATTCACTGCTTTCTGGGAAAAAAATCTCCCACAGAAGCAACAAAACTAAAATTTCCAGTTTAATGAAGAATTCTTCAGATAATCAGTGGTTTGAAAATAATTCCACAAAATATGAACTTTTTGGTAAGTCATAGTCGTGTTTGTCTAAATTATGTTTGAAATGGAAAACAGAGATTTGACCAATCATAATTTATTGTCATAGAAAACATGGCTCCCACAAGCTGACCAAATAAAATGTGCTGAAAGAGAAAAAGCATCGGACAAGAATGACAGGACTAAAAAACACCACTAACTATACATCAGAGAATGTATTATAGGAAAAACTAAATAAAAACTCTAAACTAATAAGAAAGACAAAAGAAAAAAAAAACATTTGTAATTTACATACAATTTATTTTTTGGACCATATTAATGAATCGCTTGGATCAAAATAAATTAAATTTAGATGATGAAAGAAAGACATCTACAATGCAAAGCAAGTTGTCCGTTGTTTTATATGTTTAAAAGAAAAAGAAACTGGTAATTATCAATGTCAGTGTTTTTATTTTCCTGAGCACATTCAAGGATTAATTAAAAAAAATGTTCAGTTTAAATCCAGCAGCCCCCCTCCTTCTATGCCAGTCCATAACATTGTGGAGTTTTTAGTTAATTAAACATTACTGTCATTCAAAGTTTTTACTGTGACAATTCAGCTTTACATTTATAAAAATGAGCTCAAAATGAAAAATAAACAAATATGTGCTTATATGCATAACAGAACGTCCTCTCCAGCACTCGAATACTGCTAATTATTTTCTATCTGGTGGGCAATGACTTCTGGGTGATTGGACACTGTGAAGGATACATAACATGAATACTTTGTTTTAAGTTAATTCGGTCCCAAACGAAGTGCACATTTGAAGTGTGGATCTGAAGTATGCTTCGATTTGGGACAATACTTGGTGCGCCAGTATGATGTATGTCCACATCAAATCCGCACTTCCAAGTATCCAGATCCTGAATTGAGAACCAGCCAGGGAGAGCGAGCACACTGAAAACACAAAGACCCATTCAACAGATCACCGAATTCATGATCCACAATGGAAACTGAAGGTGAGAAGAAACAGGCAGCACACTTCACAGAGGCAGAGTTGGAGATTGTAATCCTGGCTTACAAAGAATTTAAGACCATTTTAGTGAAAAAAGCAATAAGTAAATGCGTGAGCTTGAAAATATCATACTTGCTTCATTTTCATTAAAATGGCAAATCAAAAATCCTTTTGAAGATGTTGTAGTATATCTATTCAAGCATTACTTTATTTCCTATTGGCAGTTTCTTAAGGATGCAATACTATTCTACACTGAGCTGTTAATATTTAGGGTTCTTGTTAAAATGTAATCCTTCTGGAGCCAGAAGAACTCTGTCCCACGTCAACATGAAACACGAAAACATTCTCCACAAAGCTAAACTACTGGAGCTATGTTATGTCATTGTTAGTCCATTTTTTCTGTCATCTAGCTAATAGAAAGATGGCTCAGGCCCCTTAAATTTGTGGGGGGGCACCTCCCCTTACCCCAGCAGAGGAGTTAGCTCTGTCCGTTTACACAGGGCAACCAGTGGTCGATAGTAGTACTGGGGGCACTTCATCAGTCTACCTCTCATGACACAAGTTACTATGTGATATGGTGACACTTAAAGGTTTTGTGATTAACAGAATGGAAACCATGGCAACTGTTTATGTTGTATACTGTGCTGGGACTGTAATTAACTGTAATCTTATTTGTAATACTTTTAAATGTTACTAATGTGTTTATTTGTTGCAAATATGTAATGAGTTTATTGTCTTGCAGTGTTTCTGGTGGATCCATCATGTTACTGGACCCTCCAGTTACCACCAAGTGTGTCTCAGTTGGAAGTAATTGTTGTCAGGCACCACTGGTTGCTTTTAGATGTCTTCACTTTTGAGAATACTTGCATACTACTACTGTAAGATAAAGATGAAGAGACAGAAGTGGAAAATCCTTCTACACAAGGCATGCCACCTTTAAGATAAGAGAGCAAAAAATTGTCATTGTCTTTTGATAAAATTTGGCCCATGATTTACACACAGATGATGGTCCTTCTGCATCAACAGCTGTCCCTGTGTAAATATGTGTTATTTTATCAATGAATCATCCTTCCTAGCTCCCAGCAAATGAGCTGTATGGGCTCCATCTTCAAAGGCAAATAAAGTGAAATTGGAATGGACCAGCTTAACTTGGAGGAGAAAAACTAGCTATTCAGAAGTAGAAATACTGAAGCATCAACATAAAGTGGGAACTGTATGACTGTTGCTTGCATTATATATCTTGTGTAAATTAAACAATATAAATATTTTATCCTTTTAGGAAATTGAAAAAATGAGAATTGCTTTTGTAAACACTTAAATCAAGTCTGTGATCATCCTGCATGTCTAAGAAACTCTTCTTTAATAAGTTCAATAACAAAAAGCTTTGACTTCTGAGAAACAGTAGCGCTCTTTCAAAAAGACCTACTCTTCTGGATAAGACAGCCCATCGATATGTGGCCTTATCACTCTCTCTCGGTGCAAAAAAAAGAAAAAAGTGCTTCAAATAGACACGCCATGCTCAGTGACCTCTCAGAAGCAAACTGACCTGGAATAGAAGCTGCTTTGGAGCAGGTTATGTTGAGAGACTGAGCTGCTATTGCTACTAACCCTAAAGGTTACTGCTGCTTTTGGAACTAAAAGTTGAGGTTATCAGTTAACTTACCCCTAAATTTAGCAAATGCTCAGACCTCCACAAAACTGTGTTGGTTTATATTGAATTATTCCATCAGTTAAAAACACATAAAGGCTGACATTAATAGCAGTGCAGTGAGATGGTTCCTCCGAGCTGAAACCAAGTTTTTATTTTTGCAGGGATGGTAGCCGAGCTGTGATTTGCATTTGTTGTGTATAATAAATGCTTTATATAAAATATTATTTGTGTTTGTGACTTTTTTTATAAAGGTTTGTTTAAAAAGAAAAAGAAATGTTTTAACTTGTGGTGTATGAGTTGAATTTAGAGTTGATATGTTGCCATATTTCTATTTGGGACACATTTCAGCTTTTTGACTAACAAAAAAGTTGTTTTCTCCTGTTTTCTACAAATTCTGGCATTAAGACAACACACTTTCCCATGATGAAGTTAGCACAATGACAGCGCTACTACTTATTAGCTTCTCGTTGCATCACGTATTCTCCCAAAAAAACAGAAAAAGTAGGTCCCTTGCACTCTTACCTATTTTAGATTTGCTAATCTCTTAAAATGTTTAACTCAGACCTTAATAAAACATTTTTGATAAACCGGTAGATTAAAAAAAAAAGGAAAAACTACTTGAACACAGTTTTTGTATTCCTGGGGAGAAAAACTGATCATCTCCAAAATTTGTTTTTCAACCAATGTGACATGTTCAAGTTTCTTCTTTGATAGCATTAGAAAAGATCTGTCTACCCATTCAGACTCAATGTAGCTGCATAGTATAGTATTACTGACTACACTGCATTCATATAACAGCAAACAAAACTCTTAACCTTTCAGCATCTGTCTGCTTTTCCTTGTACATAAGATGCAAATAGGCCTTAATGCATTCACAAGCTCCACATTAATATTAAAATCCTCTGTGGGGGAGTCGGGTAATTGAAAGATCTAAGCATAAAAAACAGCCAACATGAAATGACTCCACAAGGTGCTGCAATATTTCTGAAAGCGTCCTCTATGGTGTCAGAATGTGCACTCATTGCTTTGATTTGCCCTAAGACACGAGCTTTATGGAAATAAATGGTGTGTCTTTGAATCACAATAACGGCAGAACACAGTCTATTTAACATCAGCTCATTTTAGCTGAATTTTCCTGAGGTGGTGTAAACAAATGTTCTATGTATGTGGAAGCTCCTTTGTGTGTTGTGTTTTTTAACATCTACACCAACACGGACCTAAAAACAAATTTGCTTCATGCTGCTTTGATTAGTTGCTCCTAATTATTATGGATGTTCATATTTTAACTCATAAAGCATCATGGAAAACAGCTATGTTTCCCTCAAATGTGACCTTTCTAGATTTAAATGTAATGGTAGATGATAAAAAAGTAGGACAAACGTTGCAAGTGTTTGGAGTGAAACAGCTACTGTGCAGCAGTAAGAGCTTTTAGTCCCAAATGGAAAGATATGAAAGTAAAAGGTGCAAGGTACAATCCAGGTACAATCCAGATGTTTCTAGGAAACCATAAACTCTCCATTACATCCCACACTCTGGGTTGAGTTTAATGCTTGATTTACACCAACCAAGCTTGATTCAGAAACTAAACGGAATAAGAGCATCATATCTCATAATTAGGGTGTTTAACAGTGACTGTATAAATACTGGACAGAGCGTGCGTCAGGTTACCCATAGCTTTCTGAAGAGTGGATTTGAAGCCAATAGATGGGTCCTACCATCGCCAACTTAGTGTTTCGTCATTATCGGAAAATCCCAAAATGGATGAAAAGGTAGAGCTGAGAGGGCTCCGTCACGGTGGAGCCAGCAGGAAGTACGCAGCTGCAACCAGTAAAAGCGCTCTAACACACCAATCAAAAGGACACGCCTCTAAATTTAAGATTAAAATAACATCGAAACCGAAGTGTTAGAAAAAAGTCATTTGTTTAACCATCACTTAGTTATGCTTCCATAGTCAGACTGCTGAGGGATGTCCCATGATGTACTGAGTTCTTCCTTTTCACCTCTCTGTTCCTTATCTTGCATGTATCAATATATGACAGTATTGGCATCTTTGACATATTTGTCTTCTCTCAGCAGGTCTTTCTGGCTAAAAATTGCAGTACATGTTGATCTATCTTTCCTGTCCTCTCTGACCCAGCTGGTCGAAGCAGATGGCCGCCCTCCCTAAGCCGGGTTCCGCTGGAAGTTTTTCCATCATGTATAAAAGGAGTATGTTTCTCTTTCCACTGTCACCTTGTGGAGCTCAGAATGGGGACTGGGTCAAAGTCAAGATTCAATAGAATTGTTGGTTTTTCTTAAAGGGGCTCCATTATGCACATTTCAGGTTGAAATTATTTCACTGTGTGTGTCCACCAGGGCATGAATTAATCTCGCATTTCATCTAGATTCAGTGACATCAGCGTCTGTCAGAAACAAGCAGAGAATGCAGGCGTCTCTGATTGGTCAGGAGCACAGAACTCGTAAATAAACTGAAGTTATCAAGTTAATAATGTCAACACAAAACATGCAGCCGTATATGTTCTATCTAACCCGAATCGGAGCCATAAAACAAGTAAAAAACTCACAGAATGCAGCAGGGCGTGTATGTTACACGCCTCCTCATTCACAGCCTGTACTACGAAACTGGATTTTCGCTGGTGTTAGAATTACACTCCAGTGAATTCTTGTCAATAAGCTACAGTAGTAGAAACATTTCTTTAAGCAGTCTGTAAGAGCTCACCAGATGTTTATCAATGAATGAATATGATCAAAACTGAAACTGAGCCAATGTGGAGAACTCAAAGTTTGATATGACTCAATCCAAACCAGCGACTTCCACAAGGTGCCTGGATAGCGTACACATAAAAAGGATTTTCTCAGATCCTCTCTTAAAACTTTGTTTTAAGCTAACACGTGCCCAAACGAAGTGCACATTTGAAGGGTGGATCTGAAGTACACTTCGATTTGGGACAATACTTGGTGCGCCAGTATGATGTATGTCCACTTCAAACCCGCACTTTTAAGTATGCAGATCCTGGATTGACACACTGAAAACACAAAGACCCATTGAATAGATCACCAAATTCATGATCCACAATGGAAACTGAAGGTGAGAAGATACAGGCAGCACACTTCACAGAGGCAGAGTTGGAGATTGTAATCCTGGCTTACAAAGAATTTAAGACAATTTTAGTGAAAAAAGCAATAAGTAAATGTGTGAGCTTGAAAATATCATTCTTATCTCTGAAGCCGTCTCTGCTGACAGTGCGTTGACATTTGATATTAAACCTTTGCAGGATGTTTTAAATAGTGTCAAAAGAATCAATTTATTTGTGAATTAATTTGCGGTTAATAGAATAGCAGTGTTATAGAAGTTTGTCTTTGACTCCAATAAAAAGTAGATAAACAGAAATAGAAAACTAATCCTCTAAACAGGTCAAAGCAGCTGGTTTTCCTTAGTCTGGTTCTGCTGGAAGTGTCTTCCTGCTAGGAGGAGGAATGGGCAGTTGAAGTAAAAAAAAAAAGGTTCTGGTCCAATATGCAGATTCATTCACTGCATGAACAGACAGAAATGTTTTTCCAGTTGACACCCCAGATTCGAATTAATGAATCATTGTGCAGATTTTGATAATCTGTTGGGTCCATTTGATTTGAACCAGGTGTGCTGGAACACGGCTACATGGAAACCCTGCAAGATTCCAGCCTTCAGGGACCAGAGTTCCTCACCCCAGAGTTCCTCACCCCTGGTTTAATACCAGAACATGATTTCATCTCACAGTATCTTCTTGGTACATCTCATTCAGTGCTGAATCGTGGCAAAGAGCCGGGACAATCTTTCCAACTCACTCTGAAAAGGAGGAAAGTTAAGCTAAGTGCAGAAATGAAAAGTTGAGTCTTAGTCTTCAACTTGGAAAAGGATTCTTAATTAATTACTTCTTAAAAATACAAACATTTGGTTCACATTTTGTTCCTAATTTGTCTCAATGCAAGTACATATTCTAATGTAATAAAAAGCCTACGTAGCATAATCTAGTATTTTAAATGTTCTTTTTAACTGCTGTCATGTGTACATTGCAATGCAGACTGAGTATTGGCAGCTTATCATTTATTTGTTGCTAGTATACCATCGTGGTGAAAGGCTGTGGCCTCTTTCATCGTTTCATGCAAAACAAGCATGGCGACTTCAAACGTGTTTGGTAAACGGAGGATTTAGTTTCTTTGAAGAGGAGAGGTATAGAAATATTTATAAGCTGATAACATCTAAAACTCCTTCTCAACAGCTCTTATAAACACAGTAACAACCGTAGCTAAGTATACAGATTTCACCTACAGGCCACTTGTTGATGCTATAAACAAGCCCTTTACACAAATCACATTGTTGTTTGGAATCTTTGAAACAAAATAGATATAAAAGGTGAAAAGTCATTTGAGAAACTATTTGATCCCCTTTAGCCACCTCACAAATGAATAAAACTGGTAAATTTCCCTGTTCTGATGCTTCTTGTGTGCGTTTATAGTGAGGGATGTAGATTTGACTAAACGGTAAAGTTAATGTTAACTCACTTGCTATTCGAGACGAAACAAGTTTGCATTAAAAAATGTTTCAATGCTATGTTCATAAGACCATTTTAGTGAAAAAAAGATATATAAAATAATGCTGTTACCTTGGTAACTGCTGGGGAAGGGGGTTTCTGATGATTTCAGAAAAATTAAATAAAATTAAATAAAAATAATGATCTGAATTGAATCTGGGTTGATTGAGGGAATTCCTCATATAAAGATAGAAAATGTTTTATTGATACAAGCCAGCAATCTTGTCCTAGAATGGCAACCAACATGCAGGGATACATTTCCACTTTAACGTAGCCGAGTGATGCTTCTGCTCAGCTCTACATTATACTACTTGTGGCTGTGCTGTGAATCACCGACATGAAACTGGCTGATTATCAACACGTGTTTATATAATGTGTGACGGTTGTGTCTGTAAGTATTCATGAGCAGCTCGCTGGGGCCCGAGGTTGCGTCTCTGATGGGTCATTTTCAGCACCAGAACAAATCAACATAGCAAAGCTATTTCAGCTTTAGATATACGAACCCTTCCTTTGATCACCGGCTCACATGCCCCCCCGCGCCCCCACCACCCCCACTGTTGAACCTGCACTCAGAAGACAACCTCCGAAGGCTAAACAAGCATCTCTCTTCTTTTAAAGCTATTCCCAGCTCAGCTTTCCTCTGGCATCCTAGACTGGATTCATCATCCAGCATGAGACCGGAGGAACATCTGTCTGCAGCTGGATGCTCATTCATTTCCTGAGTTCACTTAAAAAGCAAAATTGAGGCTGAAACAAAGTGCAGCTGACGCTACTGCAGGGGGAGAATTTAAAAAACTCATTTTGTGGACAAGCATGCTAGAATGAGTTTCTTTTCCCTTTTTCAATCACACACACACACACACACACACACAGGTATGTTATCCATAATAATAAATGAATAAATTAGAAATTCTCTGCCAACTTGGCGAGATAAACATTTTTACTGTGAAGCTGCAGAACAAACCACACTGCTTTGCACCATTCTGGTACTTTTCCTACTTTTGTAGACTTACCATCAGTACTCTCTGGACTGACCTCTTACAAGATACTCGTCTTGCACATTTTAGCAAAATCTTTGCATATTTTTAGTGTAAATGCTACAAAGTTGATGATATAGAATCTCACTCAGACTCACATTTGTGTTGTCTAAACCATTAACATTCCAGTTTGTCCACTTAAAACACTTCAGTGCTTGTTTTAACTAGTTCCTTTATTTTACTTTTATGACAAAAGACAATAATAAAACAGCTAAATATAAATACTATAGGTTATGAAAAAAATACCAAAGGAACAAAATATAAAATGTTTCCTGACGTGTCCGAAAAGCAGCAAAAGTTTCTGAAATCAGTTTATAATTTACAGCACTCATTTACCCACATTCCCTTTGTTTTTTTTGTTTTTAAATAAAATGAACATAAAATGTTCGTGGACCTACTAGAAACCTTTGGACCCTTTGCTCCATCCGACCCGATGCTGAAACATGATGCTGCCAGTAGGCAGAAAAGCTGAGTAACAGTAAAAATAACAATTAAAAACAATCTGAACTGAGTTTATTCCAACATTTTTTCATTAACGAAATGATTCAATATTCTGTTGGTTTAAAATATTTTAATTAGTTTTTACGTCTGTAAACGTCCCAGTCCTGCTTTATTTCCCCCCTACAAGCTTCCTCAGATCAGCGACCAGATGTTTCCTGAAGTACAACCAGAAAGGTGATCGATGGCTCTTCACAAGACAGACCGTTTGCAAATCACCTTAAAAACACTTGATTTTATTTCTATGCTTTCAATACTTTGACTTATTTGTATACATTTTACATTTTACTTGTGTTTTTTCTTTATGCACTTTGGTCAACCTTCTCTTAATGTGCTTTAGAACTAAAATGGTAAATATTGTTTGTTTGGTTTTTTTTTTTTAAAAAAAAAAAGGTTACCATAATATAAATTCCTGTAGTTCCACCAGCTCACTCACCCTGGATAAAAATGGACGTGTGAGGTAAAACCTACTTAATTTTTCAATAGTTTTTGGGGGTTTTGTTAGATAATACATTTTTTAGGTGTAATGTGAACATAAAAGGCTTTCTTATATGATGTCCCCTATATATTCTTTATCTCTCCAGCAAGTTTTCTGGATGTTAACAGGATGTAAATGAATTACTTTGTAGACAATTGGAAAGTATTATCCTTCATCACATCAATACAGTAACTGGAATATGAAACAGCAGAACAGGGAATTAATTCCAATCATTACAGAAAGTCATTTGTACACCATACTTTTGGTATGAAAGGTTCTGTACAAATAAAATTGGATGTGGAGCCTCATGACCACATCTAACCACTTCTGCAAATTCTCAGTTCGGAAAAAAAATTTATCATGAACAACCAATTTAAAAACTCATTCCAAATGTCATTAATATAGAAAGGGAGCTGCTTGTGGTCTAACGGTGGCTCCACAAGCAGTTTAAATAGTTGGATGCAAAGTTACTCGCCTGTACAAACTCCTGCGTTATAAAGTTATATTTTTTTTATGACTTTTTAAATTTGCAATGATCATACTGTTTGAATGGAACCACCACAGTAACCCAGCAACAAGTCTTACTAGCTGTTTAGGTGGGTAAAAGGTCTATTTTCATCCTGATGGACCAGAACATCCCTCTTCCCAGATGTTTAAGGTGACTTATTTGCCTTTTGGTGAAGTTTGTGAGGCTGAAGGCTAACCGTACTGGGACAGATACAATCTGTGCTGGGAACACTGGGGGCTACCTTTGAGGTTCCCTGTAGTCCATTACTGCTCTAATGAATGCTTTTCTTCCCGAGTCCATTGTCTCCATGATTTCTAAACTGAAGAGATTTACCTGTTTTCATATTATAGATTTAATGTGGTCAGATATCCACATTTTACATGCGAGTCCTACTTTAGGCTGTGCTTATCGCACACTTAGCAGCAAACACGGCGCTGAACCTGATAGTGAAGACACCAAACATCA
Organism: Pseudomugil tenellus; assembly: GCA_037177515.1. Lineage (NCBI taxonomy): Eukaryota > Metazoa > Chordata > Actinopteri > Atheriniformes > Pseudomugilidae > Pseudomugil > Pseudomugil tenellus. The sequence goes on from JBAMHX010000001.1 coordinate 4,318,079, forward strand.
TATCACAGCTCAGATTCCACTCAGTAAAGGGAACTGAAATGATCTGAGCAACACCACAGCCCCCATCGCCTCCTCCAAATAACAGAGCGTCTTTGTACAACGATGTGTCAGGTTGGAGAGCAGGGCTGTAATTTTCCATCTGACAGGTCAAAGCTCTGCTCAGTGACAGACAGCTCAGTTGATGGTAATAGTTCTAAAACAGATTCCTGACTCTATACTCTCCTGAAGAAAGGGTGCAAAAGTACACCATAAAGTACATCCAGTCTTTTTTACAAATGACCGATTTGTCTCTTGCACCTCAAATGACATGAAGTTCCCTGCACATCTGGCGTTTGCCTAAACATGAAAGATAAAACGGATGAACTGCAATCTTCATTTTTAGTTTTACAAATTCAAATCAATGTGGTGTCTGGGCAGCAGTACGAGTCACAGGCATCTCCAACCAAAATATACATCATGAAAGCTTCTTTGCATTCAGTGATCAACTTTGTTATATCAACAATTTAAAAGCTTGTGCTTCACTGACAGCAGTGTTGCACTAGCAGTGAAGTACAACTGCCACCTTGTGGTTAAACCCGTGAAGTGCAGCAGACCTGGATCACTAGAACTCCCATCTCCAAGGACATGAAAATAAATGTCATCTAATCATTTGCATGAAGTTCCTGCTTTTTCTAGTTTCCCTGAATGGTCTGAATCCCACATTAAAACCAGAATTCCCCTTTTCCCCACCAAAATGAGTTGAATATGAACTAAATCAGCAGGTTAGTTTCTATAATTACACAAATCTACATTCTTCATAATTTTTTTCTAGGCAGAAATACATCCAAGTATATTTTCTAAACTGTTGAGCCCGTTCAGCTTAAAGCAAAACACACAAACATAGTGATGTTTTAAGTTTTTATTTCAGTGAAATGACAAGCAGCACAAACAGGATGAATGATTTCACCTCCACCCTTACTTTCCGAAAGCTCTCCGAAACTTCACAAACTTTCACAAACTGAAATATTTTCAGGTTCAAGCTGAGGTCACGTTTTCAGAAACAGACAACGTGCTTAGTTGCAGATTTATTAAGATTCAAGCTGTTTGCCTCAGGTGAAGTTTGCAAATACCACCCTGAAGAAGATCTTGTTAACTAGGTTGTTGGGAATGCTCACGCTCTGGCAGATGGAAATCAAACTCACGATTCGACACGATCAAGCACGAAACCTCGCAGGCTGATAAAACCAACATCAACACATTTCAGAGCAGCAGAAGCCTGTGATAACGCAAAGCAATCAGTGAGATTGTAATCCCTTCAGAGGAACCCGGCCACATCTAAACGCCCTCAGTCAAGGCCATTAGTGTGATGTAACCAAACTAGTCCAACTTGAAGGATTTCCCAGTCAGACAATTTGACAGGGCCAGAAAAATGAGAGCTGGTCTAAGTTTATTACAGCTTTTTGCAGAAAAGATCAAACTAAGATGAATGTTAGCAGCTCTGCAGCGCTTACCGTTACAAGCTGACCCCCCCCCCCACCCCCGTCTTTGATGCACGTCTGCCCATCAGTCCATCCGCCAAATAAAAACATTGTCTCCATGACTGAAAAGATGAGAAAAAGCCCCCCCCCCCCACCAAAAAAAATGAAGTTGACTCACTTTGTTCAGGAAACATGAAACTTTGTTGAGACTAGAATTAAAATGCAACAAGCAGATTAAAAATATTCTCACCTGTCTGTGAACCTGCGTGCTGACGATATGAACACCGACATAACGAGCTGCGAGAAGAAAAAAAAGGCACATCCTGTAAATAACATTTCAGTCTAGTACATCTAACCTACTTGTGTCATTGCTCTTTAGAATATAGTTTAAGTAGATGATAAATTAGGGCTAATTTTTTTTTTTTTAAACATTTCTGCTAAGATTATTATTTATGACTAAATCAGCATTTGAGTCTGATTTTGTTGGACTCTAAGTTTACACCAGCAAGCCAACGCACAACCCTGCTTAACCTGGAGGGAAACTAGTTCTGAAACAGAGCAGCTTCACTCGAGATGTTATTAAAGCAGGGTGGTGCAGTTGTTAGCGCTGCAGGTTGCCGGTTAAAAACTCGAGCAGTGACCTCTGTGTGGAATTTGCAAGTTCTCCCCGTGTTAACGTGGGTTCTCAGGCTTTCTCCCACAGTATAAAGACATGCATGTTAGGCTGATTGGTAACTCTAAATTCCCCCCAGGAGTGTGTGAGTGCGTCTGTTTGTGTTGCCTGGCGATGGGACTGGAAAGGTGTACCTACCCCGATAGGCTCCAGATACCTGCGACCCTGAATCGGATGAACCGGTTAAGAAAATAGATGGTTATTAGAGCGACTCAACAGCCTTGCACAGCTGCATACAAGAATATTCACATAACCGAGTTTAAACACTGGAAATGCGCCTTTATTTCAGTGCATCCTGCTGCAGCTCTGGGATCTATGACAGACGATGTGTCCAGCAGGTGAAGGTCCCAGCTGAACTTGGAGCACGACGTACGACTGTGCTGACAGATGCTGCTGTGGGGCTGGCAGGGTTTTCTGGCCATGAGGTCGCCTGCAGAGACAAGGAGAGACAGAAAGAGGACAGGGGACATGTTAAAAAGCACAAGCAATGATTATGTTGAAGTAATAAGGATAAAAGGGAATTCATAGAAAGACAGCTGCTGCCAGGAAAACGGGGGAAAAGAGAAAACCTCCAATGTTCAATTATCAAGAGGGCCACAGATCACAGACAGGCTTTGTTTTAACTGGGTCACCAGTGACCAGAACAACTGCTTGATCTGTGGAGCTGTTGAATTTTTAATAGAAATATATCGAGTTATTACCAGGAAGAAATATTACGGGAAAGATGGCAGAGCCTGAGCAGACTCCACAAAAGTACACTCAGATTCAATAACAGTATTAACACAAAAGTCCCGACACCGCCGTCATCACTGCTCCAAATAAATCTCATTCAATAGCAGCTTAGCATACATGTAGCTGTATCACAGCCTCGCTGTCTATCACAACATTTAGCTCTTCCACATCTCACCATGAAGACCTTTCTCCCAGCCAGACCCCCCCTGCTGTCAGTCACTCGCGTTTCGGTTGCGTTGACGCCGAGACATTTCATGTGCTATACGACGTACATTCAGGAGCACATGAAGCAACGCGACATAAGAAAAATGATGGACTATAGGGAAGCGGTAGCAGGCACTGAGCTGGGGTCACAGAGGAGATGAAATACAGGCAGGAAATTTTCTGTTTTCTGTTCAAACTCCCCCATTTAAAAAATCTAACCAAAAATGTTAACTGAGCTGCAATCAGATGGTTTGTATACAACAGCTTGATCATGAGCCAAAGTTCTGTGTTCGTACTCCTGGCAACAGAAAAACCGGCGCCGTTTTCACACAACTGGCAGTAATGGTTACACTGATATTGCGCTTTCCAAACCACCCAAAGCAGTTTACAATGAGTTTTACTCGTCATACAACTTGGCTCATCTTTAATTGCAGTGTTTGCTACAGAAGTCTAAGGACCAGTTTCATGAAGCAGCAACTGGTGGGGAACTTAGGAATGTTTGGGAAATGCAATGCTCACACCATGCAGGAGGCTTAAACTCTTTTTCTTTCAAGTACAATTTCATCCGTTCCATTTCTAACCCATACTAGGGTATGAAGACCTGCTTATGCAGCCCCAGATGTTTAAGGCCATTTGAAAGGTTCAATATCCGCTTCAACCTACATGACCAAATGCAAATTGAAGGATCGAAATAAGTGGAATGCTGGTGAAATCCATGCATACGCTGAGGAAAAGGGCTGTTGCAATGGTATCCGTGTGAAATCCACCCAGTGAGCCCATCATTGTCCCTTCCATTGGGCTCACAGAGTCAGCGTGTCATTCTGACCTCATTGTTTTTAAATGACTTCTGCTTTTAATAGCGCTACAAAAAACATCTGAATCAAGCTGAGGTGATAAACAAGTTGTTTAATCAAACAATATACAACAGGAAATTTCAATTTAATAAAGCTGCTTTACTTTTAGAGTTTGGTGAAGAGGGATTTAACTCTCAGGACAAGAGGATTAAACACAGAAAAATGTTAACTTAATCATTTCTGCTCACTCTTACCAAGTCTCACGTTGGAGTTCAAACCACATAAAGGAGAATCTGTCGTGAATTCATCTTCAGACATCCAATCCAACACGCAGCTTTCCAATCTTCAGGTCTGGTAATGAAAGAAAACACAAGGTCAGACAACATACCCTGCGAGTGTTCACTTGCTGTTTCTCTCACACGAGGAGGCGACTCAGATGGCCCCTGTGCACGATTTGTGTCAGCACATCATGTCAGGACAGGCCTGCTGTGCCACTGCAATCAGCAACCTGTCTAATGGTGCAACTCATCACCGTCGCCTCCACTCAAGTTCATCTGAAGCACCTTAAATAAACATCTACCAGTTTTTATTTATCCAAATCCACCATATATGGATCTTTATAATGTTCCAAAACCGAAAAGCCTTTCCTTCACAGCTACACAACTGTTTTCAGATTTAAGTAAACTCTTCTGAGGGACGATGCTTTCAAAGAGTCCAATTAGTTGAAAAATCAGCCACAACGGCTCATGTGACTGAAAACAAGAATTATTTCTAAATTAAAGTGTTTATTATTTTAGTTGTACTTCACACCGCTAAGTCTAATGCAGCAGTTCCTGAGCTACCGGAAAACTAAAAAAAGTTACTTTTGCAACTCAGAATAAATGAAAAACCACAGAAATAAGTTGAAACTTAAAAAAATGCCTTTTTACTGTGGGCCTTACACCTTCTGCCAAAAATGTATATGTGGATAAGAAATTACAACTAAATTGCAATAAACACAACATTCATTTTATCAAAACAAAGTTAAAGTGCTTTAAAAATATTAACCAAACACAATGAATGAAGTTTGATGCAAATATTATTCTTCACTATTAACAGACAAAGAAAGAAGGTGAGGCAAACCTGGCAGGAAGGATCCCCTGGTGGAGTCAGCTGAAAGGAGAGACAGCAGGATCAGATTCCCCCTCTTATACACAAACCTTATTACACAAGAGATAAAAATACAACATATCAGCTTTTAATGAACAAAGAATTCAAGACTACACACAACTACTTTGATTACATTTGACACAAATCTGTGTCATTGAGGACACTTAATTTTATTCCATGAAATATCTGCAGTAGGTTTTGGTACAGCAGCTCATTACAGATACCTTAGATTTTGTGGTTAACTGTCTTTATGCACAGCTCCACCACTTCCTGAACTTAAGACAACTTCTTTGTTTCCTGTCTTTCATTGCTGGACAAACTGATTAATCCAGGTGTGTCTGACCTCAGTAACCACGACGGCCAGACACACCTGGATTAATCAGTTCATCCAGTAATGAAAGACAGGAAGCAAGAGTTGCCTTATGTTCAGGAAGTAGTGGAGCTGTGCATAAAGCCAATTAAACAGTTTATTCTTGTCATGTCATTCTTTGGTACAAAGAAACAGTTTAAACTCTTCAGGGTTTATTTTTTTATGACAAACCATCAAAAGCACACCGTCTTCAGAATAAAAGCATAGAGTTTTATCTTAAAACACTGGACATATAAAAGATATTCTGCAGTTTTGTCTGATTATTTTCATTTCTGTTATATATTAAAAATCTAAAACAGTCACTAAGATAAAACAAACGGTTCCGGGTTGAGTCAGATGGCCCCTGTGCACACTGTGTGTCCTCAGGTTGGATCAGATTGGGGTCCCGATGCCACTGCAGCAGACACCCCAACTGATTAGTGCAACTCATCACTCTCACACCCACCACCATTTAATGTGAAAACTACCAGTTCTGACTTTATTGTCGGGTTTGTTTTACCTTGTGTCCAGATTCTAGGTCAAGACGTGGGCTCCTCCATTCAGCATCATCCAATAGGCCTCCCAGTACAGACCCACTCCTTTGGAAAACCGAAGTTAGCAGCTGAACAAACAAGCAGGATAGCTAAAAGCGAGCACGCACAACACGTGGTGGAGGAAAAAAAAAATCTAGCAAGTTAAAACCAAACTAGCGAGATAAAAAGGCGTTACTATGAGTTTTAAACTAACATCACGATTGTCGATAATATTAAAACGATTTAACATCATACGCCAAAAGGTAAATTAGAAGGCAAAACTTAGCTAGCCACAATTAGCTTCGCTGTTAGCGACAGGGGTCAGCAACTCCGGCATTCCTGGAAGTGTTGAGAGTTTCCCTGTCACAGCACAGGTGACACACATCAGAATTAATTAGCAGACTCGCGCAGAGCTTGACATCAGCTGTCTCTCAGTCACAGTCAATGGTCTCAATTCGGGTTCTGCATACTCCGAGGTGCGGATCCAAAGCACCCTTCGAATCGGGGCAGCACTTGGCGCTACGTTATAAATCTGATTCCTGATTGGCTCAAATGCTTCTTCTTCTTCTGTTGAGTTTCACGGCGGTTGGCAACAAAATAAAAGTGCATTACCGCCACCCACTGGTCCACAA
>JBAMHX010000001.1:4324701-4337706 GCA_037177515.1 Pseudomugil tenellus
TCACAATTTTAACTTTGTAATGAGTCCCTTCCACACTTCCACTTCCCTTCATTGTTATGTATGTGATCATAACCAGAAGCAGACATTTGTTTCCACTTTATTGCTAAGTTATCAACAAGTCTAAAGTGGAACACATTTAGAAAAGCAATAAGCACACAGACAGCAAGTCAACAGTTTCATTGAAATGCAAATGCATTTTATATTAAAAGATAGCAAAGGGATAATTCACTATATCACACAACACAGCTTGTTAGTACTGCCATGGAAATACATATACAGTCTTTTAATATGTACACATCAAGTGACAACCAAACCAAACCAAAACAAAAGAAAAAAAATCATAAATATCTCTTTTTGTTAACTTTACAACAGCTATATGTGACCAGTATTTCATACGATAAAAGGGCACTATTAAATAACTGGCATCTTCCCTATCATTTACAAGGCTTGGAAACACAGTGGTTAAAATAATCCAGCAAAAAAACCAAACAAGACTCATTTTCTCCAGTGAGTAAAATTAATAAAAGTCTATAAACGGTCATGAAATCCCTTTTGTACAAAAAGACTATACAACTCAATAAACGCAATATTAACAGAAGTGTTTGCTTATATCTCATGATAAAATCTGTACAGTTTTGAGTATTCCTGCAGCAGAGTTGGAGGGACTGTGAGCCGAATAAGTGGATACTGGGTCGCCATGGCGCCCTGCAGCCTGACTGTCAACCAACCGTCAGAGGCTGTAGTTACGTAGCTGCCAAGACCCTCTTTCATTGGCCTCAGTGCTTCGTCTAGCAGCAAATCAGCGAGTTGCTGAGTTTGTGGCAGATACTTCAAAATATATGTTTCTCTAACATCTAAAAGATATTTGTCAGTATAGTTATATAATAATATATCCTTGTATGGCATTTCAACAGCAGAAATGTTACTGTAAAGTAAAAGCAAAGCACAATAAGTTTACCTGTATTAAAAACATTTCTCAGTATTTCATCAGTGACATATTTCTGAACTCTAACCATCACTGCCTGATGTGGTCAGACATGCACAGTGTTTCTAAGTTCCCCATATGTTAGACTGGACCGTGAACGCTTTGTTGTGTAACAAACCTAGAACTGATGGATTAAAAAAAAATCTAATTGCAAGTGGATATTTTTATAAAACTCATGTGCTGAGTTTTATTATTATCTGCCTCACTGCTCTGCAAAACAGTGCATGAAGGGAATAAATGTGTCCCAAACAAATGACTCCAGCATATACATATCTACAGTTGAGAAAATAATTATTAGCTCCACCATTAAAAAAAATAAAAAAATCTAAAAACAAATAGTGTCTTTAGATTGATACATTATTAAAATGTCCACATAATAATGAATTAAAATTAAAAATGAAAATTGTTTATTTAGCCCAGAATGAAATTTTAAACAGAATTAATTTAGAAAAAGGAAAAGCGAGCAGGGGCAACATATTAGCCGTGTTGTCAAGCAACCTTTTTACTGAGCCATAGCACCAACCACTGCTGTGCAATGATGTGCTTTAACTGTCATGCTTTAAGCTTATAAAATTAAAGTTAAAGGAGGGTTATCTCCATATTTACATACAGTATAAGGACCACTAAACAAGCTAAGGGACTAGTGAAGTTACAAATGAGAGAACTGCAAATGAGAGAAAGCTGCACTTCTGCAGAAGAAACGGCTTCAAGCCAGAATGACAACCTGGAGAAAGTTTCTGCATACTGGCAGCATGTCCTTTGGTCTGATGAAATGAAAACACACACTAGTTATGTTTACATGGAACTACTTCTATGTGACTGAATTCTATCTGAGCAAAGACACCAAGCATCAGGGATAGTCGGAGAACCAGATAAAAGTGCTCCAGCTAGTTCTGTGGTTACATGAGGGAAAGATTTTATACAATCAGAACGCTTTTGACAAGCGCAAAGTGCACTGATTCAGAATAAAAAAAGCTCATTTTCGACTGTCGAGGAGGTAAACAATCTTAAACGGTCTCAGAATTTCAAACAAAAGGTTTGCATCTACCAGGGTCCAGCTTCATCACACAAATCTTCCTGCTCATCACACTGTCTAAGGGTTCATTCACTCCCGTTGATCGAATAAAGCTGATTAGATAAGTTTAGGTGTCAATATGATGTATTTTATTCAGACTGGACGCACAAAGTGCTCCACATAAACACAACCATTGGATATGTTGGGGGAAAGAACGGCGAGGCACACAACCTAAAGAACACAAGTCCCACAGAGAAACATGGCGGTGGAAATATTATGCTGTGGAAATGCTTCAGTGTCTCTGGAACCAGGCAGAAAAAAGAAGACTTTAAAGAACACCTGAGGGGGTCAAAAGCAAAGCTAGGTCTGGGTTAGTGCTTTGCCTTCCAACATGTCAACAAGACAAAACACAGTTTTGGTGAACGTTATCAATTAACTGGCACAAAGCTCTGACTTAAACCTGATCTAAAACCTAATGAGTGAACTGAAGATGAAGGTTTGAGAGCTTTGGCTGAGAAGAACGGTCGGGGATTTCTCAAAAGAAGTGTCCCTGACTGGCTGAAAACTCCAAGAAATGACCCAGAACAAGCACTGCTGACTGGCGTCTTGGGGAGGGAGGGGTAGGGGGTGGACATAATAGTTCTGATCCCTTTTTTGTAGCATAACCTAATTTCTGTGTGCAACATTAAATACAGAAAGCATCCAAAACTGGACTGTGATTTTGGAAAAAACTGTAAAAATTCATGGTTTGTTAATGGCTTTTGTGAAAAACCTGTAAAACAATTACATTTTCATGGCGGTGGGTGGGGGGGGGGCTAATTGGTCCTCAACTGTATGAGTTCTCCTTGCAAAAGAAATGAATGTTGTTTCTGCATTAATGTGTAACAAACACTCCCACAATGAGAAATGTGTGTGGAATCTGTTAACATGAAAGAGGTTTACATTCTAATAAGTGCTAGCATAGTTAATTATCTACCTGGATGAGTAAACCGCACAGTCACTTCTCTGCTCATTTAGGCAGGAAACCAATAAAAGATATGCAGAGAAATCCAAGAAAGCCTTTTCCTGAAGCAAGGAAAACACAATCCTGCATGGGTGAACAGCAGTAATGGTTGCGTAAGAAAAATGCCACAAATCTTTTAAAACCTCAGAGATAAATGAACACACAAGCGAAAGGAGGAGACGGACTAAAATGTTCGGCACGTCGGCTCTAACTTTATCCTGGCGCCTGCTTCAATGCCCAAAGATCAGCACTGATTGAGTCACAGCCTGAAAAAATAATACCAGGCTCTTCTCAGTTACTGTAGCAGTGAATAAATGGACCACGAGAGAGCACCTGCTACAGTAATGTTGTGTTTTTGGATGCGATAAAATGAGGAAACAAAAGCAAATGTCATTGCAAAGGCAAGTCAGTGACGTTTCATGGCACAAAAATTCCCAGATTTACGGTAAATCTCAATGCAGTGTAAATGGAGAGAGAAGCATGGAGACTCTGAAGCCCCAAACCCTTTGGCACTATCATAAATACAACCGGGTCCTGCTGCACGAACGTCTGACCCAACACTCTCGTTATTCTGTGGAGATCAGCAAACCCACTCAACAAGTAAAAACAAAAGTCCATAAATAGAGTTCATAAAGAGGAGTGGCATTGGAGAGACCGTTCTGTGGAGTATGTTGTTTTAGCTTCATCCCAAAATATAGCAGGTGCCGTACAGACGCTTTAAAGTCTCCAGATTAAACTTGTGTCTGTGCACTTCCTCCCTGGAGTCCTTTGCCTTTTCATTCCAGCCTGCTCCACAGTTTCTCCTGTCGCCTGAAGGCAGCAGCGCTCAGGCGGCTGATGGAGGACACGGCCGCATCTGTGTACAAGTAGGACGGAGCTCCAGTTTCAAAGACAGATACCGTGTTCATGTGAGCTTATGTGTGTCTGGCCGGGTTCATATGTATTATTAGTTTACACATGGAACTGTTACTGCATTTGTACCGATTTCTACAAGCTCCAAATGTGTGTGTGTGTCAGGTATTGATGGTTGAGATAAAGCACAGAAGTGCAAGCTGGCCTCCCTCATATCTCGCTCTCGATGGAGGGTTTGCGTATGGAGGGCCAGCCGGTGTCGGGCAGGCTGTGCTGGGCGTGACGCTGCGGGGTGATGGCCGAGGGGGTCAGGGTGGTTATGGAGGAGCACTCAGACGCCTCCTCCTGGAGGAGTTGCTCTGTCTCGCCGTCATCTAGCGAAGCACTACTGGCCTGCAGGGACACGGTGTCTGTGCGCATGCAGGTGTGCAGGCCGCCTCGGGACGGCTTGATCTGTTTTAGGTCGTCCCAGTAAAGCTCATCGTTAGACAGGAGACACACCCCCTCTACAATGCGGATCTTCTCTTTGGTATAGTCTCCGTCCACTCCTCCCTGGACAAGGACACATGATCAGTCAGACAGATTACATCTTTATCAGACACAAAAGCTCAGTTTTGTTCTTCCAGCGAGCCACTAAGCTGTCAGAAAAAACTGCAGTTTTAGTCCCAAAAACAGTCGTTAGCAACAAGGTAGTATAAAAACAGTCAGAACAAACAGGCACCAAACACATCTCATGCTTCAGATTAGCCTCTTTTTTCCTTTCAGTAAGCCTCTTCCAACTTTTCAGCTTAATATTTTTCAGATTAGATGCCCCATGAATAAAATGGAGTTCACTGTTCTGGTTCATGGCACAAAAACATGTCTGAAAATAAAGATAAAGCAACTGTTTTCTGATTATTTATAGGACAACGATGCATCTATTTTTTTTTTATGGTGGATTTTTCTTCGGAGCCACAAAATGTTTAAATGTTTAATGTTCTCTGTGATGTCAAAACAAATCCGATGGAGTTGTGTCCATCTTAGCTGTGACACTAATAACGAAGAAGTATTTTCCTTATATGACACATTCAAGAATAAAAGTTACAGGCTTCTTTTACTAAATTGTTTCGTATATTAATATTATCTACTTGTTTAAATGTCAGTACACAACACAAATGAAAAATCTCAGCAAGCAGCACAAACGCTGCCATGCGTCTCAGCACAGAACGCTGCAGCTACACAGGAAGTTTTTGTTCATTTTTACCAGCTGTTTTCATGCAGTGAGAAAAAAATGGAGAGAAATAAAACATGAAAATCAGAAGAGACACAGTTTCTACATGCTGTGCAGCTACCTCGCCTCCGGACAAGCGGATCAAAATATAAAGGGAGAGAGGGAGTTGTAGGGATGAGACAGCTGCAGTGAGGAAGAGAAGACGTCACGTTAGAAGTTTGTCTCCATGGTTACCAGAGATACACCTAGACAGTCTGTGATCATCCATTCATTCAACAAACAGAAGGATATGCTGCTTCTTCCTGGTTTTTACCTCTTTCTTATACCGAAGCTGGTTGTATATCGGAGGCTTCTGTGACGCTTCGATCTTCACTTCTTGTGTGGAAGTTCGGTATGAAGGGTTACTGTAGGTCAGATTGCTCACTCCTGGGTCAGCAAACTTTGACTTTTTATGTCTGTTGATTGACAAGAAAACAATATGCTTTTACATCCAAAAGCTGCTGTCATACAGTTAAGCGTCAAGCAGCAAACTGACCTGTAAATAATCAAAGCAGCAATGAGGATCAGAATCGCCAGGATGATGAGAACTCCACCAATCACGTAGCTGATATGAAGTCCTTCTCCTGCAACACATACCACACATGAAGACGACTTACTACGGAGGCATGGATTAAGCTCACATCTGTTTTACAGAAACTTTCTTTGCTGTGATTAGAGCTCTTATCATATCTAATTTCTTACCAGATTTCCAAACTTAAGATGTTGATGAAAATTTATAAACTTGCACTACAAACGGGATCCATCACATCCCCAACAACATTGTGAGATAGTCACTCGTGATGGCAGCTGATGCCTCCTAGACTGTTTCGGTTTGCTGTTTTTCACTCTGACAAAGATCATGTGTGACTGAGTAATGTTTTGGGATGCAAGTCACAATATGAGGGGCTTTTCACTTGAAATTTGTCTTTGTTGCTGTGAGTTTTAGTTGTACAGAGTCCTACATTTCGAAACAAGCTTTTAAATCAAATATATTATTTTTGATTATTTATAACATTATTGGCGTCATCAACTTGTATATTTTATTTTTCTCAGCAAGTCTCCCAGGCTAAATGTTAATCACTCTTTCCTGTCCTCTCCACATTGATCCTTACATAGTTCTTCCTTTCCACTGCCACCCGCTCAACATGCACACTCAGTGCAAGGAGAACTGAACCAAAGTCCAGATTTAATACAATCTAATGGTTTTTGATAAAGGATGAAGAGAAATGTAAAGAGAAATAGAACCATGTTCATCATGTCCACAAGACAACGTATAAACCTGGACTTCGCAGTCAGACTTGCTTCAACATAAGTTCAGATGGATACATCCTGTAACAGTCTGTCGCAAGTTTAGTTCCAGTCACAAAAGTGATAAATATACGGAATACATTACAAAGCACTATTCTTTTAAGACAAAGGGATATCAGATGTTTCGGTACTAACCGTGAGGAGCCGTCACCACTGTGTTCAAACAGCCTTCTGTGTTCAGGTTCTTGTCAGTGCAGCTGTAAAAGTATGAAAATGTGCAAAATATAAGATCATAATGTGGAATATGACATTATTTGTACTGGTTTCAATGTATTTTACTTTATTTATTTCTAATAAATTATAAAATAAAAGAATTGGGTCTAGACCAAAAGATTCCGTTTCATCATTTACGGCAGCAGAGCATTAAAACAGTTGATTCAGAGAGACGAGCAGACCAAAACTGGGTTATTAAATCAAACAGGCAGACGTACTTGACCATTGATGGTCCTTGGTGTGGAGTGTTCGTTGGAGCTTTGGGGATCTTTTTGGGAACTGGGGTGCTACTGGCAGGAGCGGTGGGAATGTAACCTGAAACTGATGAAGATGTGCTGGTCAGAAGCTGAACATGCAGAAACATATCACCATTTGTGGTTTCTTTTCTTTTTGTGTTAACCGTCTATAAGACTTTCACATAAATGAAGCACAAACATCTCAAAACTAAAACAACATCTGCGGTCGTCATTTTGAACATTTGGAAATTTACATATTTAATCATTTGACCCTTGATTTTTCCTAAAACTATGTGAACTTCCACAAAACTAGTTTTAATAGTAAGAAAAAAAGCAGAAGAAATATGATAATTTCTACCAATTTCCAGCAGTCATTTTGACCACACAGGCGTTTGCTCCATTTCACACTTTCCTGGCATTCCTTCATTATAAGATGGTGAATGTAGGTGAATGTATTCTGTCAAGGCTGGTACAAAGAGATGCCCCAAGACAAAGGGCGCTGACACCCAAATAGCTCAATCAAAGATTCTGCAGCGGTTAGCGGAGGAACTTACAAGTGGAGTTTATGAAGGGAACAGCCAGCATAGAAGATGGAAAAAGGGGGACAGCAGTACATTTTAGGTGCCAAGAAGCTTGGAAAAAAAAAAATCCAGCACGTACAGCACATGCTAAATGCCATGTGCTGGAGTTGCAGAGGGAGAGGAGAGGTGATGTTGTTCTGGCTGAGACTTCTAGTGAATGCATACTGTTATGCAGCATTAGAGTACAGTGAGATATAGAAACTTACTTGTGGAGCAGGGTCGCCCATCCGGCTCGTCTGGGCAGGCGCACACAAAACTGTTGGTCTTGGCAAAGCAGAGGTGAGTACAACCACCATTATTGACCCCACAGAGGTTAGTACCTAATCAAAAGGACAGAAAATAATCACATGTAGATCCAGAAAAAGAAAATATTTTATTTGAAATTAAGATGCTCTTTGTTTTTTTTCATTTCATACAGCAACTAAAGGGACTTCTGACAACAGTGGGAGTTCAGATAATAATTTAACATATTGGCTCAAGTAATTAATATACAACTGATCTGAATGTGACGTTTTTTTTATGATAACTCAGACAGTAGACATATTGCAAGGATCCATGTTGATCTCTGCGTCTTCATCTTTCCAGCTCACGGACAAGTTGATAAACAGAGTAAAACGCTGAAGTTTTCCATGTCACACGGAGGACAAACGCCTTACCTGTTTGCCTGTGAGGAGATACCACTATAATGTCCATGAGGCCCTCCACATTGGCCAGCACGGTTTCTTTGTTTCGGCCATTGTATTTGTCCACTCGCTGGATGGACTTAGTCTGCCAGTCCGTCCAGTAGATCCAACGATCTTGCTGTGAGAGTCGGGAGAAAGGAATTAGAGGGGAGGACACCGGCTTCAACTGGGGAAACGAGGGAGAAGAAGAGAAAAAACACCGACAAGGAGCGGGGGGTGAGAGGAAGAAGGGGAAGGAAGAAAAATGAGGGTCAGAGTGGAAGGGAAGTAGAAGAAATGGTTAAGCTGAATGGATTCAGTATGAGCTGCTGGACAAAAGACGACAATGACAATCACAAAGTGAGCCGATGAATCAAAGAGAGCAAGTGAGTGGAGGAGGCAGCCAGGAGGAAGGGTCAGCCCAGTGATCAACAGCAGAAGAGGGTTGGGGGGGTACCTGTGTAAGGGCAAATGGATGGGACACCGGACTGACGAGGACTTGACGGAATTTTCCATTCAGGTCTGAACTCTCGATCCGGTCCAAGTGGGCATCCACCCAGAAAATCCTGCAAAAGAAACATTCCAGATTTATAAGTGTGCTACTGTCTCTGTTATCAACAGAAAAAAATATTTAAAAGATTTACATTTTCTTTTCAAGAATTCTTCCAACAGCTACAAGGAAAAAGTGTCAATGTCTTCTTTACTTATAAAGCTCATTTCATGCATAGCTGGTATGATGGAACACTAATTACAAAGTTAGTGTTGCTCATGCTGCTTGATGCTAATGCTAGCTATGTTAGCCAAGACGCGTGCCCGATTGATATTGTGACTAACATTTAAAAAATGGAAAGAATTAACTTTTTGTAAAATCTACAAATAAGTGTTTGCAGTAACTGCCCGGAAAAATTAATTGTGCTTGTGATTACTGTATGAACTGCTTTGTACCTCTATCAGTATAATGTTTGTATGCCTGTGGAGGTGTTTTCTTGTGTGTTGTGTGCTTTTAGAAAAAAATGTGGCAACAACAATAATGCAGAACATTTTTATGTTTGGTTTACGGATAATAATGTGATTTTGAAAAGTATTAGATAATAAAAGTTTCAAATTAAAATTACATGACACCTCTATTAATGACAGAAGCACATTTATGAAATATATTTCATGCTTCTTATTCTGACCTTCGTGTGTCGTAGTCTAAAGTGAGACCATTGGGCCAACCCAGGTCGGTTTTGATCAAAATCTTTCTGTCCGAACCATCTAAGTGAGATCGTTCAATTTTTGCATCGTTCCCCCAATCCGTCCAGAAGAGAAACCTGGAGAGAAAAAGAAAATAGTTAATACAACTGCTTTCAATAATGCTTATTTGTTTTTCCCTCTTTTTTAACAGTTTTAATGTTGATTAATTTAATTCAACTATATAATTCATACTGAAACATTACACTAGTTGTGCAGTACCTACTCTCTCAGGTGGAACTGCGCTGTAGTTGGCTGCGACCGCATAGGAGGTGCCGGGAGACCCTGCCCCCCTCCTCACTCATTGTGTTTGAGGTGTTTTTTTTCAAAGCATTGCTGTATCTCCCCCTCCACTGGGACAGACCAGGGATACAAGGCTTTTTTTTTTTATCTCTTACTACCCATGTGTTGTGTTCTGCCCCCCACCTGCAAAAGCGTGCTGTGATACGCTGGCCACACCTCAGAACAGTCATTACTTGTAGATATGTCTACTGTGCATTTGGTTTGGCTGTACTGGAAACTTGAATTTCCCTCCGGGGTTTTTAAAGTATCTATAATATATATATATATATATATATATATATAAATAAAAAATTTGTGGTCTGTTAAATTAAAAGTGCAGGGAGAGAAAAACAACCTCAGCACAGATGTTTAAACTGAGCACCCAGACTTCTGAGTGTGTAGGATAAAACATTGGTCGCCGTGTTAACTACTGCAACAATACCTGGCTAGGGTTATGTCCCCTAACGCCACCAAATCTACAATTCCCCAATATTTGAGCAGACACAATACAATACTAAAAAGCTTCGCTCACACGAAGGATATCCGGCGCTGGTGGCGGTCGGGGTGGAAACATAATAACATGACATGCTCACCCTTTGCTTGGGAACACTGCAATAGCTCTGGGTTCATCCAGACTGTTGTTAATCAGCACTTTGCGGCTTGTCCCATCAAGACGGGCCACTTCTATGGTGTTGCGTCCAGTGTCGGTCCAGTACATGTTCCTGGCCACCCAGTCTACAGCCAACCCATCGGTGGTCTTCAGGCCCTGGCTGATCACTGTTTCCATATTACTGCCGTCCAGATTAGCACGCCTTAAGCCAAATGCACACAACATAGGTTAGATCAAATATAAAACTAAGGTTATTGTGGTTAATATTTAAGGTTAATATTTAATTCACTCTTTGTATAATTAATTATAACTATGTGAAACTTTGTCGCCACCTGATGACATCCAGGGTGACATCAGTGTAGTAAAGTTTTGTCTCTACGCTGTCGTAGTCCATAGAGATGACGTTGTGCAGCTCCGGTACAGGTACGTGAACGTCCGTATGGTCATTGGTGTCCAGGGAGATTCTACGCACACTGACACGGTTGGAAAAGAGCAGGTACGTCTCCGGGGAGTCGTCACATGACCTGCCATCTCCCTTGAGCAGGATGCCGGTGGGGCAGGCGCATGATGTGTCGTTGGGACGAGGAAGGCACAGGTGGGTGCAACCTCCGTTCCTCCTGCCGCACTTATTAAAACCTAAAGAGACCGCAAGCATTAAGAATGACACAAAGAGAAACAGCAGTACCACAAACGTAAAACCAGCTTTTTGTTCTGACCCACCCAATGGCCTCTCCCTGTCCACAGCCTGGATGTCCATCAGGCCTGGCAGGTTGGCCCTCACAGTGATGGTGTTGTCCCCGGTGTTCTTATCAGCACGTTGGATGCTGCGGCTCTGCCAGTCCGTCCAGTAGATATGGGATCCCAGTAGAGTTAAACCATAGGGATGCTGGACTGGTGTCACAAGTGTACGACGATGCTGCCCATTCAGGTCAGACGCCTCAATGCGCTGCAGAGAAACAACATTTACAACCATTAAATCCTGTTTTCAGTTTCTCACAGATATGAATTGTCACATTAAGTTGGTGATAATTTAACATCATGTTTGGATCTCTGCGATCTCTCTTTATGTTTCGAATACACTTGTTTTAAAAACTGGATAAAATCTCTAAAGACATTTAATTCAAAGTGAGTTTCAGTAAGTCTAACTGCAGAAAAGCCTCTAACCCCCCAGAGAACCAGACTTTGTTCCTTCCAAATAAAATACATGATTTGAGAAGAAAAATCCATCTAAAGTCAATACTGACCTCAGTGTGAGCATCAGCCCACAGCAGCTGTGATCCAGCCATGTCAATAGCAAGGCCATTAGGCCACCCCAGGTTGTTACTAATGAGGACCACACGCTCCGATCCATCCATCGCCGAACGTTCCAGCTTGGCATGCTCTCCCCAATCCGTCCAGTACATATAGCTGGAAAAAACAGGCGTGATGGTGATGAGAACATAATAAAATCTACAGTTTAAATGGATCTGATCTGATCAAATCAGATCACAGTGGCAGTCTCACCCCATCTCGTGGTAAAGGGCGATTGCGCGTGGACTATCAAGGTTTTGCCAAACCAGAACTTTCCTCATGGAGCCGTCCAGGTTGGCCACTTCAATGCGATTGGTTCCCGTGTCCGTCCAGTAGATCTTCCTGCCAACAGCATCCACCGCTAACCCATCAGTTGTCATCAGTCCTACAAAAAGAAAGTAAGTAAGTAATGACGGGATAAATACAAGGAATCCCATGTGGGATGTCTCTCCTCCCCACCTGTAGATATGACATCTTCGTGTGCGGTCCCATCAATGTTGGATCTGCTGATTTTCTTCATCGTACTGTCAGACCAGTACACCTTTCCTGCAAGAGAAGTCGGTGAAACTGAAATTTCTGCTTTTTTTGGCCTTTAAAACAGGATTGTAGAAGATTTAAGCGCCGAACCTTCTTTGGGGTCAACTCCAACAGCGATGGTGTTTTTCATGGAGCTATTGACAGCCAAAACCACATCAGCGAAGTAGGGAATATCCAGAGAAACCATTCTTATATCCGTCCTCCGAGCAAAGATGAGGAAGCTGCTCATCCCTGCACAGGCATCACAGACACATTCCCGTCAGAGTCCAAAGGAGCTGACAGACTTTTTATATGGCAGAAGAAATAAGTTCCTTTCATTTACAGGGTTGTTCTGATATCATTTCTTTTATTTGTTGTTAGGGCACATTTACACTGCTGCTGTTAGATCTGCTTAAAACGGAACGTGGTCTGCTTCCAGACGATCCCTTTGGTGCAGCAGGAACACTAACCGCACTCTGACCAAAGACCAAAGATATGAAGCTCTGGTCCATTTGAAAGTTTGGGGTCTCGGTTCGTCTGTACGTTTGCAAACCGCAATAAAGCAAAACGAAGAGGTGGAAGGCAAAACAGAACAGAAAACATATGTTCTGCATACTACAGTAAAATTAGGAACCTCAAGACCAGAATCCATCACGGGTCCAGTTTTACCAACCTAAACCCACCGAAATGACCAAATCCTACCAGCTGATCTGTCCTATTGAAATCTGGACCCAACCAGACTGTCTATGAACAACCTGCGACCTGACCTGTGTGTGTTAAACCAGTTACATCATTCTAAAGCCACTTCATAACGTCTTTATTACTTTTCTTTATTTGTTCTTAAGGAAAAGACGACAAGTAAATATATGTGAAGTTTTATTTTAAGCAGAACTTGATTTTAAGTTTTTGTCTCTTTATTTGTATAATATCACAGTGAGCCACTAGACCACCTCCCAATAGTCTCCCCACC
>JBAMHX010000001.1:4383399-4395446 GCA_037177515.1 Pseudomugil tenellus
ATATGTGTGTGCTGCTTTTGTGCATAAAAAGTGCTGGTTTGATAAAATGCGAAAATTCACATGAACAAAAAAAAATGTAAAAATCTCAAATGAGCAACAAAAAAACCAAATATGTGATGTAAGAATGAAAACTTCCAGGTATGAAATGAAAAAATCCAGGTAAATAATTTCTGTTCTTTAAAACTGAAGTGATTTTAATGCAATAGTAAGGTCCTTCATGTCCAATAAAAGCTATGACTTTAATATGCCGAAATACATTTGCTGAGAAATATTAAAGCTAAAATACTAAAAAAAAAAAAAAAAAAAAAAAAAAAATACTAATTAAAATTTAAAAAAGAAAATGTGAAACTCCTTTTTCAAGAAACTTGACTTGATGCAAACCGACAACAAGAATGTTGAATGGCTGCTTCTGGTTCGTAAACAACGAACAGAAGCTATAAAAGGAGAAAGTTGTGTGAGCAGAGAAACTTACAGAACATTTCTAACTTTGATCAAAAGAGCAGAAGTGCCTGATGCAGCGCTTTCTGCACATTTCCAGCCATTACGTCATGAGTCAAGCAGGCGAGTAATTCAAACAAATTCCTCTGATGAACATGGTAAAAATAACAGCAGCTGGAGGTCCAGCAACGCATCTCCACCTGCCTGTGACAGTGTGTGTGTTTGGTACACACCCGTTTCCCAAAGCTCACAGACTTCTGTGAGCTGACAGAAAACCAAACGTCATGCAGCACTTTCAGTCACACACAACAGAGAATTTCCTCTTCCTCTCACATCCACGCTCAGCTCCCTCACATGCATCTCCTCTGCACTCATTTCCACACTTGCCAAATAATTTACTCTTTCAACGAGCTCAACTGCTTTCAACTCAGCGGGACTTCAACAGTGTTCCCATGCATCAAAAGAAATACAGCGGGAGAAATCATACGAAGGACGACCTCGATGATGAGGTGGGAGGATGGTGCAACGGTGAAGCAACAGAGTATTGTCTAATATGCTGTGGTTACAGTTGTTATGAGCCTCCTCTTCCAGTATGTGCTGACGACTTGTATTGCCTTGAACTGGGGGGGCAGAAGAATTTAAACCACACTGACCCACACTAGTAAGTGTTGTTACATCATGGATACATCAACATATGAACAATGCGTTTTTTGTTCTTCATCTCTGAAACGCTTCACTGTGTTCATATTTACTGTGTATAAATGGCTGCTTATGTGAAAGTTAATTAAGGACTGAAGAGATGCCAAATGATTTTTCCATACAGCGACCACAACGGGCAGAATTCCCATCAGCAACAATCAAAAACTCATTTACAACTTTTACTGGGTCTTTAAGATGTTTCATGGAAGCACTGACCTGGGTTGACTGACAAGCTACACCATGGCTGTGTCCGGATGTGCACCCCATGCCCTAACCCCGCATTCACTACATAGGGCTACTCTACATTGCACACTAGATAGTTTCCCTCAATTTTCTAGCGATTGGAACACGAAGCTCACTATTTTCTCCCTGACTTCCAGCTGTATCTATGGCAATGACGGAGGACTTGAAGGTCACGTTGCAAATCCAGTCTAATTTTGTGTGAAAATGTCTTATTTACTTATGTTGCATTTTATTCTTGCTTTGTATCATATTAATTTAGTAGAAAAGGGATAAAAATTATGCTTTAAGGGTTTTTTGTTAAACGTTTTTGAGGTTTGTATAATTTCTGCCATTGTAAGCTCCAGCCCGCAATGCATTGTGGTCTATATTGACCTCGAATGACCATCCATGCTCATTACATTTCAAGGTGCATTGTGGGTAATTTTGAGTGCAGTACATTCGGACACCCGTACAAAATGGCGTGACCACTTTATAAGGCACTATGTAGGGCTTGGGGTGCACATTCGGACACAGCCCTACGTTTATGGAAAATCCACTTTCATACATGAACACTTGAGGTGGTCGGAAAAAAGTTCAGAGAATTTCACCTGCTCTTTGTATTAGTTGTTTCACAAAGCGATTCCCAGGGGAAATTTTCTACTGGAGAAAAACTCACTGCTGGACACAGGTGGCTGGTTGGGTAAATATGTGTAAACAGTGGAAATCTGTTTTTCCCCTTGGTAGCATGTTTCTTAGAATGTTGTGTTGCTTTCAATAGCACACGAGAATCTTTGGATTATTTGTGTAGGGATTTTTGTAAAAGTCCAGAATGAAGTAAGGTTAATCCTCTGCTGCAAAAAAACTTCACGTTTAAAGCATCATGTATTTTATGCATATTTATGCACATGGGCTCACCGAATGAAGGCTAAGTCATTATCAGTGAATCCTGTTTTTTCTCTGAGCTCTATCCAGCCAGTAAAAGTCATCCCAGTGCTGACATTTGGCTGATTCTTTGCTCTCATTCACTTCTCTCCTTCCTCGGGTTTGTTAAATGTATCAGCCATGGTGTATATTCAAAAACACCCCTATGTGCTGATTTTCGATGCAGTGTCGTTACATGAAAGCGTAGTTTCTCAGTCTGGGTGCATGGTAACAATGGTTCCAGGAACGTAAATTATACTAATATTTTTTTAAAAAAAAAATCAAAAGTGCAAAGTTTTGAAGTTGTACACTTACGTAAAAACGTATTTAAGAAGTCTTAAAGCACCTTGAAGTTATGTGCACCTGATTTTCCTTACCTCTGAATGCAATAAACATCTTATCTTGACATGCTTTGTGAAACTGGCCGTAGCATGTTTAAAGCTTGCTTGATTGCTTGAACGTGATTACCCTTTGTGTGTGTGTGTTTGTGTGGAGGGGGCACAGTAAATGGCAGAAACTACAAAGGCAGCATCCAGGTTAACATCTGCTGGTTCAAAACGCTGAAATTACTCCAAGTTGCAGTTAAAATAATCAGCATATCTCGCTGCACATACATACGACCATCAGGTGGAAACTGGACAGACCACATTTCAGTGTTTCACTTTGAAATTTCCTTCAACGCAGGACTTAGTCGCGGCAATGTGAGTGTAGGCAAGGTGGATGTTAAGGATTTAGCAGAAAGCACTCACAACATGAAGCAGATGTCTTTTTGTTTGCATTTTTTAGTCCCTTCCAAACAGCAGAACCTTCATCACAATAAGCCCTTACTGCAATTTCTATTAGAGCTACATTTCCACGAGCAGCATGTCGCTTTTCATTCTCTTTATGGGAGTTTATAGATGTGGGACACGCTGCCAAGATCATAAACATGTATTCCTCTAACGGCATTGTCTAACAGCTCATACGTTTGGCCTCCAATCAGATGTAATAAAGTACGGCTGCATGCCATCCAGAGCTTTGTACAAAGGCAGAAAGATAGAAAAGATGGAGGTTCATTAATTTGATGAATCATCTGAGAGTTGTGTCTTCATTTAACTCCATCCAATAATTTCTCTCCTGTCCTTGAGACGCTTGAATACATTCACAAAAACACATGCAGCATTTCAGCCATGTTGCAATCCATAATCAGCCATTTTTAAACTTTTTAGATACTTTTACTTCTTCTTTTCAAAAACTTGCTAGCAAACATAATCTGTGTAGATGTTACTTGTTTTCTTTCTGTGATGTGTCCTGTTGTGGTACAGGATATGAAAACTGCAATCTGCTCATGTTTAACCTAAATTTAGGGCTAAAATAAAGTCAGACAAGTAAACTCTGGATACATCGGATGATTTTGCCTCAAACACTTTGAGGAAGGCTCAATTAACACAGCGAGGCTGAAATACCCAAAGCCTTAATAAGTGAAGAACTGTGTTTGGACATACAATGTTGAGACGACTTCTATAAACACCAGCAGAATTTGCTCCTTTCAACTTCGAAATATTTTATTTCTGCATGTACATGGATGGTATGTACACATGTGCTGCCAGACAAGTTAGAAGCTTCTGGTAACTTTATTAGCATTAAGCAAGAACACAACAGAGGCCCAATAAACTTCCCAATTCACTCCTTAACTTCAGTTTTTGTGGAATTTTAAAGCTATAAATCCTGGATACACACTTGTGTGGACCTTTTAACCTTTAAATGTTTTTTCTAGAAGGGTTAACTTATGATCCCCCAGCCAGTCCACCCAGTGTGGTCCAGATCAAACAGGCTGATGTCACTGAAGTGAAGAGCAGAACACATGTCTGTAAAGATAATTTCCTCCTGACAATCACCCAACAGCACCTCCAGCAGAGCATGATGGAGTCCAGATCACCATGCTTTACATCAGGGCTGTCCAGCCTCAGTCTTTAAAGGCCTCAATCCAGCAGGTTTTAGATGTTTCCCTGCTCCAACACACCTGATTGAAGTAAAAAAAAGCTCTCCACAACAGCCTGTCAAGTTCTGCCCAGGCATGTGGACTCTTCTATCAGTGAGAAATATTCAAAACCTAGAGGTCAGCATCCATCGCGGACCGAATCTGAAGACCTCTGACTTCCACCAACTCACAAAATGGATGTTTTACATGCTTCTCTGAACATACGTTTCCTGCAATCCTGCTTTGGTCTGCACAGAGATGAAACTATGAGCGTGGGGGGTGGGGGGACACTGGCAAACCTCGTCAGCCCAGACACATGGAACACAGCTCTGAAAAACAATGTCCACATGATCCCATATTGTAATTAGATCGCCTCATAGACACATCCTTCCTCTGCTCCCATCCTCTGGACTTTCACACACTCTCTAAAACACACACATTCCTCCCGGGAAATCCGAAACAGTTGCGCTTTGTCTGGAAATGGTTAAACTGGTAGAAATGATAAATACATTAAAGTTGAAACAAAGTCTGGATGCCACGCTCTACACTGCTTCCATTCAGCAGAAAAGACGCTGTGTTGTGTTTGTCTGTGTGTTCATTGTGAGTCTTTATTCTCACAGTCACACATTTCCACCCATCTACAGTTGCAATGAAACTGCAACTTCATTCGTCACCATGTTTGGAGAACAATGTTGCAAACCATAAAATTTCACTCTCCCGTTTCATATTTTGATATGGTTGACTCAGTCAGTTACAACAGTCATGTGGGATTTGGTTCTCTTCAGCCACACAAGCACATAAACACACACTTTTGATTATCACACACAAACACACTTCTTTCAATTTATAAAAGAAAACATGAATGTCATTTTTTCACTAAATGAATCCTTCATTCTAACAAACCAAATCTGAAATCTTTCCAAGGGAATAAAATGATCATTTTAGGAAGTGAATATCGTTTCTTTGACTTACATAAAAGATTTTCTTAATATAGTGCTGTGAAAGTTATGTCTTTATAAGGAACCAGGGGCCTCATGTACACAGACTCGCATTTGGATCTGAGCGCAGCTTCAGAACCGCCTCATCTCATCCCATTAATACGTATGCGAAGAATAATACACACCATGTTTTTGCCTTGTAGCTTAAGTAATAATGAGAAATACACCAGAAATGCCAAGAAGATGAATATTTTCCATAATATGGAACCAATATAGTTAAATCAAAGGTGGCAAAAGGATAAAATAGCCAACACACACTTTTAGAGTGTTGAGTTCAGGTGGGAGGAGGTTCCCACCATGCTTTGTAGGAGTTAAGTAGCTTAGCAGAGTTTAAATGTCTGAAGATTTACTTAAATAGTCTATATCAGTTTTGCAGCTGTGTTATCTGTGTTATTGTGTTTTATTACTTGTTTTTGCATGAAAAACAGTGGAATCGACACAATGCAGCATTCTCAGTGAGAATAAAAGCATCTCATGTCTCTGTTGCTCTTTACCACGAGTACGCTGACAATGTCCTCTTGCATTTCTTTGATAAATTTGCCACAGTGTGCATTTAAAATGACTAGTCTCTTCATTTGCAGTTGCTGCCTTATTGTGTGGTGCCGTACGGCAAAATGCTGCTGCAGCAAAATGATGAAAATAACTATGAACTGTAGTTTCTCAACCTTGGGATGATGTAACACAATAACAGGACCAGGAAAGTTTATAATAAAAGTCAGTGTAACATTAAAACAGGCCAAAAGTGCAGAGTTTTAAAGATACAGTGTAACTACTGACATTTAGCAGCCAAGCTGGGCAGAGAGATATCTTCAAATGAAAAGTTCAGCTGTAAAAAGGACGGTAGCTGTCAGTGGCAAAATTCTTGCACACATAAACATGTTTTCATCTGTGAGGGGGTTTCAGGGGCAGCAATGACTCCACTACAGATAACTACTTCATCATTCCCCCTGTTTAAATGGGAATTTTATTTCCTCTGTAATTCAGAATAAAAGTTAATTCCGCTTTAAACAGACGAAAAGTAACCATGTAAACATCTACTTCAGAGAGGAACTGTTAATTTGGAATTAAACGTAATTTCGAATAAACTGGCTGGTTTATTCTCATTTTAAAGCGGAATGAAATAATTCCTGTCTCATGTAAATTCTTAATTCCTCTCCTGATTAATTCTGGTCGTTTTTTGCATGCTTACCTTCTCCAGCTGCAATGATGCACATGCTCAGTCTTCTGCCTCCTGTCTTGTTGTTTGGTAAACCCAATAAAGTTTTTTATAAAAAAAAAAAAGTTTGCCTCCCGTCTTTGATAAATTCGGTCCGTCTATTTTTCTTTTCCTCCTGAGCCGCTCAATATAGTGAAGTCGTATACTTGTGACAAGCTAGTACTTCAAAAATGTAATCAAAATTGAAGCGAAAACGGTTAATATTAGATCGTTTTCTATTTTGCTGCAAAGGCTAAAAACATGGAAGAGAGTTGCTGCGTGATTATGTCACTACTGCCATCACGTCGGGATTAAAAGTTGAGAATAAACGTGATGCCATGTAAATCTTGTATTCGGAATTAACATTTCCATGTAAACTCAAAGCTTCATGAATTTAATTCGGAATTAGTTCATTCGGAATTGAAAGCATCATGTAACCGTACCCATCGTGTACATGCATCTTCTTCTTTGCACCTTTTAAAGGTATTACTTAACTCAAATAGTTCTACAGCTATCAAACAAAAGTTCAGAAGGTTCTCACTTCAGCTTTTTGTTCATAACAGCCTTCTGTTGCATTCATGGTGGGGGGGGGGGGGGGTGAGGGGGGTGGGGGCTGAACAAGCCCTAAAAACTCATTTAAAAGTTTTACTACTGAATTTAATGGAAAGACGTGTACAAACCTTTGACTAGAAGCATACAAAAAGGTAGAGGAAAGACACAATACTTTTAATCCCTGCACGGCTCCAAAGAAGTGGCCCTCATTATTCTGCTGTTGTGCGACTTTGCTTGCTCCTGCTGAGCAAACAGCGAGCCTCAGACGCATATCAGCAACATGTCTGACTTGCAGAATCAGAGGACAAACAACAATGAAACAATCCCTCCTTGATCAAGCTTTTTGAAAAGGGCTGCTAGGATTATATGACACTACTTTCCCAAAGTATTTTACTATTTTGTCACCCCAAAAACAAATAGCTGTGTGCATTCATAACCTCTTGTCAAAGGATGGAAGAAAAGTGAAAATGTAATGCAAAATATAAGAGGAAAATCAAAATGTCCGACCTATGGAAAGGTCAAACGCATCAGGAGGAAATGACATGTTGAAAAAGGTTTTCTACAGGGAACCATTTTGTCTTTTACTTTAAATGAATTTCCCACAACTAATGCTAATTAAATTATTTACCTAATTTACTCTGCAGTGTATAACTTCAATATATTTAATTTAAAATCCTACAAAAGAATTAAAACATAAATCATCAAAAAAAAAAACTATTATGCATTTTGTTGCATTAAAGCCATAACCACCAATAATGGATGCCTTTTTCCCATTTCAATCTGAGTAGATTTACTGATCAAAGATGATTTAGTTATAAATGAATAAATACTGTAACTAAGACTCTAAGACTAAAACAGTACATTGTTTTTTTTTTTTTAGTAGTATGCTTCTCTGAGAATAATAGAGTGGCAGGACAGTGCCCATGTGTAATTAACTGTATGGTTAATGTCTCGCCACTACAAACAGATGACAAAAGCACTATGGTTACAACACTAACTGGAGTATGTCCATGACAACACTCGTCCGATCAGAGAACGATAAAGCAGAGGATCGATGGTACAGTACTAATAGATTAGAAGGGTCCAACTGGACGCTCCGATATCTGTCAGCTGCTTCCATGCGTCTCCCTAAATAAGTAACGTACCGCAAATCAATATGTGGCAATCTGACTCACTAAACATTTAACTGGCCACAGATCAATAACACTTAGCATCCCCTCTCCCAACCCCCTAACAGGCTTAATGTGACAGAAGAAGAGTGATGGAGAAAGAATATCAGCATACATACACAAATGCAAGCACACAACTCTGACAGTGTCCAAGGAAAAACCAGCCTCTCTGCTGCCGGACTGCGCAGTGAGGAGAAAAAAGACCCTCGCACTGATGTTCTCATCAATACGCACGGGAGTTAAATAAAAAAAAAAATAAAATAAAGAAGAAGAGCGAAGATCTCCACCACTTGACAAACTGACATGCTCAGCAGGAAAATACTCCTGTCTGAGCCTGCTGCCAAGACTCGCCTCCAGCCAAAATTCATCCAGTGCCAAGAGTCAGTCAAGCGCTCTTTTTGTTTTGTTATTTTTTTGGTGCTCGGGGCATAAACTCTGGAGCACGCCTTCCTGAGAAATACTGCCCTGCCTGCCATGGTCAGACCATTCACTGTTTCACTGGCTGATGATGAGATTCACATCAGCCCAATTACTGTATTCTTTTTACATTTTTACTCTGTTTACGTACAAAAAGTGTCACAACAAACTTTCATTTTATATGAAGGCAATTCTTAGGTCATGCAGGCGAAGTTGCAACAGAGAGAAACTGGCTCAAAGGACATCAATCAGTTGATAAAACATCAATTTCCTACTAGCTAGAAAGTAATTATTGAGTTAAACTAATAAAAACAGACAGATTTCTAAATATAATTTTGATCGTTTAATTGGACATAAATGTTTCACAGCTGCTCACGTCTATGGATCATTTAACATCTGAGAAGTTTGGTGAATGTAAAAGACATGTTTACATTGATTTATGTAGGTATAAAAATGACCTCATTAGTCTGTCACTTAAAGTGCTCCTCTATTACATTTAACTGGGAGATTCCTTTTTAGGAACTGAAAATGCTCCTTTAGACTGCAGGTGTCAGAGTGGTCATTATGCCCTGAGGACCTGTAAAGACTGGACTCGTGCAGGTCTCTGTGAGGAGCGGACATACTGGCAATGTAGCACCAATCTGCGGGGTTGTAATGAGGAGTCACGGTCTCATTTGTGCTTTAGGTCATAACTACTGTGAAAAATTAGATGAATCTATTCTAATTCACTTATATTTCTACATCTTCACACTCCTTCTCATGCTGACGGAGAGACCCACTGCCTTTAACCAGTTATGGACCAAGGATTCGCAAAAGATTTAATGTTCAGGCACTAAAATATCTTTCCAGAGTTGATTTAGCTTGTTTTCCTGCACTGGAAATGCCTGAGGAATGATCTGGGCTTGAAACACAGATTTTGGTTTCTTTTTTTTTAAAAAAAGTCATCTAAACGTTTGCTTTCTTGGAAATCCTGAACTTTGTATCCAAGTAAACAAAAAACAATTCAGAGAGAAAAAAAGACTTAAAATGAGTGCAAGGCATCGGAACACTATGGTATCTAAAAGCAGTGTAATCTATAGTTCATTCAGCTTAGAGGGATTTTAAATACAGCTCAGTTCTCACAAGTGTTAATTTGCTTTTTCACACCAAACTGGTTCCAGTGCTGGTTCTGAGTTGGTGACTAAGCTCTGAAAGGCCAAAACACCTACCATCAGTCTGAACCATAGACTGTATATACTGTAAAAGATGGACGGAGCCTTCCAGTACGTTTCTGAAGTGCAATTGACATCTATCAAACTCTAACCTGCCTGTAGTCAAGAGCTAACTGAGCAAACTCGGATCTAACGGGAGCTAACCGGCTCACGGAGGTATGTAGGCTAAAGCTAATGCTAAAAACAGCCTTTGTGCTACACTCTGCCTTTTTGTCACAGATATCCAATATCTGCCGCAAGAAAACCTTTTTTGTGTTCTTCCTGTTATGTAAACTGAAATATAGCAGGAGACTTAAATGTTTCAAAGGGATGGTCTAGCACCAGCACATGATTATAAATAAGGGTATTTGCTTTGCCCCATCTTCATGATGATGATGAGTCAGCAATAGCAAAAACATACAACAAAGGCTGTAAAACAAACAAAAACTCACTGCATCCATCCTCGTCACTGTGGTCGCCGCAGTCGTTGTCTCCGTCGCACTGCCATTGGGCCGGGATGCAGGTACACTCCCCAAACGCACTGACCGCACATGTGAAGTGGTTTCTCCCACATGAACATTCGGC
This sequence comes from Pseudomugil tenellus, assembly GCA_037177515.1. Taxonomy (NCBI): domain Eukaryota; kingdom Metazoa; phylum Chordata; class Actinopteri; order Atheriniformes; family Pseudomugilidae; genus Pseudomugil; species Pseudomugil tenellus. Next base: position 4,393,746 of record JBAMHX010000001.1, read on the forward strand.
GCTCCCATGAACACCTGTGAACAAACAGAGGAAAGGGGGGGTAACGTCAAACCAGTCACTTTCCGGTTAAACAGTATGATTCTCTGGAATGTATACAAACAAAAACATTTCATTTGCACATGTGCTCATTTTTTCCATCCTTTCATCCCTTATGTACCCGTCTCACACATCTCAGATTAAACAAAAACACACAACTCGCCTCTGAACCGCGGCCCAGAAAACACAACATTCACCAAGAAGAAATGAAGACAGATATCAGATGGGGAGGATGTTTACAGTAACAACAGGACCACAAGATCCAGAGCTTGTTTATCACTTGAGAATCCTGATTTCTAACCCATCTTTCTACAGATGCATCCACCCACTTTCACTGCTCTGTACCTGGTAAAAGCAAAATACGTTTCAGAAAACGACAGCTATGTGTTTAAAAATCAGCTGTGTGGACTTTACGGGATAGTTTATTAGATTTAAGCAGCAGCAGTAAACTAAAAATAACGCAGCCTCTGAACTTCTGTTCACATCTCAAATCTTTTAAGTGATTTAAAAGCAGTGTTTCTCATGCGAGTGAGCACTTCCCGGCTGAAATAACACAAGTCTTTCACTCCATTGTCAGAAGGAGTTTCCCACCTTGTACAAGTGCTCAGAGCTGAACTGAACACCCAATTATGAGAAAATAAACTGATAATTGGTCGCAGTTAGGAGAAAGTTTAAATGATGCGTCCTCTGATTTCTCCCTAAATCAGTCAAGGGTTGGGGTTTTTTTTTCGGGTTCCTAAGAAGTCTGCTCGTTCATCTATTTGTCAGTCAAAACAAGGAACGTGAGAATTATAAGTCATCCCGAGCTACAATTATCAAATCTGAAGTCTAATTTAACGCCTTTACTGTTGCAATTTTAAGTCTAAAATGTCACTTTTACACCAGGACAGTGGCAAAATAATAACATATTATGGATTTCCAGAAGCAAATCGACACTTTAAATCGAGCTGAGTTTGTTTGTGTGCACGGACGCTTCCTGTGATGTTTCCAGATGACATTTCTACTGAGAAGCAAGATGAGCGGATGTTAAAAGCAACACCAACTGATTTATTGTGCAAATTTTCCCCTCAAGGTTTATCCTCAATAAATAAATCACTAACAGACATATGACTGTGTGGTCGGCACACAGACACATTTGAATGGAGAGATTAACAAGATTAAAGTGTGAAAAATGAAGATTTTACTTCCCTGATGCACAATAATTCACTGAAATGTCATAATAAATTAGTAACATCTGAAGGATTTTACTGTCAAAAACTGTTTTTAGACATCAAATTCTTTCTCACAGCCCTGATTGTTAGCCTGACACCCCATTTAGATGCAATACACAAGAACAATAAATCACCTTTGATCAAAACAGAGCAATACATGCATATTTATAACATAGTTGATAAATATCAGAGAAAACTCAAACATACAACCACGAAGCCCTGATTCTCTGAAGAAAACACATCTTCAGACACATGACAGGAAACGGCAACCAGGTTTCCCCATTTTGCTCCCACTTTGAAGCCCATTAATGACCATCTGTGTGTATTTGTGTGTGTCGATTTTGCTCAAACTGGCCTGCCGCAACCCAAAGTTCCTTGGGAGTGTGTGTGTGTGTGTGTGTGTGTGTGTGTGTGTGTGTGTGTGTGTGTGTGTGTGTGTGTGTGTGTGTGTGTG
>JBAMHX010000001.1:4402760-4412842 GCA_037177515.1 Pseudomugil tenellus
CACACAGGAGTGTCTGAAATGTGAAGCAGTTGGTCCAACAGCAGGGTTCTTTTCACGCCTGCTCATCTCAGACTTTCATTAAAACTCCAGTCTTATCACACCAAAGCACTCAATCACTTTCTTATAACTCAGCAAGACAACATGTGTGTGTATGTGTGTGTGCATGCGAATGTGCGTGTTGTTGACTTGCCTCTGAAGCAACCTGACCAGAGGTGGACCTTCCTTTCTGCATGCTATGGGCACTACTTGATTCTGGCAAATAATGCCAAGTTACACACACATACGCAAACACACACAAACAAGCCAACACAATCGGCTAAGTCACTGCCTGTTAACTGAGAGTGAAGAGGGCGGAGGGGGGGTATCTGGAATGATGCTGTCGTTTATTCAGTTGAAATAAGCCAAAACAGCATAATTACACACATAATCATCCTGCTGCTGAGGGTAACAAATGAAAGGCCTATAAAAGGAGCTGTATACAAAGTTAACACACACACACACACACACACACACACACACACACACACACACACACACACACACACACACTGGCATCCACGGTCAGCCAGCAGTCTCTCTGAAGTCACTTCAAAGATAACACAGAGTTGGCCAGGGATGAGTGGATGGCTGCTGGACAAGCATGTGGGGCAGCAGTGGGTGAAACGATATGCGAAAGAAACAAATAGCTTATTTTAAACATGTTCCAACATTTAGAACTTTTTTCTTTCTCCTCACATCTGAAAAGACGTAGTCAGAAGTATAAACATTGCCTGACCCCATTACTATTACATACCACTCTGTCTTTACTTCCTGGAGTACATTGTTGTTCTTCAGACTTATATCAGTTTCAAACCTGCATTTTTTACCTTCTTTGTGCCTGGTAGATTTTTTTTACTTTGTTTTTATCTTCTGTTAAACTATTTGATCATTTTACCCCTGAAAATTAAACAGATATACTTTTTTAAAGTTTATCCTACTGCATTTTTTTTAAATTAACATTTTCTCTTAAATTTAACATCTGACACGACATGAAGGATATTTGGCTTTTTGCAAATGAGAATTAACCCAAAATCCACAATAACGTCAACCAATGAAGTACAATTTACTTTCTCTAAACTTTTAAATGCATATGTACAACTAAGCCTGTTGCAATAAGCAATAAGTCAATAAATTGCGTGATAAAAAAATCGAGTGCAATACGTTTTCCAGTTGCTATAAATTTAATTTTAGTTTTTCTCTTTCTTTAACAAAGACTGGATTGCAATAGGTTTCACTACTGTGCATCATAGTGCATGAGGGCAATTCAGAGGCAGCGATGCCTTTGTCTACAATGTTGCCTGCAAGATGACATACTGTAGGAGATCATACAGTCATTCAGTTTTACTCTGTGGTCAAATTAAAACATGACCTGTTATATGAGCAGACACTATGTAACCACTGAATGGACTGTGAACTGCAAGTGTTTAAAAACCAGATATGTTCCAGACAACCACACAGCACTGTAGGAACATAAACTAGTCTACACATCAAGCTGAATGTTCTTTTAAATTAATTTTTATTCTTAAAAAAATGAACTTGGCATAATTACGGCTTTATTATTATGTTAGTTGAAAATTGTCTATAAATGAAAACATAGTTGCTTAGCGCAAAATTATCGTTTATCGCAATCATTTCTGAGACAATTAATTGCACAGCAAAATTTGTTATCGTGACAGGCCTATGTACAACTTTTTCATTTAAAGTACAATTAACAAGAAAAAAAAAACTAACTAAATGTGATTGAATCAGATGCCCCTTTTTATATATAAAAATAAGGAAATAAGTCTGAACTGTTTGGAAGAGGGGTGAAAGAATCAGAGGGACGCTTCATTTTCCGCCCCCGTCAGGCTTTTGTAACAGTTCTGTCAGCTACCTACATCATTTATGTGGCTTTAGGACTCAATCTGCAAGCTCATGTTGCAAACACTTTCAGGAAAACATAGAACAAGCTATCATGAAACACACGTTAAAGAGACAAAGACAAATGGAATAAAGCAAAGCTGATAATAGAGACTGCATGATGAGCTGCAGGTCTACAGTCAGAAGCCCGTGTGGGAGGACTCCTGTGGTGTTTTTATGAAGTGTGGGTGAGAAAGCAAGAGTCGTGCATGGAGCAAAAAAGAGAGAAAGTTCAGCCTATTTGTTTAATAGATGCTGAAGCAGCAGCTTGAACTGTAGCACTGGGATGAAAGGAATGTTGTTGGGGAAAAAAGATTGACTTTGGCTGAATATTGATCCCCAACGATAAACAACACACACATTTTTACTCATTTACAGCTGATTCATGAGTATTAATGTAGATTCATAGTAGAAAAAGACATTTGGAAGATGAATCTGTGTCCTATGTAGTAGTATGGATAGGGACGTTTATGTGTGTGTGTGTGTGTGTGTGTGCATGTCAAACCCAGTAATGTAAACACAGCAGAGCTCTGAGCTCTGCCCGTGGATGTGAACACTGGACTTGCTGGGTAATGTGCTGAGTGAGCACTTGATGTCCAAGCTCCTGCTAATCCACAGATTGACTCTTTGGCCAATTGACTCCTCTATACTTACTTACGCACACACACACAAAGCCTCCCAACTTTCCACCATCTTTTTTGTAACCCCCAAATTCCATGAATAGAGGCCTCTGACAGGGATTCACAGGTCACAGCAACTTCACTTTCCAGATTGAGTTAAGTTTTTCTTTGATGTGAAACGATCAGAAACCAAACTTTGAGATCAGAGTCAAGCAAAAAGAAGTTGTCTTAAATAATTCTGGAAGATCTTCCATGAATGAGGAACATAGTAGCTTTTAACAAATCGTCCAAGCTCGACAGGATACTCTGGGCTTTTACAACCCGTTGCTGGTGATGTTAATTAAATGAGTGAATTATGACTTTGTGGAACTGAATCCTGGTGGTTTATATGTAAATAATACATAAATATATCAAAAGAGCATCATGCACAACTTCATAAATGGAATAAAAAGGCTTCACAAATAGGAAGTTAATATTTTTTTATCTGAAAGCTCTGCAGAATAATTCAGTCCAGATTCAAACACCTTAAGTCTTGTAGTTTTTCAGCTGGACCTGCTCTAATGTGGTTTAAGTCTAAAAACAAACCACAGAATCACCCTTTACGTCACACATCTGAGCTTCCGTAATATTAGGCTGCCATCGGAACATTAATGATATACATGCTATTTTTTTGACAGCATACATGCTCACAATTCTACACCAAACCGAAACCCAAACACTAAAACACACACGTGAGAACACTACCAGCAGGCAGAGCGTTTGTTGGAAAATGATCAATAAAAAACAGTTTTCACAAACTAAGCCTTCATCCCTCCAATGGCTGCAACTTCCCTGCTGTATCATATGTGTTCCTATGAAGCAGGCGGATCTTTTAACCAAAACATTTTCTAAGGTCCTACTCTGATTGGTAAATTACATGTTTAATTGAGAGTGAAGCTGCACTCCACTCACACCACTTGTAGACAAACTCAATGTGATGATAACCCTCATTAGCGCTGACATTTACATATTTTACGCAACAAAAACAGATTATGTACGGCGCCAGAACATTTTAAACCCTGGTCTCTATCCCAGGAATGAGCGCAAAGATATCAAACTGAACATATCTTCATTTCACTGCGCTACAAATGTCAAAGCAGCCTGGACATTAATATTAAGTTATTTTGTCATCTGGTTTGAAGTGAAATCATCTTGAGCTTTTTTAAGGTCCAAAATAGTGAACATGAACAAGAACAACGGAGCTGGTGGCAGTGTGTGATGACAGAAGAGTATCAGCAGCCTAATTTCGGCCATGTCTGTGAAAGTGAACTCTCAGTGAAGGGATAACTGTAATAAGAGAAGATTATTCCATGTGGGCGAGCTGCAACTCACTTTATGGCTTTTGACTGGATGAGGAAAGCAGGCCCTGAGGTCTAACACTGTAATATCCAGTTATAAACTGACGCAGTGTGGGGGGGCTCTAACCTTCTCCGTGTTGGCACTAGACGCTAAACGAAGTTAACATTTGGGATTTGGGGCAAAAACTGGGCTTGTAAATTTCAGCTCTCTGAGTAAGAGTTTGCCAGTTTCACCATACTGACCTCTCTTTTTTCTACATTAGTCTAACAGTCAAGCATTAAAATGAGACCCCTAACTGTAAGGAGGGAGAGGAGGAGGAAGACATTCTTGCAAAGACACATATTTGTGCCTGTAGATTAAATGTCTGGCATTCAGAGGCCTTTTATAAGGCATAATGATCCAATCAGATCTGAAAACAGCTAGATGATATCAGAAATTGATGCCAAACACAGACAATCGTAAAAAGGGACCTGTTTACAAGGAACTATCTTAAACCGAGCAGTACGTCAAAGATTTGGTGATAACATCAGTCTAAAAAAATTACATTTAGCATATTGACCCAAGTCGATAAAGCATGCACAAGTTATGAAACCCTAGAAGACACCCAACCCGGTCCCCACAGGATGAGAAAACCGTAGAGCATTCCAGAGAGGGGGTGAGGATCTTAAATTGGTGTCTTGGAAGGCAGAGCTTTCCAGAAACTAAGCGGACAACCTGTGGCTGGGGTTGAATTCTTTCCCTCTCTGGTTCCTTTTAGAAAGAGAGCGAAAACAGCAAACACAGACCTCTCCATTCAGAGTAATTTATCCCTACGGCCAGGCCTTCTTTACCAGCTGCAATAGCCCCCTTCCAGGGCTGCCCAGCAGGATGCCTGCGAGTGGCGTGTGAAACTCTCCTGTCTCCTTCAGCTCAAAAGGGAAGGATGAACAATGGCCCTCGCCAGGCGCTGGCTCGGAACAATCCCTCTGCCTGCTTCGCTCTGCCTTCCTTTCCCTGACCCGAAAAGGAACCACAAGCTATTCCTGTAAAACCTACATTCCTGTATCGATCCACTACTGTCCATCAGAAGCCATTTCCTTCACTCTAAGCAGTTTTCTCTTGTCTTCTTCCTCATCTTTCACCTGGAACTCTTTGCTTCACTTCCCATCAGTTTTGGTTGGAATTTTTTTTTTCATCCAACTTTCATTGAAGCAACAATACCAGAAACTCTGAATCAAGATGGAAAGCAGAGAGACCCCGACATTTTTTCAGGGTTCTCAGGACCCCATCTGACCCTCACATTGCCCTAATTGTCAAAACATGGGTGAGTCACCCTCCATCACGTTGTCTCAACCAGACCATTTCTCTTGGTTTGAAAAAAGCGCTGCTGGATCTTTTCTAGCCTGAAGGATCCTGGAGCGGGCTCAGAGAATGGGTGAACAAAGCAATTATTACTTTGATTAATAGCATATTTGTCAGGGTCAAAATTACAACTGATGGTGATTTACTGTACCCCACGCCACATTTCCTAAACACATGGATCACAAAAGTGTAAACAAATAAAATGAATGTCGACAGTGAGACGGCCTTGTGCCATTACGATGAATTCCACAGCACGCTTCTTTTCCAGGGGCTTCAGAAGTTCATATGGCCACCAAATGGATCAAGCTGACAATCTACAAGTCAGCCTAATTAGTCAAAAACAAGGAGCTGTAGCTGTAACCTTTTATGGGAGCCAGAAGTTGAAGGGGAAACACATACGTTGACAGTTTCCCCCATGGAAGGAGCCTCAGCAATGACCTGCACAGCTCTTGCAGGAAACCATTTTCTCCCCAGTACTCCCACCATTCACCAGCAGCTCCTACAGAGCTATTGAGCATTCACAGAGCACCTCCACATCCCCGACAAGCGCAACAAAAAAGCATTTTAAAGCAACACTCCCCATAGTTCCCACACTATTTCACCTGTCAAGCCATCCATTTTGGCTTGACAGAAACAGTCGAGGAAGGCCAAATTCTCCTCAGGAGTGCTACAGCTCAGGATGTTGTTACTCCTCCTAAAGAATGAATACACTATAAATCTTCCCCACCTACTATCATGAACTACCACGCTGAGCCCTGAGGCCAAGAAAGGACCTTTCACCTTGACAAGCAACACCAAAAACAGAGCAGAAAGTCTGAATAAAGGTTTGCCTTGTGGAGCAGGACTCCCAAAGCAGGGGGATGAGTCATTCTGCCGAGCCTGCTGGGGAAATCAATACAGACCAATTGTCTGTTTGAGGAAAAAGATGACAGAAGAAGCAAATAAAAGCCAGAGATGAGCTGCGTTGTGTGACATTAGAGGCGTCTCCAGAGTCAGAGCCTTCGCCAGCGACTTGATCATTTGTATAAACTACGAGGATGTTGGGGTGTAAATGCTCAGAGGTCCGACAACTCCTGCAGTCCATATTTTACTCAAGTTTCTGAATTATGAAAGCAATGTGGCTGAAATTCAACAAATGCCTTGTTTGGGCATAACATGCTAAAATGGTTTAATCCTTATTAAATTTGGATTTAATAAGGTGACATCAAGGTGACAGTGACATCAAGTTTGCGCTCCTCACTTTAAATCATTGCATGCACACACAGCCTCCAACAACTTTAATTTTTCTAAATTTCCCTTTTCTGAATGAGAGAAAACTGCTCCGTAAGCTAACAGCTCTTTAACTCATGTTAAAACCAAATCAATCTCCCACTAAATTTTTCCGGATGTGGGGGGGGGGGGGGGGGGGGGGGGGGGGGGGGGGGGGGGGGGGGGGGGGGGGGGGGGGGGGAAAAATGCTCTGTAAAGGAAAAACTTTTTTACCCCAGTGGAAAACAAAAACAGCTCCCCCCAAAACTTTTCCAACACGCCCCCCCCCCCCCCCCCCCCCCATGTGCATAGGATGGAGACGTACTTTACTATACTTAGGCTAATTATACACCATCTCCCATGTCTCAGGATACTGTTGCCATGGTGCACATACATTTTTATCACTATCACAGTGATATGAAAATAACAAAAACATGGGTTGAAACCAGATTTAGTCTGTTTGTAATATATTCTTGTTTACTGTATGGTTTTGTGATTACATTTGAGAAACACTGCTCTGAGCCAAGCAGCTCTGCATTTAAATGTGAATAAGGGAGATTCAGCAATTTTAGAAATAAAAACGTAACATTGGGGGGAGTGATCAACAATAACTCTCAGTAACAAACCTATTAGAAGACTATGAGAAGTAAGTTGGGTTTTTGCAGAAACAAATCCATGACTTACCTGCAAATAATGCAAGTTTCTTCTGTTTTTAGCTTATACGAATTGCATTGCAGCACTAAATGAACATAATTTAAATATTATGACACAGCTGCTGTTGGAAACAAGCTGCACCTCCTCTGATCTATCTATAAGAATATTCTACACTTCTGGAAACGGAAACATGAGATGTGGTTTTTAACGTGTCTGCAAGTAGAAATTACAGCAGCCCACTCTCCTGCTGCTAATAAAACTTCCACTTAAACAGACAGCACAAATATTTGCTCTGTTAATCTGCGGTGCTTCATGTTGGACGGAAGATGCAGTTATGTGTCCCCTTTGGCTGAAGTAATTATGCTTCAGCACAATAACTGTTAATGGATCATAAACAGTCATAAAGAGTTGGAAACACAACACTCAGCAAACTCTTTTTCTGTAAACGCTGCAATCACAAAATAATCATCCTTGTGGTTAAGCTCCCTACCTTGATCAACAATGTGGCCTACAGCTATCAAGACTATGCACGTTTGTGAGGTTTTTTAGGTCCCAAACTATTATCTGTTGTTTCATATCTTCCTGCAATGATGCGATCTTATTTTAGACTCTCATAAAAGGAAATTTAAATGTAACTCAATAAATGTTAATTTGGCCCGAGGCATTTCAGAGAATGAAGACATCAATCTTAATGCAGCTCCGTCCCACAGCAGCTCCCGGCGGCAGCTTCAACAGATCAAGTCATTATACAAAACAGCAGCAGTTATGGAAGGGAGAGACAGAGGGGATGATGGAGTCATTCATTTGATAAGTATTTATGAAACTGTGCTTACAAAGCTATGGGAGTTGGAAGGATTTGGGAACAGGGCCATGTTGCTGAAATGGTTCTGATGCGATGTGAAGGGGAAAGTGACTATGATAAATGTTTTAGTGTGAAAACTTTTTTTTGTTTTGATTTTTTGAACGAGAAAAGCATCAGATAAAATCCAAACTGCATAATCACATCACTGCTTCTAAGGATATCTTAGAAAAAAATCAACAGGCCTTAAAATGAGCTGCGACTAGTTATGCTAAGTTTTTACGTATTAGACTAAAAATAAACAAAAATATGACCAGGTTTGCGGGAAAACTAGGAATCACTCAATTCAAGAGCTTGTTGAACTTGTTGAAAGCCAGGTGGAAAAACGATACATCACAAATCTGCAGGAAAGCGGCCCCTGAGGACCGACTTTTGGCACCCCTGGTGTATTGTATGATATAACGGACTGGCCCCTTCTGCACATTTTGTCTACCCTTTGTTGAGGCTGGGATCATTCGTTAATGCCCAGCTCTGTTACAGTCCCACCAAACATCATCAGGTATCTGGGATTTGTACTGCAACAACCTGATTTGCTTCTTTTCCAGTCAGTTTTTGTAGGTGTGCATATACCTTGTGTATACCTTGGTTTCCAGAAGAGTTTAAGGTCCACTGAATGCAAGATGTCCAGGTTCTGTAGCTGCAAAACAAGCCCAAATCATTATCCCTCCACCCCCATGCTAAACAGTCAGTGATAAGTTGTTTGTCCACAGAAAATTGTTCAATAGTTTGGATAGTTTGCAAACTTTTTGCAAACACGAGAGAACACGTTCTCCTGAAACCTTGTAAATGAGCCGTATTTGTTTAACATGCTGACTGAGGCATGTAGAGTTTGAGATACTTTTGGTTTTTTTGTGGTTTCTCTGATCATGACACATTCTGACCTTGGAGTGAACCTATTAGGAAAGACTGGGAACGGTTTTATGAATAACCCTTACTTAAGAACTTCTTTATCAGCCTTCTTAGATAGATTAGCATCAACTGATTTGTCTGGAGAATTATCACCAATGTATTTCATTACTAAAGGCAGAACTCAACAAATAAACCGCCTAATTTTCAGGTTTTATAGAGATGATCACACTTGTATGTGATTTACTTACTTCTGTATAGAAATAAAATAATGAGTGTGTAATATTTCATATGCTATTGTTAAGTCATTTAAGACGCACTAAGGACAACATCATGTTTTTATTCCATCCAAATTTGTGAAACTTCTGAACTATACGCCTCAACAAATACAATACCCTTAAAAATAGCAAAAGATCAGTCGAATTCTTATTTTTGCATTTTATTGTTGACAGTATGTTTGTGAGCATCTTGATCACATATTTCACTTAGATAAATTTGTCCCAGTTTAGCCATAACATGTCTGGAAGGCTATCTTCCTTTGAAGAATTGGATTAACAATGATAGTTAGGATGAAATCACCTTCCTGATACACACATACATCTCAGTCTTTCATTTTACTCTGTCTTTACTTTACCATAAATTTCCAACTATTTACTCCCTTTACTCCGTCTCTGCTGACTGTCGCTCCCTGAAACCATCCAAACCCTCTGCAAATGCGATGTCGAGATCATGGCAGTCTGCTTGATTAAAAGAATAAACCTGTCTGGAGCACTTTGACACACAGACACACACATATACACCATGCGGGCAGAGATACGGCCCCACCAGCTAGAAGAAAGAGGAGATGCCGCCTAAAGTCTGACGTTAGCACTGGGCAAGCCTGGGCCTGTCTGCTGACACAAATCACTCCGACCAACATGTAAAGCGTTTCTGTTTTCACCAGCAAAGTGAACAAGGCATAATAATCATTTGATAAGTGAAACTGGGACAATTTACTGTTGCAGGAGGAGAAATTTCCTCCCTGCAGAGAAAATAAGGGGGAAAATTAAAATGACCTCTAAACAAGCCAGAAATAACATGGTGAGACCTTCAAGTTAATCATTGGCTGGTGTGAGCTTAAAAGACACACCACAATGTACAAAACCTCCCTGTAAACATCACGTTAAAGATGGAATTTGATGCATTTCTAACAGCTTGAATAAATAAAAAGCTCCGCATGAAGCTTCAATCAAAACGCA
>JBAMHX010000001.1:4415387-4425673 GCA_037177515.1 Pseudomugil tenellus
AATCCCCATAGACTCCCATGTTAAAATGTCCGATTTCACAGCTGAAATAAATATGTTTACAGAGTGGCTCCAAAAACTTTTTTCGGTTTAATAGGTCCAATTTGATGTCATGTAAACTCTGTGGGGGGGGGGGGGGGTTGAATTTTTTCTAACGCTTTGGTTTCGATGTTATTTTAATCTTAAATTTAGAGGCGTTTCCTATTGATTGATGTGTGTTAGAGCGCTATCACTGGTTAAAGCTGCGTACTTCCTGTTGGCGCCACCGTGACGGAGCCCTCTCAGCTCTACCTTTTCATCCATTTTGGGATTTTCTGATAATGACGAAACAGCAAGAGGGTGACGGTAGGACCCGCCTATTGGCTTCATTTTCGCTCTTCAGAAACCTATGGGAAACATGACATGGGAAACTGTCCAGTAATTTATACTGTCAATGCTCCCAGTGCTCTGTATTGTAGGTTTTTAGGTCCATCTGCCAGTCCTGAGAGCTCCATGAAATGGGTCTTAAGTCGCATAAAATTTATTTTGAATTGATAGATCTGAAGCAGACAATCTTGAAACAAATCCAACGACCAAAGCAAGAGACTTAAATATACAAGTTTGTACAAATTGAGGAAACTGACCTTCAAAAATTCTTCATTTAAAAGAGGTTTTCCTAAAACTCATTTTATTATTTCACTCAAATCAAAAGCCCTAAAATCTATTTCACTTTATTTGTGTCATCAGTAACTCCGTTTTTTGTTTTTTAAAGTCCTGCCTTTTGTTTGCTCTAATTCACCTTACTTATTGTCTTTAATGCAACCTCCTGCTGTCTGGCAAGTGTGTGAAAAGCTATCTACCCCTAATGTCCGGATGTGCTTCTCATGTTAGAAAGGGGACAACAGGGGGCTCAGGTGTCTAAGAAGGATCCTGGAATAATCTGGGTAGAATACTCAACATGTGGATTAAGTAAATTAAGTGCAGGCCTCTCAGGCTGTCCGCACGCTTCACCAGCGAGCTGGGAGCAATTAGCCAATTACAGCCCTTGTGGTGAAACACACAAGCATACACGCTCACACACACACAACATGTGACGGGGAAACATATGTTCTCTCTCATATTTTGTACTCACACATCCTCCCTCTGTCCGACTCACACATATACACATCATGTCTATCCCATTACAGGAGCCCCCAGGCCCAGTTTGCAGGCTGAAAAGCCCAATTTGTTTATTCCTGTGGGGATTATGGTAAGAGGCGAGGGGGTGAAATGCATCTAACAGAGCAAAGGGGCACCTCTCGAAAACCTCTTTAATTACTGCCCCTCCTCACTCTCCACCCTCAGATGCTGTCTCCTCCTGGAACGTAAGTGCTATGAGCTTGTGTGAGAGTTAGCTGCACAGCTACTGTTCAGCATTAGAGCATGGCTGTGTGAATATACAGAAAGAAAGGGGACAGGAAAATTCCCATCCCTCCTTTTTCAACAAGATATTTCAACATCGCAACAGTGAACTGGGACAGCAACACAAGCATCCATCTCATTCCAGCAACATCACCTGCACTAACACCTGTAAGGAAAGAGGCAATTCTTCATTAGGCTCTTGGGAAAAGAGCCGAAGTGTAGTTGCACATTGCACCTTTATTCATCAGAGACAACTAAAACAGCATCACATTACTAAAACCTAAAATGTCAGGTCAGAGTGGGCTTGTCCAAATTCTTCAGGTGATATTTTCTGTCCTGTGTAAATCCCAGCAGATATTAGATTTTTTGGAACAAACAGATATTACCCGACATCCCATCAAATTCACATAAAGACCTCAAATGTGCTGAATACGGTACTGTCCCTGATAGTCATAAAAATGTGGTCAGTGCTGCCATTAAATCACTAACTCAGCTGAACACATGCTGTCTTTTTCATTTTATTGAACCTTTATTTTACCAGGCAGGTGTGTTACGGGCTGAGCCCTGTTTAAATTTTCTCACTTTTCTTTTCCACCCAGCTCCGCCCACTTCATCAACCGCACCTGTTCTTATGCCACTGTGGGGCCTTTATAAGGCAGGAGACAGCACAACGAAGCGGGCCAGTGGATCTCCTCCACAATCATGTTTTTGAGCTTTTGTTAAGAATTTGTGTTAATAAATTACACTTATTATTTTATACTCAACCTGCTCCTGTTATTGTTCCGCTCCCGGTTACTATTTTAAAACAGTTACCGTGCCTACCCATTCCATCACCACCTCTGGCACGTAACAAGGTGCTTTGAGATCAAACCTTCTCCTTTACAAGCACAGTCTAGCCAACATGGCAGCAACAACCCAAACCACACAAGACACAAGAAAACACATTATGAGGTACCAAAAAAAACCAAAAAAAAAACCCCCAAAAACATTAAGACAAGGCAAGACAAGAATATTAAAACAAATACCGTTCACCAGGAAAAAACATTGTGTGTCGAACCATCGGCACAACACCAGATTTCAGATCAGCATGTTTGTGACACGATTTTTAAACTACGGGAGGCTAACCTCAGTCTGAAGCATGGTTGTCCTCCCCCCATATCCTTTGTTTTAAACTATCTGGTAAATCTCACATTAGTAATAACGCGGAAGCAGCAACTGTCTGCTTCATGCTGGCAGAACCACGGCCATCTTAACTGTCCAACCAATCACATGTACTTCTCAGAGCCCCACAAGAAAAAACGTCTGCCAGCTCGATGTGTCGAACCGTCTCAAATACATCCGCGAAAACAAAACGACAATTTTCTTCTCGAGGTCTTAAGAAACAAGAAAAAAATAACGTTCTCGTGGAGAATAAAACAAGCTTGAAGCTCCTTTCAGTATACTGCTTTCCATTAATCTGACAGGAATTGAACCAGTAATTGTAATTTAGATAACATCTTCTCTGTAACTGGTTATAGAATTTTCCTCAAATACCCTCCCGCTTTATGCTGCTCTCACAATGCCCAGCAGGGATCCTCAGGTCACAAACAAAAGCCCCCAGGCAGCCTGGATCACAACTAGACATGTTTGAGAAACACTGGTGCAGCTCTTTCTCTTCTTTATGTACTAATTTCTTTCTTCATTTCACTTCTTCTCTACCTTTTTTTAAAGTTTCACCCCCTTCCCAACCATCTCCTTTCTCTTCTGACTTCATAAAGAGGTACAGAAGGGGGTGATTGACTCCAACTTGCAAAAAGGAAATGCGTAAAAACAGTGGACAGAAGGGGTAAACAGGCCTGGTGATTGATTAGAGGCAGAGAGGAAAAGTGGTGGAGTCTCAAATGAAACACAAGCATCCAGAGATGACTATTCACATTCATTAGAGGGCACTTTTCAAGGCCTCCTTCCCACTCAGTTATAGTGAAAAGACTGACTCTTCTCTTAGAAGCGCTCTGTCAGGGAGAAAGCAGTTTTCCTGTAAATAGACTTGCAGAGCCAAACATCTCTCTCAGCCACTCCAGCAACATAAAACTCACCTCTCAGGCAAATTCTAAGAAGAGATTTTAATGCCAATAACACAAATGGGGGTTGTGAAAAGAGATTTTTCCATCTTGGCACCCCAGGACTGACAACCTTGAGGAATCCTTGAGATTTCTGAAGCATGAAACAACGTTTTTCAGATCATAAAACTGCATCAAAGCCAAATTCTGCGACCAACCATTTTTAAGGGATTATGAATTTATTGGCCAGATGTTCTTCACCTCAGTGCGAAACCCAATCTAAGCTTAAAGTGTGTGCCCTTATCTGGTATTCATTGTGTCCCAACACTCAGTGATGGCCAAAAAGAACAGATTAAATGTTTTTACCAATGGATACAAACAGATGAAAGAATGGTCTGTCGATACATTTAGCTGCATGACTGTAATAATCCCAAAAACTGTGGAAAACCATTGCCCCCCCATCAACCCAATCCCCAGCTGCCTGTCCCATTTTGAATGAAGAGACGAGAACAGGTGGGTCAGTGGCTCCAGACGCATGGACACGCATGTTATTATCGTGACAGAGGGATTACGGGCTAAAGCACACAGCCTCCCAAAAGGACATATGATATCTCATGACATCATGCTGGACAATTGTCCCCTCGGCAACATGTGCATGTACTACATAGACATGTCTGGTTTTCAATGCTTGATTGCAAACTATAAACTATCAGACTTTTAAGACACAATTTGAAGCTTTTTTTGTAGAGAAAATAATCAGATTAGGTCTCTGCATTTGTTTTAAAGAAAAATAAAGAAGTTCCAAAAGATAAACTACTGATTTTTCCCTTCAGGAATCCACTTCTTTAAAAAGATCAACTTTAGCATGATCAAGTTTCGGAGGAAGAGATTATCAGTATATCCTTATAATGTATGCAAACATTCAAATATGATAAAAGTGGAAATAAAAAAGCTGCTATATCCTTAACACTATACAATTACTTCTATAATTTTATCACGCTGCTCCTGAGGGTCATATTTAGAACAGTTATCAGGCAGCCAGTGATACTTCTTCCAGTTTGCTACTAAAGCTCAGCTTCCCTTCACCTAATTCCCAATCCATCCAAACTGGTTTGCTTTGATGATCCATTTCCTTCCTCTAATTACAGCCTCTTGGCCTTTTCATTCTTTTTGATTTTCTTCCCCTCCTCACTGCACCAGTTGGACCTTTAACCTCAGTCTGTTTGGTATTCTCTTCAGTGTTCAACATCCTTCTTTCTTCGTCCACTTATTCCTTCATTGGTTCTCAGTCTGTCGCCCAATAAAAAGCAGCGTTTTATAGCACCTGCTTCGTATTTCTTGATTCTATACAGACATTTGGTGGCCCTCAGCTCCGGGACATATCATCCTGACTAGACCTGAAGACAATCTCTCTTTGTTTTTTTATTTGCTTCTTAAGTTACAAAACAGACGATTGTTTAAGCAGAGCTCTGCTCCAGCGAAGGCCTGTTATAAATCTGGGCCGATTAAAACTGCAACGACAGCTTCCTGGATGAGACAGAGGCTGTGGGGATACACTGACACATGATGGTATGAACGGGGTATAACTTCAAGAAATGTTTGTGAGACAAAAGAAAGAATGACTCATTGAAAATAAAGAAAAGGTAGAAGGATACCAGCTGAATGAGTGGTTAGCTAACGGCATGTTTGATGCAAATTTGTGTGGCAAAACTATTCTGAAATTCGTAAAATATTTTCTAGAACCCCTGAGCGGTTTTCTCTGTGTACAGGCTATAAAAAAATTTGGCACCATTTCCACCTTCCAGATATTTATCCTACGAAGAAGTATTTTTAAATCATCCCTGCATTCTTTCTCTTTCTTTTCTCCCAACTGGTGTGATCAATCCCATTCTTCCCAACAGTAAAGTCCAAATAAAATTCACAGCGTTGGTGGTCCTGATCCAAGTCATGAAGATAAAGCAGATATTGAAGACACAGAGCTAAACCCAGTGAGCGAAGGTGATGAAAGTAGAAAAATCAGCGCATCCAAATCCTCAGTTGCACTGAATTAATGTGACTTGAAGCTTGGTTTTTGGTTGCCGTTCTCAACCTCATGCATGGTGATGAATGCCCGAAGTGATGATACTTTTGCTAGACTACTCTGATGTTGCTTCAGCAGGTTCTTCACCTACAGAATTTGGTATCCCGACATGTACATGTACAAAAAAAAAACAAAAAAAAAAACAATCCTTTAGGTTGCAATTGATTTGCAAGAAATTCACTTTATGCACTAGAATTGAACTTTACTTTGTCACCATACAAAAAAAAAAAAGATAACCATGGTTAAACACTTGTTTTTTGGCACAGTTTAAGCAGCACACCATGCACCACCATTTTTCATTGGAGGAAGAGTCATTACCACCTTGGTTCTCCTGTCTTGCTCACTAAAACTTTTTTTTTCACTAGGTCCAAGTTCCAGCTGAATCCATCAACTTGTTTGAGCAGACAGATTCAAAATTATTGACCCAGGTAAATGTCTACCAATACTCTGTGTAAAGACTTCCGAAGTTTCTCTGTTACCCACAAGTCCCAGTCCACAGCTGCAGCAGTACGTTCAGCAGCAGCAAACAAACTTCAAGCTGAACCATAATGGTTATAAGCCTGCTTAGACACAAAAGTTACTAAATCCAATAACTAATGTTCCTACAATATGAGCCAATTTACTCCCCTGGTCCGACTCACTAGCTGTGTAATTCTGTACTCTATATAATGATATTGGTGGGAGGAATGTTTGCAAAGGTCTGTTTTACAGCTACAAGAATCTTTACAAGAAATTTGCTGGCATTGTTAAACTATTTGGATTCATGCATTTAAAATATAATTAATAATTGTGTCTTCACTTAGTTTAATTACCAAGCAACAACCCCCCCCCCCCCCCTTACATCAGTTGCTTTGTACAAAACACTTTAAATGATTAATTTATAACTTCAATTGATGTCTTTATGTTGCTTATTGAAATGCTTCTTGTATCATGATTTAGGATTTGAGAAAAGTGAGAAAAATATTTCTGATTTCAAGGTTAAGAAATTTTAGTTGATGTTAACCATCACAATCACATCTACATGGATATGTATTAATATTCCCATTATAATATAACAAGTAATTTAATATATTTAATCATTCCAATAACAAACAGCAGCATTTACTAGAGTCACACGAGAAAATTGATTTTAAATAAAACTTTCTGGGTTACAAAAGAAACAATATTGATGGTTTTTAGACTTTGTCTGAAAAGCCTGCATGGATTATGTACCTACTGTCTATGTGCATATATTAGCTCTTTGCACCCGGCAGTGCATGAGGCGAGTTGCAGAGCCGGTCAAAATCCTAGAAGGAGCTTTGGGATCAATACGCCTGCCAGCAGCATTACTCCTCCCGGCCCACAGAGCCTGTCTTTGGACACAAGAGCACAGGGACTTTAACTCTGATCTTATTTATGTGCACACAAAGGGCAGCACAAGGGGTCTTTTGGTGGGGCCTGTTCAAACAGAAGGCCGGTGCGGATGGGTCTTTAAGGGGGCCGGGCCACATTGACTCTGGGGAAGAGAGAGCGGCTGACAGGTCAGTCTTAAAGCCCTAAAAAATGGGGCCGGGATCAGGGGCTACCAATGGAGGGGAGAGCGAGGGAGCCTCAGCCTTCTCACTCAGTTCCCCAGAGACGAGAGGGGGGCTACAAACAATGAGTCTGTGCTGTGGAGCTAAGAGGAGCCAAGACTGAGAGCTGGCCAGAGGAAAGTTGAGGCAGGCGGGTGGGGCACAGGGGACGGCCGACTGGGAAAAGGCCTCTACCTTGTCCCAGTTGTTGCAAAGCTCCACATAAGCATTCCTGGTACATCTGCAACACTAAGGCCTCCGTGGGTCTGTGTCCCAGTGGGCAAAGCAAACGGCGCTAAATTAAACAGCCATCCTGCCTTCTCGCCATGCTGGCAAGGCAGTCTCTGATTCGGAGGATGAAGGGCAAAAGATCAAAGCCCTCAGGAGAGGAACACAACAGCTCCAGCCAGCTGGACGCTTCCCTCCTGTCACCTCAGTGTGGGGGTGCTGACCAGGGAGTCATGTTGTGGGGGTGGGGTTCGACATCATAAACTGCAAAACAGCAGGCACTTGGTTGTAGTATGCATGCATATGTGTGTGTGTATGCTATTTATGTGGAGGGGGTTGGCTAAAGTCAGATGTGACACCGTGAGCCGAAGTGCAAATCTGTCACGGCTGTCATTGTTGCTAAGCAATAAGTCAAGCAGAAGGAGGGAGATGAAAGCGGGAGAAAGTATTGAGCGGCAGAAAAACAAGAGCAAGAGGAAGAGAGAGGACGATATTGGTGGAAAGATAACCAAGAACAGAAGTGAAGAGTTTGCTCCACGTTGCCTACCTTCTAAAGGCTTGAGATCTTTGCACATCTGTATGTGTTTGAGTGTGAGCTCATCACGGATGGTTTCCAAATCATTGAGATGCACAAAAACTTGCCCACTCATTCAATTTATGGCTGCTTCAACCTAATCGTGACCCCTCACCCCGAGTCCACTGACCTGGAAGCTACGTCTGTTTGGGGGCGGCCATTTCCTTACTCTATTAAAGAAGGCAGCGGAACTGAAGGAGACTGAGGGTGAAAATGGAGGGGCAGAATCATTAACTACTAGTACAATGACCAGAGCTGTGTCCGACTCCAGCCCAGCGTTTTGAGGAGGTCAACCTCTAAAAGATCTGAGCGCTCCACAGCCATCAACACAGAACCACCACTGAGGAGAAAAACAGGCCTCTGATGAGGCTACAGACTGAAGCAGAGAAAGTCTATAAACAGCTGGCTGCTCACAAACAACAAAAGAGGAAAGTGCCAGGGGCACTCTTCGGTTTCCCAACAAGTTAAAAACTCAGCCACTTGGACAAGCTGCTGCTATGTGAAGTGGGAATGATAAAACTAACAGATCAGATGTCCAAATCTGAGGAAATATAAATGGAAAAAGAACAAAATGGATGAAAATCCAGATCCTAAAGTTACTTCACCTTGGCTGTCAATCTTCGCAGCTCCATAGTTTGGCATCCGTCCTCCTGGCTGATGACCTCAGGCCAGACTGGAGTCAGAGGCTCTTGTCTGGGTGTCATAGTTTGGTCTGCTGGTTGTGGCTTGGAGCAGTTAAAGGACTCAATGTCCATTTGTGCAACGATCTTCAGTCTCAAGGTTACACTGAGGACCAGGCAGCCAGACCTAACTGAGAAAGGGAGAGTCTGGCAAACTCCCAATTCTTTTTTTCGCTTCCAGAGCCAACTTCTGCAAAAACCTGAGCTGTGTTAAATCTAAAGTCCAGCACAGCAGATAACATTCATACCACTGTATCAACGGCGCCGTCCCAGTGTCTGTTAAAGACTGAGGACTGGTGTTTGGAAACAGTTCAGATTAGCCTCTGGCAAAGTCAACAGTGTGATACAGAGATGGGTGTGTGAGATAAATAAGAAAGTAATGAAGTGGCAGAATAAGAACATTAAAGGAACAAGCAAAGCTTTTATTTCTATCCTGCTTCCAATACTTTAATTAATGAGAGCATGTTAACATCAATATTTTGGAGTATACTAATGAAACTGACAGCCTGATAACAAACTTGCAGTTTTACAAGCTAGATGAATCTGAATAAGAAATCAATTTAAAGCCAAAAAGCATCTTGCCATAGAAGCTTTGTAAGTCAAGAACCTCTCAGCAGAATGAATCAGTTACACATTGATGGTTCAGCCTCCTCTCATGAAGCCCACACAGAGATATAGATGCACATGTAGTGCCAAAAAAGGGATGAGTATATTTAGCATCTCTCTCTTTTGATGTTCTCCCCCTACTCCTCCTCTTGCCTGCATTTCTCCTTCTCACTTTATTCCTCTCTGGAGCCACTGCTCTCCAGATTAGCATGTCTCTCCCAAAGGACTGGAAAAATCTGCAAGGACATTGTAAACACAGTAAACAGGGCACACAAGCCATGAAGTCCCCAATGACTCAGCAAGGAGACCCTCTGCGTTTAACAAAAGCTGTGTACCTGCTATTAGGACCAAATAGAGTCATTTCAGCTCTGCCTATTTGGTGATGTTGCTGCTTTCATGTGAAAATAAGTTCAGCCAACCTCAGCTACAGAGAACACTTGTCACTACTCTTTGTTCTTGCTGACCCATGATGCCTTTCTGCTGCGTGGTTTGACTGCAGTCAGTCTTCTGGGAAATTCATTGCTTAAAAGGTCAAACTGGGATTTTTAAAACATAAAAGCGATAAGAAAAATAAAGACGTGTAGATGTGTGTAATGAGGCAGAAAAGTGCAGTTTCTTTAGAAATAAAATCAAATCTAAACAGTTTGGGAAAAATGTTACAACCGACCTTCAGATATAATCAGGCTTACACATGGATCCAGAATGAATGGACACAGATCAGATTGGGACATTAAAAGCATTTAAATCCCTAAATATCTGACTGAAATTACACTGGAAGGAACAAATAAAACACTAAAACTCTGTTAAAATGTGAAATATGAACAGATTTTAGGTAAGCTGAGCCAATATGCGCATCGTGTTTCCACAACAGAGTGGAAGACAGCTGAGAAGAGTGTGCAGTACCAGCTGCATGGTTGGGTGAGGTCCAGATTACGTAGTGCTTCTTAATTAGGAATTAATCATCCGAATTAAATTATTCTGCTTTGAGTTTACATGAACATTTTAATTCCCAATTAATGGCAACATGTTTATTCACCTTCCCTTAATTCCAACGTGACGGCGGAAGTGACAGTATCATCCATCCATCCATCCATCCATCCATCCATCCATCCATCCATCCATCCATCCATCCATCCATCCATCCATCCA
>JBAMHX010000001.1:4430174-4465326 GCA_037177515.1 Pseudomugil tenellus
TATACACATCTCCAATGGAGTTTAGCTGGAAGTTCTAGCAAAATTACATTCAGAACAACAAATGATCCAATAAGAAGCTGTATTAACGCACCATTGACCAAGTAACCTCCTCCTACAAGTATGTAACCATTATTGGGTGCTCTACAGTATTATTTTAGGTCCTTTTACAACATAGCAAAGTAATAAAGCAGGTAAAAGCATATCTACAGACAAGAATACAAGCTTGTCCCAGCAAAGCAGCATTAACTGACTTTTAATCAGCTCATTGCATAAGAATGGATTAGAAAACGCATTATCTCACACACACAAACCAGTCTAAATAAGTTGTAAATGCTTTTACAAATATTCACAGCAACATTTGGCTTCGTGACACATCAGAAGCTAACAACATAAGAAAGCCATCAGTGCAATGCAACTTTAGTTGGACTCCCAGGCTTCCCTCATGAATCAATTCTATCCGGCTGAGAGGGTACTGGAAATGTGCCAACACTAAATCCAATTAAAAATTGGGCTGGCACTACTCAGCTTGATGACAGTGTCTAGCAGAAACCCGGGGGAAAACAGCATTTCCAGTAATGCTAAGTTGAGGAGTGGCACAAAAGATGAAAAACTCAGAAGAGGAAGATAGGCTACTTTGGTAACTTCTTCAGAGCACATATACACATTTGCAACAATCAGACGGCCAGCTGAGCTGTTGTTTAATTGTGTGTTTCATTGAGTGGCGCACTGCCAGAGGCGCATTTCTGAGCAGGGCACGATGGGCACCAGGCGCCAGCTGAACCTTTTTATTTCAGTTGCAACTGCCGGGTAAGTTGACAGCATCCTGGCACCTGTCTCCCATACATGCACACACCCAAGACATAAAACACACACGCATACACAGAACAGAGGCCAGGCAAATGCAAGCGGCATGAAAGAGACACATTAAGCCCCAACACCTGTCAAGGATTTACAGAGTGACTGTGAAAGTACAGGATGGACACACCCCTCATGACATGAAGCTGCAAGTCGTGACATTTATTCTAGGGATGCACCATGGCGGACATAGCAGAGCCCATGGTCTTAGCATGAGAAGTTGGAGTTTCTGATAGTTTTCCAGCCTTACATTTAGAGTTTTTTGTTTGTTTGTTTGTTAGTTTTTTAATCGTTTTCAGTTTTGTATATGTGCTAAGATCTCACCGGTAAGTCACAGGAAACGCAAACAGATGAAAAAAATACCATATACAAATATCAGTATCAGTTTTAGGAATCAATATTGGGCCATTTGATTATAATCAATTTAAATCAGTTAATGAAATTGATGAACCCTACTTAATGTGAATAATGCTCCACAGTTTCATGTGCATTAGTAAAGCACGACTAACTGTGAAGTAAGCCCCTCCTGATTTACAAAACTATCCAAACAGGAGATTCCTTCCACCTTCCTCGTGTGACTTGCATTCTCACGCAAGATTACAGCATTTTAGCTATTGGACTAGTGTTTGCTTCACCATGTTATCTTCACTCCTTAGCTAACCAACTTTTTGCCCGGGAAATCAGGAATCCTTGGCTGTACACACACTTCAATTGGAAAAATATAAAAAGTTACCCCCCTGTGTCTTTTCAGGACTGAAACATATCCAAAAAGATGACATGATGAACTATCAAAGGCAGTGCATCCTGCATTATCAGGGCAGGTGTATGCTAGCACTGTGTTTGAACTAGAAGCTGATTAAAAACACAGAACGTCCTTCTATGGATCAGCAAAATGAATTCAGACAGATATCCAATCTGTGAATCAAGTCAATATATCAGAGCTTGATACTGATATTGGATCAGATGTTTCCCAATTCTACGTCTGCCTAGAAACTAAAAATCATCTCTCATTCTGTAAATCTCCTGCAGTAAAACTAAAGCAGAGCAAAACTCCAGGCAATTGAGCTCCATCTGGATTTACGAAAAGCAAATGAGGGGTTAAAAGAAAAAGAAAAAAATCCATTCAAGTCTAACCATGACCCTAAAAGGTAAGCATAAAACTAATGCAGGCATGAAGGTAATGTGAATATTGAAGGGGCATGGGAAGAGGAAACAGCCTTGAGCTCTTTCAAGTAAGCAAGAGCACACACAGTGCTCTTATTAAATGAGTAACATCAGGAGCAACTGTGCTTTATGAACATGTGTCCCCACCTTCTCTCAAGCTGCCAAGGTTAAAGCAATCAATCGAGCATCTGAGGCAGCGAGCAAAAAGACAAGGAGTCAGGAAGACCACTTACTAATATTTTCAGGAGGTCTGAATAAACAGCCCAAATATTGTGCTATTCTTTAAATTCTGCAGCAACTACTAAGCATCAAGTAATCAAAAGGTGAAATACTAAAGATACAATGCATTTCCTTCAACATCAACATTAAATCTCTTGTTCAAGTTGCTCGTTTCAGAGTGGGAAAACTGACTCTAACATTAAAATGTATAGAGAAGAGGTCTACAATCAAAGTAAATCAACAGAAAACAGTGTGAGAGTGAAAATGATGGGCCCCATATAGACACAGGTCAATACCTTTCAACAGCCTAACCACACCAGGTCTGCATCTGCTTTAACTGCATTCCAGATTGCCTCTCTCTCCCAGGCTAACACCTGGACAGGATCTATAAGCAGCACCAGCCTTCCCAGCTGGACAAAAACATCCATGCATGGCCTTTTCTAATCACTTCTTAGGTCAGAAGCCAGCAAGTAAATTCCAAGCAACACTTTAAACAATGAATATATGCTAATATTACCTCTGGATTTCTCTCAGAGAAACCAGATGGAAATGGTTCAAAACTTGAACCTGAACCTGGGACACTTCTTTCTGGAAACTTCATTATAAAGATGGTTGTGAACATTTCGTCTGAAATTGAGGTAGAGAATTTAGAAACTGGAAAAACCATCTATCTAGTCTGGACTTCCAGCTGTCCGAAGCAGAACAGCTGCTGTCTCAGATATAAATAATATTGAAAAAGTAAAAATAAATGAAAAAGACCATTTATCTGGAATTAAATACCAACTCTTCCACAGACCATTACACGCTGACGACTGAAAGGCATCAGCCTCATGCCCAGTGAAACCTTCAGTCAGACAAAAAAAAATCTGTTTTGGTGTTTCACATCTGTATAATGTAACATTCAGGGAACAACTTACAAACCGCAGTTATCCATAATTACAATGTTTAATTTCAGTGTTACATTAGATAAACACCAGTGTTTTAATCCAGTTACTGAACATTTACATTTACTTTTAAAAAGTTGGCGATTTTCCATTTTGGATGCAATTCTTCGTTTGCGTGGAGTAAATTCCTTTTCCTCCACCACATCCACTTAGAGACTATTTTTGTTTTTAATTGTTCTCATTTTCATTTATTAATAACTAAACAAGCAACTTCATTTCAGGGAACTTTTGATTCAACTTTTTGATGTCTTTAAAATAAACTGGCTTGTTAAAGCAGTTCTGATTGATTATTTTAATTCTATTTTAGATGATTGTTCCATCCTTGTTTTTCTCCTTCATGCATTTTTAACTTGTTGGATCAGATATAATGGATGTTTATTGTATGTGTGATGTCATGTTTTTATTGTAAGACTTTGTAGTGTGTGGACTCCGGGAAGAGAAGCAGCAAACGGGGATCTGAACAAGGAATTAAAACTAACTCCCCACTAAGGCATGGAAGGGAAAAAAGCCAAACAGGGACCAAGCACGAAGTTTGTGTTGCGTTTTATGGAAAATGACTGTGCAAGCTGTCCGGTCCCAGTATGACAGGGGTGAGAGTTTGGTCTGTATTACTGGTCCTAAATGTGATTAGTTTCCAGTCAGTGTTGGACAGCACCAGGCTAACGTTTATCACAGATTTTGTTCATAACTTTAATTGATATAATTTCTTAATACCATCATTAACTATGACATTAAATAATAATAATATGGAGGCCACAAAATCCATGAAGTGGATGTCTGTCAGAGAACCCCCTTTCTGGGCCACGACTGATTATAAATTCTAAAATAAATTAAAATGAGGACAATCTGAGGCAGTGGACTTGCCCAACATAGTTGCTTTTGTCTCTCGATGGCCGATGCAATAACTTAAGTAGGTGCTTCTAAAAATAGAAATCTCATAGATCAAGTACCTAGCCAGAAAAGTGGAAAATCATGCTGACCCAATTAGTGCCTGCTGTCTGCAGAATCTTCTTGTTGTAACCCAGCTTCAACTGGCTTCAGTCCAGGCAGATGTTTCCTGTGGCTCTCATGGAGAGTGATGTTGTTATTGCCTTCCCTTAGGTCCCCTCAAGGTCTTAAGCATAAATCTGGCCTCAGGGAGTGGCTGACACAGTCCTCAGGCAAGATACTGCAGCAATTATTATTCCTCTGCTATAAACGGGTTTTTTCTTTTCTCTTTCTGGTAGCTGGCTGCTTCGTTATCAGCTTTACAGATTTCTCTCTTTATTCTCATTTATACGACATGTAACTATTACACTCGTATGACTCACTAAGCAACTATAAGATATCTAAGCGTTTTTGGTTATTTGTTTTTGTTTTTACATCCAGCTTGGTGGGTTTTTAATTCTGGACCAAATAAAGGGAAGATCCAACTGCTGTTCACATATGTTGTCCTTTTCGACAAAAAGTGATCATAGTTCATCAATAAGAAAGTTCTTCCTGGAAGGCATCTTGGACCACCACAAAGTTGAAGTTTTGCCACTTCCTCGTATTTTTGGAGAAAGATAGTTTGCTCCTCCGTGGTAAAATACGCTGCTCCGGGTTTGTCCATGATTGATCAGAACCTGAAAGAACCACCTCTTTTATGTGAACACACTCTCGTTTGAAGTGAAAAGGTCTGGGTTAAGTTAGCAAGTTGATAACCAGCTTCATAGTACAGCCTATCGCAGTTCCTCAATGTTTGGATGAGTCAATCTAGAGAACGGAAATAAGTCTGAGCTGACTTAATCACGCTTCAGAGTACAGGCCTCTGTAATAATATGCATGCTTGCGTTCAGCTACATTTGTGTATATTCTTGATGCAAAAGCAAGCATGCTGTGGCCAACAAAATACTGCAGTTCAATACCAGAGGCTGTCAGTAGGGGGCAGTACACAGCTCTAGGACTCTGAACTAGTGAAAAGATTAATCTACTGGTAAAGTTTTATTTCCCCGGCATTTCTGTATGCAAAAGTTTAGCGATCTGCTGTTCTGTTGCTAACCATTAGGCACAAGTCGGCACTGTGCAACAGGGAAGAAAAAATATAAAAATGTTAGTAGAGTAAAAGGTCCATGAGGCGCTCTTCAGAACAATATGTTAATGTGTTTACCTTCAATATCATAAGCACCTTGTTTATGCAAGTCAATATTGCACATTACATCAATGTGTGTGGCTTATGTGACAAACGTACGCCAAGAATGTGTGGGTGTCATAATACTTATGCGGATGCATTACCAGCAGTGAGCATATCCCAGGCTAAAGACACAAACTGGGGGATTGAGTAGAGGAACCTAGTGGGGCAAAAGAAAACTGTCAATGGAATTTTAAAGATGCCAGCCAAAACATTTCAGTTTAGTTGGGACTTTCTATTTCATCATTTAGCAGTTAGCATTAGGTTAGCATGCATCAGTTAGCTGTAGCAATGACAATTTGTCTCCAGTAGCTCAGTTCTGTGTCCATCTTTATGTTTTTGCAACAGAGAGTAAGCAGGTTTAACAATCCATGCAATTTCACTCAAATGTCGAGTGAACCAGAAAATTATTTCCCTGTCCCCCAACCCAAAGTTTTTTAAGCTTAAAAAGAAAAGGAGAATTTCTTCGGACACTGAAAAAGTCATGGGACAAATCGCCATCATAATGACAGAAATCCAAAAGGTCAGATTAACAACAAATCCAATCAGTCAATTGTGCAACCAGAAGTTATCTTTAGAGTCCAACAGCAGCCAAATTGGTTTCATACTTTTGGAGGTTACAAGAAGTACACCAGCTTATTAAAGACATCGGAGTTTAAAAAACTTGAAGAGCCTCCATCTTTCTTTCCTATACTGAAGCATTCCTTCAATATTTCAATAATTTACATTTAAAGTTTACTGTAATCAAGAGTTCTGCATTAAAGGCTATCTGATTGTATGATGATGACAACGTTCAAGGTAAATCCCAGTACAAATTCTCCTTAAAAGGTTAAAGTGGCTCGTATTCAGCGCCGCCAGACTGATGTGTCGACTGCATGAGGAATGGCAGATGTACTGCATGTCTCACAATTAGTGCAGCAACCAAGCATGCAGAGTGACACAACACATCAGTCAGACAAGTCCAGGAATGCACATCAACCATTTCACAGCATATAGCATTTTAAAAACGCAAAGGGTCACCTTTCTTGTGTCCATCAGTCACTCAGTTTACTTCTCTGTAGAAACATTTTTTATATACATTCTTGCCATAATTAAGAGCTTTTCTGACACCGACTCTCAATAATTGCTCTGTAAATAGTGGACTCAGCCAAGGGTCCTTATCAGGCCATGCTAAACTCAGTTCTATTTTGAAGGTGCCGTTATGAAACTCAGAGTGGGAGTTGTAGTATTATACATAGCTGCTTGTGTGTAGGCCAGCTCTTTAATCAGTCACTGTAATTGCCGGGATGGACTTTGAACCACAGACATATTTGTCTCTGCTTTTCATCCATGGCTAAACAACTAAGGGAAGGGAGGCAGCGAGCGCTCAGGGCCCGGCCATGCACGGCTCCTGTCCTGGCCCCACGGGCACCCAAGCATGGAGCAGGAACGGAGGGGTCACAAACAGAAGAAAGACAGTAGGATAAAGCAGGGGAGAGATCTGGAATGGAGGGGGTGGAGAGGCATGGAGAGAAAAAGCCAGCGAAAGGAGAGGACATGATGGTACACAAGTTCCCCAGTGGCAGATTGAGAGCTTAGAGGAGTCCAAACAGTGCTCTCCTCTGAATACTAAGACCTTTCATAGAGGCAAGACTGCAACAGAGACGCAACCCCAAAGCCTCTCCTTTGAGGCCCCTGCAATATATGGGGCTTTCAGCTGCTTGTGCAACAGAAAGTCTAATTGGAAGCCAAGGCGATACAAGGAGGGGTTAGAGAGGCGGGAGCAGAGGAGCTAAGGAGAAGAAGAGAAGCAAGGAGGGGTGCTTGATTTAAGAGACCATTGTTTTAACAAGTACATTCTGCCTCCCTCTCCTTTCTCCTCATGGCCTCCCCTTCAGATGCCCACACTCCACAGAGTCAAAAGGCGGCGTTTAGCCTCTGTGAACGAAGAGGGGTTGGGGTTGTTTAGACACTTTGTCCTCCTTGGCTTCTCTGAAAAACCTTGCTTCTATGGGCCACTCAAGTTCATTAGGAAGTACAGCGCATTCAGCTGCGTCCCCATTCCAGCTCCAGGCCTCAATGGGGCCTGCAAAGCCCTTCACTGTTTGTTTAATAAAGACCCTCACCACCTCCACAACCACCACTTCCATTTCCCTCATCACAGGCTGAGCTGAGCTACAGCCTACAGGGGATATAGCCATTGATTGAAAATAATGAGGAAAAAAGGAGTGGTGGAAGATGATAAGAAGAAGCATGAAGAGGTATGGTACAGAAAGATGTGGGAGGAACACTCCCCTACCCCCCTTTTTCCAGAAACCACTAATGACACGGGTACAGTGTTTCACCTGCATCATCACAGCTAAACAGGCCCCATTACTTAGATCAAGAATGTGTGTGTTTGTTTGTGTGCGAGCTCAGAGTCAGGTTTCGGCTCTCACACTTGCGGCTGACATCAGTGTGCATCAACGTGGAGGAGACAAAGTGAGAGATGTCACTCTAGAAGGGCAAAAGCACTGAGATCATGTGAAGCCCCTAGGAAGTCTTAACTGCTCCTGTGTCGGTTTGTCTGTACATGGAAATAGTCGAAGTGGATTCAACTTGCATCTTTTCGCATTTTGCTGCATTGATTGCTGCAGATATGAGTGTAATTTCTTAATGTGAGCTTTGAACTACGATGGAAACAAACAGGGTATATTATGCATGTTTTCAGGTTATGCGGCTCCAAAAATAGCACCTCACAGCGATATGGAAACAGGAGGACACCAGTTAATTACCAACTGGGTATGCGCTGTACGGACTTATGACTAGCAGTGGAGAGGAAAAACATTGCATGTGCACACTCCCACAGAAGCTTAATGAACACTGTGACCTGGAAAACATGTAATATATTGAAGGCAAATCATAAGCCATTCAAGCAAAAAAAAAAACTTTTAACTCCATCATCACCCACTTGAATAAAAAACTAGCAAACAATAAAAACAAGCTAAAAGCTCAAGATTTCTGTTACACTCATACATGTAACAGATATACAGATTTTGTACAAAGGAATGGTTTTAAACTTCTGGCTGTAATTAAAACCTGTCAGCGAAGCTCACATGCACCATTACGATCACTGCTGAGCACGAGAGAGGTGCTGTCGCCTTTGGAAGTCAGTCACATTAAAAAGCGTTTTCTGTGTCTCTGATATTGTATTTCTGTGGGTGTGAATTTAATTCTATTGCAAGCAGCACAGCTCCTACAGTCAGAGACATCAGATATCCAACAGGTGCTTCCCTGCAGTAGTAGAATCCCAGTGAGGTGTGGGAGGGAAATATGACACCTATGTACCATGTACACTCATGTATATGAACTGCGATTAAAAAGCCCCCCCGTTCAGCTGTTTACCAGACCCGTGCAATACACCAAGATGAGGTGCATGTAGAAACGCAGCCTAATGTCAGATTCAGCTTTCAGTAATTGACATTGATGTTTTAAAAACTGCAACACAATCACACAAGATGTCATCTTTTTTAAAAAATCTAAACACAAAAAAGTACATTTATTTCACACCCTAGTGTAGAGACAATTTTGTTTAATGTGTTGCAGGGCCTGACATTCACTGCGTTGGCGAGTTTAAAGTGTGGGGGGTCTCTTTCAAATCATATCTCGTACTAATCTTATCTAAAAGCTTGAGGTGGAAGCCGTAAATGTGTGTTCCTGACGCGGTGCCTGAGCAGGCAACCTGTGCATGCAGGCATGTTGAAAGCCTTCATTCAGGCACCCTTTGCAGGTAATCTCAGAGGCAGCTGCAAGCCCTCATGGGAAGGACCCCCACTGATGCACAGAGAGGGTGGGCAGGACACTGGAAGACGGTAACCATGAGGAATCTGTACGAGTTTAAGTTGCTGAGCAGAAGAGGAGGATACATACAAGCTGGAAAAGCAGGAAAACAAAAGGAAAGCAAAAAGCTGAATTGGATGTGTGGAAAGACAGAAATACACGTATCCAACAAACGTACAGTAACTATTATATTATTACAGCACCGACAACTAAAAATTTCTAGCAAAGTGTGGATGAATAAATCATCCAGAAGGAAGTGAAAGCAGACTTGGTGAGAAAAAAAAAACAGAAAAGGGAAAATGGATTTTCCATCTCAGAATGACAGGCGACTCAAATCATTTTTTTCTCCCTGTTGAGGCCAATTCTTCTTGTTGGACACATTTTCATCCTTCCCTCCACTTCCTGATCGATACTTCAACCAAATTACTCCCAAAGTTTTATCTATAATATACTTTTTCCCTTTTACCTTTTACATCCTAATTAAAATGCTTTCATAAAACTCTAAGATGTTAAAGTTCTTCATCAAGTGGAACGTTTTCAGTGGGAGTTTCCTTTACAGCGATAATGATCAATAGGAAAACCCCTGCTGTACATTCCACAAGTTTCTGGAGGCCACAAATCACTGATGACCCCCAAAACGTTAAACGTATCTGATATGCTTAGAATTTAAATTGTGTCAATCTGAACTGTATGTATTTACGATTCCTTTTCTAGCAGTTGTTTCTGTTAACGTGATATTTTTGGGGTCTTAAAGTGTCATTTTGTGCCATCGTATTGCACCTTTTTGGCACTGCTTTCAAACTTTCATGTCATGTTTCTCACTCTGACTATGGAGCTTCTGAGAAACCTAAAACTTTGTTAAATTAAGTCTCAACTAAGGGTTGAACTCCACGTTTGTTAAATCTGCTCTCTAGGTTTTGTCTGACATATTGTTCTGGTGGCTTTTTAGGGCAATTACAACTATCTGAAGCTCATACAGTCAGACTTTCACCTCCAAATGGAAAGAAGGGGGCGTGTTTGTGGTGTTCAGCCAGCGTTGGTGGGCTGAAGATGAATCTTGTTTAGACAAGCATAAACTGGATTCAGAGCTCTGACATCAATTAGCAGCGAGAGGCTCGTCTCTCTGCCTCCATGAGGCAGGCTGTTTGTGAGCTAATCGAAAACGTGTCTGCACACATACAAACACTTTTTGTCCATGACCTTAGCAGAGCGATGGCTATTTTCAGTTCGCAGAGAAGTGTATCTTTCTTTGACTGTCGTTATTTATATCGTGAACTCTCACCAGGTCAGGGTGGCTCCCAAGTCGGCGAACTCAGTCGACAGAGATGTTAACAACAAACCATACAAACAGATTAACTGTTCTTCTTTTAAAATAGGTAAATAATTCCACTTTTTGACCTTTTTTAATATTCCATATTTCAAAAGCGGGTAGAAACAAAACAGCTCTTTTGGGACCTCACCCACATTTGGTGCTTCAGGGAGGATTTTGCAACAGCACTTACGTCAGAACAGCCAGATCTGTGAGGTAATGACGTCCAGCACCAACAGCGCTGACTGACCATGTTGCAAAGATGGAGGTTTTTTTCTAATGGCAAGTGGTTTCTGTGCTGGTTTGGAGCATTTACCAAACGGAAAACCAGTTCGGATTTTTAGCTGACGCTGTTCTCGGCCAGAGCTGTTGCTGCTGCTGAGAAAGGAAGAGCAAAAGGAAACACAAATGAAGAAGTGGAAGAAAAAGTATAAAGAAATAAGGACTGCAGAAAATAAGCTTGATTAGAAGCTGATACCTTTAAAAAAGTTCAGCAGGAGCAGGAGAGGAGGAATGGACTGCAGACTGCTTTGCCACCACAAGCGGTGGCTGAAAGGATTCTCTCATTTAAAAAAAGTACACAATGTTCAAATCTTTGCATCTTCTTCAGTATGAATACAGATAAGGGATTTAATCTTCGACTTCGTCCAGTAAATAATCATTAATCTAATGAATATTAGGTTTTATAAGCAAACAAAATAACTAGTCATTCATTTACTAAGTTAAGTAAACACATACTAACTAAAACTGAGAAGAAAAGTTTTAAAGTCCCCGAGTCGTCTCCGAAGATAAATGTGTGCGTCCCACTCTGCAGTTACAGATTAGACACGGTGAAAATATGGCTGCATAATTCTACCTCGTCCCACAGTGAAGACTGCCCCCAGACAGACACTGGCAGACAAATGTCTTCTTTTTGTCTCCATTAAGGCTTCCATGATGTATTGGTTACTGACTGGCTGAGACAATACTCAAGAATAAAGTGGTTTATTTTTCATGCATGACCAAAGCCATGCTCGGGGAGGGACAGAAGCCTTTCATCTCAATCAGTTCACACTAATGTCTCCGTAATTTATTAACATCCTTCTCCTCACTTGCTGCGAAGAGAGGACCCGGTAGAGAATTAAGTTACTATGGATCTCTACCTGTGTGTGTCCTTCAAAATGCCTTTGTGTCCCTAAACCCCCCCCCCCCCTTTCCCCTGGTGGTGCTCAGACAGCAAGTCTCCAGTCCTGCTTATCTTTCTGTCCTCTACAGCAGACCCCCACTGAGACGCAGAACCAGAGTTTATAACAGTTTCCAATAATCTGCAACCCCCGAAGAAGCCCATAGTACAAAACCTAAAAAAAGGAAAAAGCCCACCAGCGTCTCTTCTGATACTGACCTCTACGGAGCTCTGATTTAACTGCCAAAAGCATGTGAACATGTCTTTGACATGTTTTTGTCAATATCATTTTCATTCACCTTCAAGTGACATTTTACCCTCATGCACCCTGCAGGCAAACCTGCAGCTGCAAAACAAATCAATCCCAAGTTATCACTTAAAAGTTGCAGATAAGAAAGCTGAGGAGGATGTTTTCTTTCTCCTGCTGCACTGATGTTAAACATCATCTTGATCTGCATGGTTGTATTTTCCTCTTAGTGTCTGAAAGCAGCATTTAAAAGAAAAAAACTGATTTAAAACTTTGGCACAGCGGGTGAGAAGATTCTTTCCACTGAGAGCTGCAGGTGATTAACTTTGTTTGTTTGCTTGTGTTCACTGAAAGCTGACATGCTTGACATGTATTAAGTGGAGAGAGCAGAAGTGAAATGTGCCCCGAGGATGTGGCATCATGTTCTGAAATCAGAGACTTCAGAGAAAAAAAAGGTGATTTATAGGAAGGTAGAATTAAAAAAAGAGAGGGTAATAGAAGAAGAGAAGGTTCTGAAGTCAGGCATTTATCAGTAAGGAAATGTTGGGAGGAGGAGGGGGCATTAAGTATCCACAGGTTACCTCCACTGCTACCTTGGAGGTGCAATTCCATCCCCTCAGAAGACACATACAAAGCACAGTGGGGGTATCAGGTGGCCCAGTCTGCTTTCTCCTGGTGTAAGCAACAGCCAGGCTGACACCAACCTAACCAGCTGGACCAGGAGGGCACACACACACACACACCCACACATTCATTCATTCTGACCACACTCATCTAACACATCAATTTTTCTCCCAGACCTGAGGTTTTTAAGGGGCTTCCTCCCGAAGCCCCTTAAAAACCGTAGACCAGGGCAAGAAAACCCAGAGTGAAAGGTAAACACACATAAATCCTGTTTCATAAAGTAAAGTTACAGCCTCCAAATCAATATTATCCACTTGCCCGTAGAGTGGAGCCCGTACTAAACTATAAAAACAGGAATTTCATTAATCAGGCTGTAGGCCAAGTTACTTGGGAAATATTAAACTTGCGCCACCATTAATATCAATCCAATTAATCTGAGGACACTTCATCAAATGTGGTTTTGAAGCTTTTTTGCAAAACAAAGTAATAAATTAAGATTTGAAGCAAATGCTGGGCGCCTACAGATTCTGTGAAAAAGCCACTGGGGGGAGGGTGGGGGTGTTTCAGCATGTTCGTCCATGATCAGGGGGCTAACCAATCTGAAGAAGGAGAGCAGAGAGCAGAGCAGGGTACAAATGTCAAAAGCTACAACAAGAAAAAATATTTTAAGGAGACGTGTATTTTTTTTAGACCGTGTTCTCAGGTCAGAGCGGGTTTTGTCATGGCAGCACAGTAACCTCAACAATAGCAAAGCTACAATCAGTCTGTTGCTGGTCAACACCATCATCCTGTAAAAAAGACACTAGACAGCAACTGGGACAAAACTCTTTGGACCATGGAATTGTCTTTGACCATGAAAGTCAGCCAGTCAGGACTAAAGTCACTAGCCAAACCCAAACTTCTGGGCCCCTCCCGGTGCTCTGGTCCAACAACTGCAGAAAATCCTGCACGATTACCCCAAGATGAATGTTATATGTCCCAGTGGACGATGTGTAAAGACACTTTTATTTCATCTTCCCTCCACTTGGTGGGTGTTAAAATGAAACTGTCAATAACTCTTTTTGTTTATCTGCATCAGAACATTTCAAAGTGAATGTCTTCAGGGTTTTGGGGTTTTCAGTTGACAGCAGACAAAAGATCCAATTCTAAAATATAACTTTTATTTCTGAGGAACATAAATGGCCTTTTTCCCTCTTTATTTTTTAAATTGATTTAAATGATTGTATTTTTCAACTCGCATCTTTTTTATGCTCAATTTCAGCATCATCTTTTCCTTTTGTTCTTTGTTTGGCCACGACAGCAAGAACAAATAAATCAGCCTCACTCGAAGAACTCGTTCTTTTGGATGTTTGTCCAGCTGTCAGATTCCCAAAGAAGCATCGTCCCATTTGTTAATACAGACAGGAGCGCTGATGTTTCCAGCTGTACCAAACCAAAAGGTTCTGACTCTACACGAGTCCAATCAATGGTTTCAATGGTTGAGAAGAAAATGCAGAGAGCTCAGCGGGGAGTCTCAGGAGTCCCAGAGCACATCATTAAACTGTATAACACACTTTCCAACATGCCATTAGTCCAACTCAGCCTATTACTTCAAGGCCACTAGACTTCGCTGAGAAGGCATTTTGACCCTACACACAAATTAGACATCAATCCCGGTAGAATACACACACATAAAGTGAGTTTAATAAATAATTGCCCCGGGTTATCTTCTTTGAGATGGGACCAGAAGCTGGTCTCATAGTGCCATTTACTGAACACAACTGAGGAATGATAGTTTTAACCTTTTTATTTAACACTCCACAGTAATATACATACACACATTCATGTATCAGGAGTTGACTGTAAGATCACTTTGCCAATATTTGTTGTATCAAATCAAGAAATGACAGGAAACATAAAATAAAAAAACATTGGTTTGAAAACCACAAATGAACACAGAAAAAATGGGAAATCTGCTGAGCTCGTGTCTTCTGTGCCTCGGCTGAAAATGGCAACAGTGGCCAATCGCAATCATACACAACGATGGGTTTATGACATGACACAAGCGCGACAGACTTAATTGCTTTATAACAGAACAAGTCCATAAAACAAGAACGACCCCCCCCCCCCTTTCCCGAACCCAGATAAAAAGGGAAGGCGGATAAACATTGATAACTACATCTGAAAAGATGAAAGGCCCTGGCTATAAATAGGATCCGGAACATCGCTGAGGCTTTCGTTTTGAGCTGGATGTTGACTCTTATCTGGGTGACATTTTAAAGACTGTTTTCTGGTGACATTTAGGAGACGTTGCAATTACACCATCTTCCTTCTGTGATGCAACTAGACAATTACAGATGTCCTTTTTCTGTTTTGCTCTCCTATCAGGTAAATCTGTTCATGGCATGTCAGAGAGCACGGCACCGGGCACCCATGTGTGTCTAACGCTAAGCCCTGTTTAGAAATAGCTTCAGCAAGTCCTTGCATTCCAGCGGCTGTTCTAACATGTTGTAAACACAAGGTGTTAGAGAAACATAGGACTGGGTGGTGGTGGGGGGTTGGAAAACACTCAGACCAGAGACAAAAGCTGCTGGGAATGGAGACACATGAAAGATTGCTGTAGGGGAAAACAGCAGAGTGCACCTGCAAAAGAGCAGAAAAAGAAGCGCTCACAATGTGAGTGTCCCATCCCAACAAGTCAGCGGCTTATTTGTACAACAGACTTTTCTAACATCTTATGAAACACACAATCTCATTCTCAATTTATGCATTTCACTTCTAGTGTTCAGCATTTGTGTCCTTTAAGCCAGGACAATGAATTTCCCCCAATTTAAGACGCGATAATCTATTCCCACATCCACCGGGGCTGGCAACAATCTGCCTCCAGGCGTGGATCTGACAGCACACCGGGCATATGCATGCATACAGCCCCTTCCAACACCCATTAACAGCACACACACACACACACACACACACACACACACACACACACACACACACACAGAGAGAGAGAGAGAGAGAGAGAACTTAACATCCCTTTAACACATAAGTAAATTCAACCTGTATCATCAACACAGTCTTGCAGCTGAGTCTGTAAAAATATAAAAATAAACGATAAAGCTCATTTTCTGCACTTAAATGAATAAAATATGATGTATGGATGCAGTCAGACCAGTCTGGTCCATCGACTCCAAGCCAAATGAGACTTTAAAGGAAAAATGCGCACCCCCTTTCCACTGGTTTCTCTTTAACCACCTAACCAGTGCTAATGAGGGGCAAACTTGGCTGTTGAGTCTGATGACATACATATGGGGTAATTTGGAAACTAAACAAAAGCCGCAAAAACAACAACAGAAAGTGTCTTCATCTCCTCCAGAACACGCGCACATGCAGGTCTCAGCGTCAGTACGTGCTGCTTTTCTTACCTGGACTCTTGCTGAGTAGCAAAGTTGCTAAAGCGCCCCACAGCACCGCGGCCAGAAGCATCTTGCACCCCACTTTTCTTGCTCTTCTCTGGGCTTCTCTTTCCCCCTATTTTTCCTCTCAGCGCGCTAAAATATCAACGGGCTTCTTTTGCAGGAAGACGCTCCGGCTTTCACCCTAACCTCATAGCATGACTGACTTCTTATCCTCTTCTCTCTCCCCAACCTCCTGCGCCTCCTCCTCACGAGTGGGATAAGGCAACAAAACCGGGATTTAAAAAGTTAACACTGAGAGGGGCTGCTCGGCTCCGGTCTCCAACATGTTGTGCAGCAGTTCCCGACGGTGTAGATACCAATAGGAGCGGAGGGCTGTACCACACTGGAGCTGCGAGGAGAATAACTGTGTCCACTTTGGTATCTGAAAGTTAACATCGATATAAATGGGAAAAAATACCAAGAAGTTACATATAAAATTTAACAAAATTAAAGAAAAGCAGAGTTTCTTCATTAGTTGTTAATTATTTACGTCATACATCTCGTCATCCCTTACCGTTTACCCCTATCCCGCAAGAAATCGGCTCGTCCAAAATCTCTGCTCTCTTGAGTCATTTGTTAAATTACGTCTTTTAAAAGTCTGGTGGTCCGCTAAGGACAAATCCCACAGCTTGGAGGCATGAGTTGGCAGTTTGTTGCTCTCTGTTTTGCCCAGAAAACCCTCCCTGTCTTTCTTTATTTTATAGCCTACATTTAAATACAATGGAGGTTAAATGAGAGGAAGAGGAGGATAAAAAGTTTCTGTGTTATCACTTAAATCAACGAAGGCAAATGACAGAGTTGCGGTTTTTACAGCGTAGCATTATAATCAGTGGATGAGGTCATTACACAGTCATTCAGCCCCACAGATTTACAGAAAAGTCATCAAAGAGACCTTATGCTAATATTAAAACGCAATTCACTCTAAGTAGGTTTCCATGGAAACATAATGTATTTTCCTTGAATTGCAAAACATTGCATGGAATGACAGAATGACACAGACCAGTTTGGTTTGCAGTTTGGTCCAAAAAGCTAACTGTCGGTCAAAAAGTTACAAAGAAGCATTGAAAGGGGTTAAAACACAGATAATTAAAAAATCACCAGATAACACATAAAAGCTTTGAGGATGTGGAAACAAATCAATTTGATCTGGTTTCAGGAAATATGAATAACTGTGGTGAAAAAGAGAATCCTGCATTAATGAGTTATTTAATTTTAGCGTCAGCCTAATAAACGTTATGTTTTTGGTTAATCTCTCAATATTCTTTTTATTTCGCTTTAAATGTAAAGAGTGTACCTAAACTGAACAATATTAAAGACAATTTGAATATATCATGTATATATATGTTTAATGATCTCTATTGATCTGCCATGGTCTATCTGCTACCACATTTGTTGCATCATTTTTACGATGGTGCCTCTGAGATGACAAATAGTTGTGTGGGTAAAATGAGAAAACTGCACTTTAAACCTGTTCTACCAGGTTTGTTTTGTAGGTGTTAGAGTACCTATCAGAAGTTTGGGATATGAAACGCTTCAAAGGGCACATACAAGAGGACAATGTGCATTCATGTTATTTGTAGTTACCTTTGGTGAAGCCACTGGATGCGCGGGTTAAAAACATCAATGCCTTGGGATATATCACTTCATAACTATTTTTTCCCCAAGCTTGCTGCATCACAAGACAACAGCGTTTTGCTATGCAGCACAACATCACATGGTAGCAACTAGATATCAACACAATAACCATTGCAAAAGCAAAGAGGACATTATCAGAGTCGGTGAGGAAAAGAAAGAGGAAAAAGGGACAGAACACAAGATGACTTTTACTGTAAGGAGAAAGCTGAAAGCAGAGACAGGAAAATTGTTTTTACATTAGTCTTTTTAAGGTGACAAGATGGTTTTGCATTTGTTTCTAATAATTATTCTGATTTTTTTAATACATTCAGAATTTATTTCTAAAAAGTATATAAAATCTTGTTTATTGGCAAAAACACAATGTTTCCATCATGTGATGGTCCATCCCAACAGCCTTCAAATCCAGACAAGCTGAATGCACCTTTGAAGAATGTTAATTTAAATTCTCCTTATAAACCAGATGTTACCACATTGACCAGTAATTACTGTCCCATGTGGGTAAATCAGCTTTATAAATTTAAATTCTTGTAGGTTCCTTGAAGGATTTAGTGATATTGCATCCTGTAAAAGAATAAATCTGGAATTTCTCATGTTTTAGACATTTTTCATGCATTTAAAAACTATAGATAATTTGTTTTTCAAAAATGTCTTTCATTACCTCCACCACGGAGGTCATGTTTTTGCTGGCATTTATCTGTTTGTCTGTGTCGAACATAACTCAAAAAGTGATGGATGTATTCTCATAGAATTTTCAAGATATACCCAGAATGGGAAGAGGAAGACATGATTCATTTTTGGAGCTGATTTGGATCTCCGTCTGGATCCAGGAATGTTTTGAAGGACTCTTTAACATTGAGAGATAGCCAGTCATGTTATTGCAGCTGACAACTCCTATAGGCCGTTTCTGTGTACTGTTTTTCACTCAGACTAAGATCATGTGTGACTGAGCTCTGAGAGATGTATCCCATTAAAATAAACCCAAACATCTTTCCTAAATAAAAAAGTGAAGAGTGGAATATATCGTTGCATTACAATCTTTGATACACACAATGACACAAAACCGTACAATTGGATGTGACAACAGCATGTGATAAGACAAGACTGTCTGATAAGACACAGACTTTGCCAATGAGATGACGCTCTTCCACGTTACAGGAAGTCAGCAACACCTGTAGCTTTGGGTTGCCAGAAGTGTCTTTTCAACAAAAAAAGCCAGTAAGAATTTCATTTTTGTATTCTGTTAGACGGCATGTCGTCACGATGATGTATTTACCATGGCAACCGAAGGCGCCATCTTTGTGTAGGGGTAAACAACGCTTTAGTCTCATTCAGTTATATGTGTTTGGATCACTGTAGGTTGGTTTTAATTGCCAGAATATGGATTTACTTATTCCACGAGTTTTTCATATTCATATCACCAACTAGCAAA
Organism: Pseudomugil tenellus; assembly: GCA_037177515.1. Lineage (NCBI taxonomy): Eukaryota > Metazoa > Chordata > Actinopteri > Atheriniformes > Pseudomugilidae > Pseudomugil > Pseudomugil tenellus. The sequence continues at coordinate 4,449,147 of JBAMHX010000001.1, forward strand.
TGAAATGACATGATATAAGGATGTTACGGAAGCGTTTGGCCGTCACAACCATTAAAAAATACTGGACCAGTTTCTCATTTTAATGAAAAAACATCTCATTATAATGTGACAGTTTCTTGATATAACAAAATATTAATCTCATTAAATCGAGAAACTTTAGAAGATGGTTTCTTATTATAATGAGAATTGTAACCTTAACCCTAGTTTCCTGTGTGGAAATGCGTTCCTCCGACAGATTTCAACTTATTAAAACGCACCCCTCTTCATCTTCTCATTGTTTCCTCTGGACCAGAATCAAAAGTTCCCAGAGAAGCGATGTTACGGTTAAAAATATCATGTTATAACGAGATAACTGTGTCACTTAGATGAGGAAATATATGGTCTTGGGTTCTTTGAAGCCCTAATGTTATCATTAAGTTAATATATTATTATGTTTAGAATATCACTGATGTAAAATCACCGGATCACCGGATGTAAAATAAAGGCCACAGACGTAGCATAGTGGGGCTCTGCTATCCACAACTTTTTAACCATCACCATTACGGCCGATCGTATTTAAGCATCTGTTGAGGGCGCTCAGCCACTTATCTCTCCTGATTCCACTTAACGGTATGCGATGGTACTTAGTCTTGAACCGCTTGTTTTTTAAAAAAAAATTAGATGTGTAGCGACCACAAAATTGATTTTACCATGTCTCCTTTGTATTGTCGCTAGGGTATGTTTCCACCACACTAAGATGGCGAGCTGCATTGCTATGTATTTACGTCAAAATGTCCTGGATGTCCGTCTAAGAGAATGGGAAAACTGTGGTGCTTGGTGGAGGTCTGTGTTCTCAGAGTGCTTTTCTAGTTTCTAGTTAATATTCTTTTGTACTAAAGCTCAGTGTTATAGCATTCCAAACACCATTCATGAACCTTTATGCATGAAAACCTTTTCAGGAAATACAATATTTTCATTAATGAAAAGAAAAAACATTCTTTCAGAGTCAGAAAGAATCTATAGAAAAACATTTCTGTACTGTACTGCAAACGTAGTGTCTCATTTTTCAGCAGCACATGCAAGTCCACAGCCAGATATTCATGTCTTTTTTTTCAGTGGAAAGAAAGCTTCAGAACCCACTCTGTAATTACGAGGCAGCCTTAGTTGGGATGTGAGCTTCTGCGTTTCTAAACAGGACATCATAATTCAGCACACGCCTTCCCTCCTTTCTCTCGTGGAGCATCCATCAGAGAATTACATTTCATCCTAATAGAAGTGGTCTTTGCCGGCACATATTCCTGATTTGAAACAAAGTATTGTAATGAACAATGCTTTGCCAAAGGACTGTACTTATCCAAAAGAAAATAAAAAATAAATAATACACAGACTCATTATTTATGTTTGTAGAGTGACTGACATCTAAATAAGTTCAATCCATTGTATCGCTGAATCTAAGATCTCAGTGACAATTGTTATAAAAAGCACATGACATAATGACCTAATGCAGACGATCATTTATTCACCAAAGGACTTACAGCAGTAACGGTGTGCAAAAAATTTGAGTCATAATAACAAGATATAAGCAGCAGGGGTGATATTGACACGATATATGCAAAAGAAACCCCAAACAACACACAAACAAAATTAAAAATAAAATAACAATATATGCAAACACATAATGATCTATAAAGAGATTATTAATAAAAATAGCACGAATCTAAATGGGAAATAATGATCAAATTTCTTTTTAAAAGATATTCTTAGAGCTAAACTACTGAATTTTGGCAGATTTTACACTTTGGGGCCCCCTACTGAAGACTAAATCAGCACCAGTTTAGCATCTGTCTCTTCTCTGTGCTCTCTCCAAACAGTAAAAGTCAGTCTGACCTAACACTCTTCTTGCTCTATCATTTCTTTACCTCCTCTCTTACTATGATGTCATCCTGTGTTACTATCTTAATCAGATTTTGTTTGAAACAATCACCGTGCTGGCATTAAGGATGGGACTCTTTAATCACATCACAATTCAATTTGAACAACAGCTCCATAGGTGTGGATGATTGATACCAGTGTGCCAACATAATGAGTTAGAAGCTGGATTAAGGAAAAAAAACCTTGTAGTGTAGCTTTAAGAATAGAAAATTAGCAATCTTTTATATTTGCTTTTTCTTCAACAACATTTCTGATTCTCATATCAAGTAAAGTTTAGGCATAAAATTGCATTTTGATATTTTCAATGCTTTATTTTGATAGCAAGAGTTTGTGTTAATCTTCTTTTACTCAGTAATTTATAAATAATGCTATGGCCTGCGACCCTAAACTGGATGAAACGGTTTAGAGAATGGATGGATGGATGAATGGATGGATGGATGGATGGATGGATGGATGGATGGATCAACTGATCATATCATCATATATTGAATACTCCACAGTTTTGCTGGCTCTACTGCCGCTCTGTTGGGGAGTGGTGTCTATAAATATTTCTTTTCTCCTTGTCGTGTGTTAAATCTTTTTTCTGTATTTAGGCTCATTTACACAGTCATGCCATTGGAATTCAAATCATCTCATCATAATAACACTTCCTTAAGCTATTATGGTTGAAATAAAGAAATTATTATGTCAATCAATAAGTTGCATTTAAATGTTAGATTAATTGTTTAATTGATCATTCATGGAGCAGTGAAGAAATCTCAAAGATCAAGTGTTCTGTTTATAGCACAACCAAAGAAATGTGGCGCTAGAGCACATTGCCATCCAGAAGGCCATTACAGCATGTAAAACTATTAAATGGCTATCACTTAAATCCAAAGATAATAATCAGATATGGTTATTATTCAAGCTGAAAGATCCCCCACATGGGACTGCAGGGTTGTTGTTAGTTGCTGAACACTGGTAATTTCCCAATCATGTCCTTTTAATGTGGGGATTGATGAGACAGTAAAGGGAGGATTTGACCTTTTTTCTTTCTTTGTGGTTCTTCACACAATTTCTTTGTCCATGATTCCTGGACAACAACAGGCACAAAAGATAGTGAACGTTAGAGATCAAACTGTAACAGAAAGCTCTTTAGGTCTGAGTGTAAACACATTTCTGCATTCAGCTGGGATGGTTTTTGTTGGAATGAGTCACAAGTTAGGGTAGTTTTTTAGATAATATTTGATAAGAAAAATTACAAGAATCATCATAGCTATTAGATTAAAATGTCAATTTTTGTTGTTTTTAATATGTTCTCCTTCTCTCTGCATTGCTCCACCAGTCATGATGGCTCAGTAAGTTGATCCAGAATCAGGATCTGGATAGGCTGAAGGGTGGATACCTGGCCTGGCTCACTGTGAACAGCTGTCATCCCATTAGCATCTGCTTTCTAGGTGAAAAGATTGAGACATTTGATAAGAGCTTGTGATCAATACATCACCAATGGGACAGGAGCCTGAATGTGTTTGTCTTAAATGTAGGGTAGGGGATTTTTTTCAGGAGTATTATTTACTTTATTGTTTAAAATCCCCTTCACACCCAAAATGCAACCAAATAAACAGTTTAACACAAAAATAAAAATGTTTAGTCACCTGCTGCGGAACAAACCGGATTGAAAAAAAACACATCATATATATTTATATTTGTGTGTGGGTGTGTGGTGTGTCCTCATCACTTTAGCTTTGACTTATAAATAAAGTGAACAGGGAGATCAGGAGGTGGCCGCAGTTAGAAAATCAGGCATCGTATATGTATTTACCTGTCTGTATCTGTCTGTTATGTGTGTGTGTATGTGTGACAAAGTATATCACTTCCTAAAATGTAAAGTTTACTTGGATTAACACGGGATCTGATTAATTTCCTGGGGGTCTTTTTTCACACCTACATGTAGGCAACTCTTTCAGGCACTTGTTCAAGGTCAAAGCTTTTGGTCCCCATCTTTTATGAAAGATAGAAAAGATGTCACATGAAACAGAAAGTCATGTCAACATACAGCCATGAAAGTGGTGATGTGTTCTGAACAATCAGAAATATCTGTTGGAATAAAGTGAAGCTTAATGCAGAAATGACAAAAAATGCAGTACCCCTTTCATCCACTAGGGCTTCAAAACAGAGAAGCCTGGTAGAAAAACATTTTAGATTCAATATTTCAAGTTGACCTTCATGAAAACTGAGAGGGGAGTGATTTTTTGTTCATAACTAATCCATTCAAATATGATATAATCTTTAATTTCGGCATAATTGTGGGAGTGTCCTTCTGAATGACAGATCCAATATAAGTAAATAGTAAAATAATAAAAGGTTCTTCCTAAACTTGTTTATGGCCATTTGATCTGAATCAGGGGTGTTGCAGCAGGGAAATATCAAAAACTTGCAGGATGGTAGCTCATGAGAACCAGAGTTAGAGATCCCTGCTGTGGAAGCATCTTACCTGAAAAAACATACCACACGGAAGTAGAATAGTTTCTAAGAGCATCTATCCTTCAACTTTTTGATGCATTAGAAATTGTAAGCAGTTAAAAAAATACATGTAGTATTCTATTCTGATGGGGAGGCACAGATCAATAACTATACCATGGTAGGATGTTTTGACACAGTAACACATTTCGACAGAATGAAATGAAAAAAAAAAAAATGAAATCAAACTAATGTGAACAAATGCTCATTGAAACACTTAATCATCGTATTTTAATTTATACATTTTTTTAAAAAACAAACAAACTCTAGTTTCCAATCAAATATTCATACCTTCTGAATGCAAAAGGAAGCCGTCAGAGAAAACCTGTTAAATAAATATTCAAGCCATTTAAGTTACAAGTTACTTGAGTTCCTTCAAATAAAATGTTTGATAAAACATTTATGATTATGTTCTTTAGTCTTAATTTCCTTTAGAGAAGTCATTTTCTCTTAACACCTCCAACAATCTGCATCAGTAGTGAAAGGTTGAAGTGACACGTTGCACTTTTTTTTTTACATGTTTCCTTTGTACTTTGTTCTCTCACACTCGCTCGTTTCCATGGTTTCAAATGCTGATTGTCATGGGAAAAGGATTTTGAAAATTAAAAATTATGATTTTGCCTTAAATAAATTGAATAAAACTAATTACTGAACATTTATAATGATCTACATCACTGACTTTTTATATTTTCTGCATATATTTTAAAATTTGTATGCAGAATTAGAAAAAAATATGCCATTAATTCATATTTTCATTTTTACTTACAATTAAATATGTAATTAGTGACATTATTTGTGAGGAATAATTAATTTTTCTACAGTGTCTCAAGTCATCAGAGGATAAGAAAGAATCCATTGTGAGAGAAATGCCAGCAACTCCTCAGATCTGGGGGATTTTTAAAAACATTTTAGATCATCACTTTTTGTTTTTGCAGCATATTTGCCGTTTAGTTGAACCTCAGACGTGTCAGCAATCTTTCTGTTCCCAGCTAGTGATTGTTTTAAGACAGTTGGAAAAGAACGTCCTGCTTTACCTTGAAAGGCAGCTGGATTCCCACGGGATCAACAGGGAGCTAAAAAACTCAGGAGTTTGGCCTAATTTTCCTCCCATGCTGGCAAATACAAGCGGGTTTTGGGTGTGATGCCCGTCAAAGATGGCAGCTCCTAAGGAGGAATCACTAAGCCAGACCTGGAGAGTAAAGAAGATGCTGGAAAAGGTGTGTGTGTTTTTCCCCCTCACAACAGGTGACTGGTTGCATTCTTCTAATGGACGGTTTCCCACATGATTTTGTCTCAGAAAACATTTTGGTTTATCTGCTAAGGACTAAAGAGTAGACAAAATTACTTTGCAAGTGTGAAGAAAAATGTAACAAAAACCAAACAACAAAACAAATTGCAATGTTTATGGAGATTTAAGGGACAATAAACATAACTTAGAATAAATGCTGATGTTTTGCTGTTTTACTGGGCATTTCATTTTAAAATAAATTAATTTGAAATTTTCCATGTGGTTAAAAGACAATTACATTCTATAAATGCCATTTTATTTGGTCCATCTTTGTTGATGTTAAGGAATTTTACTCCAGAATGACATGATGCATCACAGATGCTGCACATCTCCTGTTGCACCACATCCCAAAGCCACTTTGTTGGACTGAGGTCTGGTTACTGTAGAGGTCTTTGGATTACAATGAGGAGTTAGCAGTTGGAGATGATCTGCTGGAAGTATTCACTAGAATATGTTAAACTGTGTTTACAAAGGGATGGACATAATCAGCAGCAATGCTCATGTCTAGCGTTGTTAAAGATGCGCTCCTGGTACTATGGAGACCAAAACCTGCTCCAACACTGTTACACCACTAGCAACCTGAGCCGTGGACACAAAGCAAGATGGATTCACGTTATCATGATGTTTTCGCTGAATTCTGAATCTACTATCTGCATGTAGCAGCAAAAATCCAGACTCATCAGTTTAGGTCAGGGCTTTCTATTTTCTGTTGTCCTGTTTTTGTGAGTCGGTGTGCAGTGCAACTTCAGGTTCCTGTTTTTAGCTGACTTGCACCTGATTCAAGTTTAAATGTGTTGTATGTTCAGAGATGTTTTTCTACATATTTTGCTTGGAACCAGTCTGCCTATTCTCCTCTGACCTCTGACATTTCTGTCCAGACATCAACTTCTTACTGTATATTTTCTTTTTCTTCTTTTCTTAGTGGTTGGCAAACAAAAATTTGGTGATAAGGATTGAATGTCACTTATTCCCTTTTTTTCAGATCATTCTCTCTAAACTCTTAAAATGGTCATGTGTGAAAATCCCAGAAGATCAGCAATTTCTGAAATACTCAGTTCAACCACTTCACCAGTCACTTAAATCTTCTTTCTTCACCACTCTGATGCTCAGTTGGAATTTCCTGACCATATCTGCATGGCTCAGTGTATTGAGTTGCTGCCATGTGATTGACTGGCCAGTCAAACAGGTGTAACTGTGAAAGCAGTTGATAACTGCACATGGATGCAGCTTTAAATGAAATGGAAAAGTTAAACATGCTGAACGACCAGAATGCACCTCTAAAATTCAGTGCAGATGGAGGATTTCTTTTTCTGCTTTCCGTCTCCCTCTTTCACTCAATCCATGATGTAACCAGAGACACCATTATTAAGTTTTTCAGGGTATCCGACCACAACACAGTCCACATTGCCAGGATTGGCTGCTGTGGCCTTACACACACACACATACGCACACATACACACACACACACACACACACACACACACACACACACACACTGCATCCTGCTGTGGTGTTTTTACACAGCGTAGCAGCCTGTTCTGTGGTCTGTCTAACTATAGGGCTTTTCTATGTAAGGTTTATTTTTGTGGAGGCTTTGCTCTCTCCATGATCTTCTTGTACAATGGGCTCATTTATAAGTGTCCAAATTCAAACACATGCTAACATGAATGCAAGCTCCTGTCATGCATCGTTCTTAGTCTTTCAAAGCTCGTAGACTTGCTTTTTGCCTGTATGCTTGTGTTCGTTTATGACAAGAAATACCTTTTTCTGGTTGTTTGCCTAAAAACCTGGAGAGACAATTTAAGCAATTCTTTCATGATGGCTTTGAAGTGATTAAAGAGAAATGAAAAAAGTACACTGGAAACGGTTCTTATTAAAAATGCTGGCAAGTGTGTGTCAGATTGGCTGGATGAACCCTGCTGTGATTTAGGGGCAAACAATGTAAACCCTGGATCACAGTCACTCCCTTAGCAGTGGGATTACTTTCACCTGTTAAAACATCTCTTATGTGGGTTTGTTTGGTTTAATACTTTTAAGCAAACACAACAACTTGGATTAGCATTAATATTTTTTACCATGAATGATCCAAAAGAGATTTAAAAGTGACTTTTTGTAACTTGCAGCACTCAAGCAAACACACACTTCTACCTGCAGGTGTACTTAAAGCAAGGGAAGCTGCACAGTCATGTAAGAGTGTATGTTTAGTGTATGTGTATGTGCACCCACCTACACTGGCACACATACACACACACCTAAGCTGCTTTAAAAGCTCATTTTTAAAGCCACCAGATCTTTCATGAGTCACAGTGCTGGGGGTGCCGCTACTACCAAAGCAGTTCTGATGCTTCATGCCCCGAGGGAGCAAACCGAGGCCTGAGTTGAGACAAGGTGAAACCTCTGCAGCTCTGGAAGGGGAAAGGCCAGCTTTCTTCAAATGCCACTGAAATGGAAAAAAATAGGCCAAGAGCTTTGATGCAGATTTGTGTGCAGAATTATCTCTGGGGGGAAGATTATGATTTTAAAGTTGGATACATTGCTGCTAATCATTCTGCTCTTTCTCATAGAGCCACGCAGCACACACACATAGATCTTATGGTGGAAGGTGTCCTTGGGGAAACTGGATACCAATTAAAAATGAAGCTTTCCAGAGAGAGGAAAGAGGTTATGATTTGTATGATATATGGTTGCAGTACATTTTGACTTCGTTATATATTATATAAAAGTATTTCAAGTGTATGTTGAAATTAAAAGCAATGTGGAAACCAAACTACAGAAGACATCATAAAATATCACAAAGTGCGATTTTCCCAACATGATCATTGTGCTTCATTAACCAATGTCATCTTCATCCATCCATCCATTATCGGTACAGCTTATTCAAATGAAGGGTTATGGGTAGCTGGAGCAATATCCCAGGGATCACTGGGCATACAGTCCATCACAGGGCCAAATATCCTCTAACCAGTCCTATATTTAAGATTCAGGTCTCTTTTTTAAAGTTTTTTTTTTTTTTTTTTTTTTAAGAAAACTGTTTGAGTCCTTTTTTTTTAAAAAAAAAAAAGACAAACAAAACAAACAAAAACATAATGGTAAAAAAAAGTCTCAAAAGGACAGATTTTTGCCACATTTACGATTGAAAGGAGCCAGCTTGCCCTAATGTGCCCTAGTAAATGTTTTTGGCAAAATATGCTGTTGTAGTAATTTTTATCAATAAAGACAGCTTTCAGCAGGGGGATCAAGTTACAAAATTTGTGGAGTGACATTCTTGTGGGCGAGGGGAATTATCTGATGTGATCTGTCAGAAGACCATATTTAATTTAATCTTCAATTCAATTCAACTCATCTCAGAACACTTTTACAGACGCATCAATTTGAGCCAATTCAGAGTAAATAGCCTAGCAAATATTAACTAACATCTATTGCGTTGAATCTTGATTTGGATCCAGTCTCCCATCCTGAGCTGCATGGAGTTTGGTCATGAAGAGTTTCATATGAGAGGAGAAAAATTTTAAACTCTTTATATAAAGAAATCTTGACTGCGACTTGTTTGTATATTCATAACATGAACTGAAAATAGTTTAATTTTCCACTAAAATATGTGATGTTATGAAAAAAATGGAATATATCCATGTTCATTTAAAAATAACAAAAACACACTAAATGACCTAAATTTACTTAAGAAATCAGATTAAAAAAACACAATTCTGTTATTGTGTATTAAAGAATGGAAGTGTAGAAAAAATGTTCAATGTTGATGTTGTTGAGACATGTCAGCACGGAAATGTTTGTAGGACAGATGTTTTCTTGAGTGTTTGAAGAATTTGCTATTTACAAAAGAAAACACATCAAGCTGGGAAGATTTTCACAACAATCTTTGAAAAAAATCTATAAGTCTGAATTTCAGTAAAACTTTATAATATGATAAGCAAAATTTACGTAGTTACTGAGGAGGTACAAAGGAGTTACTAATGGACTAACCAGGAACTAAGGGTGCTTGGTAAAATTGCTTAGTTATGAAGGAACTTGTAAAATCCTACTCAGTACTTACTGAAGTGGTGTAGAAAATGAATTAATTACTATGAAATAGGTTTGTGGCAATTGCAAGCTGTTTGCTCACTAGTTCAAAGTGAATCCAGAATTCACCTGGAGAATTTCTGACATCTGATAACTGACCAGTAGTCCACAATTAGGCTGGAGTGTGGGTTTACCTACTGGTTCACTACCCATATTATTCCTTATTAGTTTCTTGCTATGAAAATTTGGTGTAGCATTAGTTCCCAATTAGTCCCTTAGTAACTCCTTAGTACCTCCTCAGTAACTATGCAAGTAACAACGCAAATTTTGCATATCGAATTATAAGGTCCTACCCAAAGTTTAAAGAAATTTCTTCATAAGAACTGAAAAGAGAAAAGATGATCAGCATTCTTAGTATTGATATTAATATATGAAAATGTATCTGATGGCTAGAAGCTGAGTCGCTTACATGTGCAGGAGTCAGATTTATTCATAAGGCAAGTTTCAAACAACTTCTGATGACCAGAGCTGGGTTTGTTTGAAGCACACAAACCCAATATGAACAGTAACTCTGTTAGGACAATCAAATGGTTTCCTGATCTGAGCCAATGCTAAATGCTACACAGACTGGAATCACCGAAAGGTGGAAAAACAGATTCATAGTGTAGTTTTATTTACACCACATCACTCTTTTCTTAGCTTACAAAGAAAGGAGGCTCGTTTTATCAAGACATGAAAAAGGTGTAGCCATGCAATATTTTTGAACAAATAAAACACATTTGAAAAACCTGATTAATAATTTACCGACTGTCAGGGTTTTTAAAGCCGTGTAAAATGAGTTGCAAATGAGACTGAGCTCTTTTGGGTCAAAAACATTTCAATTATTTATTCCTCAGAGGTGAAGAAATGTTTGTGTTATGGAGCGGGGAAGGTGGTGGACCCAAATGAAGAAAGGAGTAGGCAGCTGGATGCAAAATAACAGGATTTATTATGGCAATCCAAAGAACTAGACACGAACTTACAAAGAGATATATAATGAACAGGAAAGGGGGAAAGAAAACCAAGGGTATAAATACACTGGAAACTGAACAAGACACAGGTGAAAACAATGACCATAATCAAACCAGGTGAACTAATGAACAAATACATGAAGCTGAAACAGAAAGCAATGGTCAAAACAGGAAAAACTACAAAATAAAACAGGAAACCAATGCAAGCTAACGCAAAACCCCAACAGTTTGAAAGAAACTTTAAAATAAAATACAGTTGGTCATGTTATTATTCTCACTCCACGATGAGTTGTCATTTGTTACGTTAGTGGTGCAAATTATGTTATTTTAATACTAAAGTTTACTTCCTCAATTTAATAGCAAAACTACAAGCACCCTGCAACCTCTAAAATTAATAACTAATTCTACTTTTTATAAGGCAGAATTTTTATTTATATATAGTACTTAACCAGATTTATTCCAATTTTTCATGTTAAAAGATGTTTTTGGTGCTTTTTATTATAGTTTTTGGTCTGGAGAAATTAGATAATAAGGCATTTTATTTGTTCGATTGTGTATCTGGGCAATATGTGACACATTATTTGTTTGCTGATTGAATAACTGTTTATCGGCCTCAGCAGAAATCCTACAGTGGGTGAATGCATCACAGTCCTGCTCACTAAGACAGACAACAAATATTGACATCCATCTCTGAAAGCAGAAGTTGTTGTTAGGCTCAGTGTTCCTGCATACATTTCAAATATCAGCAGAAGTGTTTATGACTTCAGTCTGCTAGTTGGAACCTGCAGGTAGAGGCAACAATAAACATTTTTTCTTTCATAAAGGGAATTTTTGTTGTTTCACGGGAGTAAAATGTGCAATTACAGCTGCTTCATTTCTCTGACTATGCATGCAAAGAGGCTTTTTTAAATTACGAAGGTTTGCTATGAAATAAGTGGCCTGAGACAATGAGGAACTGACCTGAACCAAGATTTTGCTCTTTTCTTAAGGAAACTTACAGCCAATGAGGCAAACAATCCATCAGCTGAACAATTCGTTCATTAAAGGACCCTTCTCAACAACTCTACTCAGCTAATTTGATATCTTTAGATTGATCAGTTTTAAAGTTTATTGTACTAATAAACATCAGAATAAAGAGAATGGGCAATTATCTCCAAAGTTTTAAGTTAATTTCAGATAATTAATACAAGGAAAAATGCTTTTAATAAAGCTGCATTGCTGTGGATCCTCCAGATGAGAAACAGTTCATGTTAACATTGTCAGCATAAAACAAATCCAGACAGTGCATCTTTTAAACGATGGGGGCAAGATCCTTTGGCTACCAGGCCCTTGTCTTATAGAACCAGCTCTTTTTGTGGGTAGGATGGGGCAGACACCCTACCTTTAAAATTTAGATGAAAGCCGTCCATTTGAACAAATCTTATAGTTTGGAATGGTCTAGCCGTCCATTAGGTATGCAGCCGTGGAGTTGTCCCATAATGCACTGATTACCTCCTTTTACTATCTCTGCTGATTATCTTCCATGTATAAATGTATGATAGTAATGACAACAGATTTCTCCATTTTCCTTCCCGTTGAAAAGGAATTTTCCTTCCCACTGTCGCTTCATGCATATTCAGGATGGGAGATTGGATCCAAGTCAAGATTTAATGCATACTTTTGGTTTCCCTTAGCTAGGCTATTTATTAAGAATTGCCTCAGATTGATGTCAAAGCACTCTGAAATTACATTGTTGTGAAGTAGCACTATACAAATAAAGCGTAATTGAATTTAATTAAGTGATTTACATTGTGGTATTTAGTTCAGAAAGTATTTTAGTACATTCACTTTCTTATATTTAAACAGAAGTTATGCTTACTGTAAAAAAAGTAACTGTATCGACTCTGATGTGCTGATCTCTGTTGGTGAAAGGAAAGTGAAGGTTTCTGAACTCTCATAGATTTTCTATGCATTTAAGCTCCATCTTTTATGTGTAGCCGTGCACTCCACTATATTCTAAAAACACCCACTTACTGATGTGCACTTCATTCAAACCCCTTTTCTTTCTGTTGTAAATTCTCTGCCATCTTTTCAACAAAGCTCTTACAGATTTGTCCTTTTCACTTTTCAAAAGATGACAGGTCACACACATAACAGGCTGTGATTATATGACAAGTTTCCCCGGCTTACATGTTCCATCGCAAACAAAAAGCTGGCTGCCTGTGAAATACCCAGGAGTTGCCTATAAATAGGGTATTTTCTGTCAGCTAGTCCAATGCTGCTTTTCCTTTATGCTCCCAACACTGGAACTTGTAATTGTTGGCCGTTTCTTTTTTGAGCCAACAGCATTTTTCATGAAACAGCTGGCGAATGACAGCAAATACAAAGATCACACAGGCAGATGCAGTATACATCAGCATGTATGTATGTGTGCAGGCATGCATGTGTACACAGACAATCCAAATTTTCGATTTCAAAAGCTTCAAGTTCTCTGGGGCTTAACAAGGCTTGTTGGGTTTTTGTCTGCTTCTTCACAATATTTTCGACCCGTTAGGATTTTCTTTTAACTTTTAAAATAACAGATTGTGGTGCATGCAGGCAGCCATGCAAACTTTTCTTTAGGCAATATGGGCAGAAGGTGGGGCCTGCAGCTGTGTCAATAAGCGACCAATGACTAAAGCAGCCTGAAAACCCTGCAAACAGCCTTTTATGTTGCCCCTCTGGTTAGAAGACAGACCTGTTTACACGTTGCTCTTTCTATAATGTTCGACACCTGTGCTGGAGGAGGGAAGGGTGTGCAGAGCTTAGTGTGAAGGTGTGTACGTGTACTTGTTGAGTGATGAGCAGCACCTGTTGTGTAAATGGACCGTGTGAACTTTGGCAAGTCTTATCTCTGGCACAGCTCATAAACCGTTTAATTCTCACAGTGGAGGAGGAAAGCACGAGCTGTAAGGAGAAAAACACTTGACTTAAACCTTCCATTTTGATAGTTGTGCTTATATTTAATTTTTCTTTCAAGAAAACAAAACAAAACGTCACAATATTTATCTTATTGTATTTGATTAAGTTTGATCAGTTGAGAGAAAAATTAATCTCTTGGCATTTCCCAAGCAGGTGATGCTTGGGAAATGCATGGGAACATAAGAAGAAAAGTCGTGTTCGTCATAAGCTTTTTGGTGTCATGTCCCAAAGGAATAATATATCATATTTAATGTAAAAATGTCTCCAGATTTATTTCAATTTACACAATTTGGCTCTGAATTCAGATTTGACACCCAAAGTGCCACCTCAGGTGATTTTCAAATCATGGAGGAGGAGGACAGGAATGTCTTTCAAGATTTGCATGGCTCGCCAGTGTCACTACACCAGTTTGAAGACATTTTAATGCATTTCCGGATTAGTCAGCCTTTAACATACTGACATGTGGCTGCAAGTTTATAGAAGACTTTTTATCCCTATGCAAGTACGATTTCTTTACATATAAAGTGTTGAAAATGTAAACTTAGCTGACTTTGTGGCCTTCTGAAAAATGTAGTAAGACTATTAAGTTGAAACAGAAGTTTTATACCATAAATAAAAGCATAAAAAGCATTTTCAGTCCGGCATGTCACAGTTTGTATTCCTTTTGAATGTGCAACCTTCACTGTGAAATGAGAATCTTCATGTTAGTCACCCATACACGGATCACACATAAAGAAAAACTGGTTATTGCAATAATACAAGAGATATCTGAAGAAATATGAAGAAAACAGTAAATATAACTCATATATTTCCATCAAAGGCTGTAGAGTTATTAATAATCCAAGCATGAAGCTATATAGCAGTGATATGCTTTATCACCAGCTGTGGTAGCTCCTAACAAGCCACTGTGGTAACACACTAGAATCAAGTGTACCACCTCCAGACAGTAAGCTAGTACTGCCCAAAATGGAGTCTTCTACTACAGCATCAAGCATTACGCACACATTGTGTAAAGCTTAAAGATACCACTTACTTGATGAAACAACTTACCTTTCCATTGGTCTAAAAATTGTGAATATTTCAACTAATGTAGAAGTGCTTTATTCCTAATTTCTCTCTAATGAAATCATACTAATCATTGGCCCCCAAAAATGTCCACCTTCTGACACCCCCATATGAAAGCCTAGCTCCGGCACTGCTCTAACTGTTTGACAGTGTAGAGGAATCAGTAAGAAAAGATGGGAAACTGCTGGTGTGTGGTGTTAAAGTTATGTACTTATGTAATTTATGTAATTTATGGCCTTTCAGTCACATTTTGTGTATAAATACATGCAAAATCTGACTAGAAGATCATATTGTTTAGTTGCTTTCTTCCCATGGTTACTGTGCATGTACACAAAATGTGATGAGTATTCTGGGTTGACATATTTCACAGGATTGTAGACAAAAAACAAAACTAAATAAAAATGAAAATTCAAAGTTAAAATTAACATAATATTCGACTGTAAAAGTACTGGAGTAGCTGGAACTAATTAAATCATTTCAGTAAAAATGACCATTCTTGATTTTGGCTACACACATAAATGCCAGAAACGAAATGGAGCCACATTAAGGCTTAAGACCCCAGGACATAATACAATAAAGTTTATGCAGGCAGTGTTCATTAATCAACCAGAAAAAAAGCAACACTTAATAGCTAAAGTAAATAAGAGTCCTGGCACCAGGTCTATACATTGTGTTGGCACAGTCCAATTTCATCTGGCCTGCTGCTGAATTCATTTCATGCTTCATCTCTTGGTCTAAAGAACCGAGACAGAACAGGCCAAAGTGATAATTGTAATGCTGAATCCAGCGTGAAGAAAACATATTTTTTAACAAGGAAGAGGCCAGAGGGAGAGATGAGCAAACATGTTGACATGTCCATATATTTACTGACACATTTCAACACATGTAGACGAGAGACCTTTAATGACAAGAAGCTTTTTGGTAATCTGTCTCTGTGTAAGTCAGAGCTCTCATTATACTACAGGCAAATTAAGCCCCCCCACCCCCCCCCAAAAAAAAATCACATGATAGAGAAGTATTTACTATTACTTGCAGCAACATTTTGCTATGTGATTTCATGGTACAGGCTGGTTTCTGACTGGTAGTGAACATTTTATAATTCAAAAAACAAAACAGCAATTGCCTTGTCATTGGTGTGAATTACTAAGTGAATTACAACTATAAACCAATTATTCCCAACGTAACTCACATCTGGAAAGAAATATCTTAACATTTTAACCTAAAGCCATTTTAACCTTTTCATTACCAATCGAGCCAAATTCCTCATTTGCTCCCTTCAACAAAGATAGCGGTTTCCTTGCATGGCGATAGATGGGAAAAGCTAAGGTTAGAGATCTATATCTCAAGGGCACATTCCCATCTTTTCAACATGTCCATGTCATGATTCTCTGGTCCCTGATTGATGCCACCTGTGTCTATTAACCTAACTCTACTCACCTGTCTCTGCCTCTAC
>JBAMHX010000001.1:4497534-4508695 GCA_037177515.1 Pseudomugil tenellus
TGTATATATATATATACTTCTGTAAGTGTAAGGGGTTTTATTAAGAACTACATTTAAACTCAAACAGGCTGTTCATCAGCTGATCAAATATTAAAGGTCATAGCCCAAAATGCCCCCAAACAGAATTAAACATGTTAAAAACTAAACCTCTGTCAGTAGTATGTAGCTCCACCATATTCGTTGACTTTGTTTGAACATGCTCAGTATTAGTACTTTCAGAAGGGCAGTGGGAATTTTGTTCCATGTGGTGAAGATGGCATCATGAAGGACATCCACTATCTGGAACCAAATACTTGTCAATCTAACCTATTTGTGTTTTAATGTCCTGTACCTGCAACATGCCTCAAATTCAATATCCAAAAGTATTCAACACATTTCAAGCAGTAAACCTGTTATGAAACAGGTTTTTTTTTATCTTTATGCCAGTGAATCAAGATAATCTGAATGATAAGCTTTGTTTATCTGATTTCTGTGAAGCTGTTCAGATTTGCTTCTTGCATTTATGTCTCAAAACCTAAACACTTTCTTAGTAGACAGATAATGTTCCATGTTTAAAGAATAAAGAAAGCTGTTTTGTGTATTTAAGTTAATTATTCAAAGACATGGAGTTTAATAATATAAGCTTAAGAGGGTGTCATATGTCTGCTGGTCAGAGTTCATTATGATTGGTATACAGCTGGGTATACTCTTCAGCATATTTGTGACCTAAGTGCTGGATTTGAGGTTATGTCTACAATTTAGTTGTTGCCAGTAAAGTCATTGTCACATTAACCACAAACATTTTTTCCTGCTGTTTCAAAGGAATTGTCTCAAACAACTAAATAGTTTAATCATACTAAATGGTATTAAAATCCCTGCTTGTCACATTAAATAAATTGAAGAGCCTCTGAATTTTATGAGCTCATTACTTTCCATACAGTCACAAATGGTCTGGTCTTGCTGCTGAGATCATTAAATCTTGTGGGATTTTAATGAAAATAAAGAATATTTTTTCCCCATGATCTATAACGTACAATGCTTTGACCAAACTGTTTTATGACACATCATGCATGGTGCTCAAGGTGTCCACACACCTACCTGCTGCATTCTTGGGAATATTTGATCTGAACACTGCCCGGTGGACATTTATTGAAATTAGACACAAATGCTCACATGGACTCAAAAGTGAAGCAATAAGATTTTGATAGAAAAAGGAACAAGACATAATGACCTCATGTGGGTTAAGTTTCTGTAAGCAGGAAATTTTGGAAACACCTGGAAGAAGTTTCCTTCCATCTTTAACTCAAAGGGTAACTCAAAGGGATCAGAATTTGATGGTCAAAGATAAAGGACAATGTATCCTCACAAAAGTGTGAGGCGATAGCTGTATTTTGATTTGTTTTAAAATGGTTTAAATTTAGTCCCACATTCTGTGGGTGCGAGAACATTTGGCCTGGGGGCTTAGGATGTCAGGTTTTTTTTTTCATAGGACAATCCGCCACGCAGCAGGTAAATTAAACCCACCTGCACTCTTTATCATCGCTTTCATGGTCACTTTGACCATTTTCCACTTCTTTGTTCTAAAAGAAAATAAAAACAAGATAAATTTAAGGAACACAAAGATAAACGTTGCAATTATTATAGTTTTCTTTCATTACAAGCCCTTAGATGTGTTGTAGAAGGTTGCAGGGACCAACAAAAGAAACAAACAAACAAAACAAGAAAAGAAAAAAACTATGAAAAATCTCTCTAGAAATAAAAAAAAAAACTGTATAAAATAATAAAACAAATAAAACAAGTAAACAGGAAAATCTTTTGAATGCTCATGAATGACTTAAATGCAGGAAATGAGAAAGTTTTCTGCTTTATTCTGAAACTACTGAGAAAACAAATTATATATATATGGGATTTAACAAAGCACTCAAGTCATGATTCGATTCACGATTCTAAAGCCATGATTTTGATTTTTTTTTTCCATTTTATTCTCAACAAAATTAACAATAGTTATTTTGGTACTTTTTTGTGCACATCTGGCTTTTGTATAATTGTACACTGGTAAAAAATTAGATAGGAGTTTATTTATTATTTTCTGGCCGTGGATTTGTTACTATCTTTGGATTTTGGACTGGTGTTCATTTCATGTTATTTAACAGCACAATAGAAACTAAAGCAATAAGGATTTTTGAACTTGAACACCAGTAACTTAAAAATAACAACACAAGCACCAAACAAAAAGGGTCCAGTCAGCAGTTTGTAAAATTACTCTGCAGTACTTAGTCATATTTATAGTCATGCAAACATAACACATTGGATTGATGTGCTCAGACCTGCGAGAGAATGCAGAGTTCACTTCCTTTCATTTACACATCTTTACCCACTAAATTATTTGATGGCTGTAAAATTGGTAGGATCAACTCCCTGTGGATTCATATCGATTTGACCAGTCTGCATGGTGGTTAGCAGTATACACAGGTTATGGGACTAAATATAACTTCATTCAGGAAAACACTGTTTAGTTATTCCACTGGTCCAAAATGTATTAATAAAAACACCAATATCATGACATAGTGTTTCATTGAGATGTAGGTAATGTAAAACTGTGTATTCACTATGGAAGCTAAACCAAGTGTGTTTTTCTTATCATGATTTAGAAGATCTTATGAAAATTAAACGGTGCTGTAAATTATTGATGTTTGAACCTTGTGACAGTTTCAAGTAATCACAAACAGAATGTTTGATTAACATTGGAAGAAGTTGGCATGCAATATTTTGACTATCTTTTAAAAATAAACAGTTTTTAGATCATGTGCAATGCTCTTCTCCAATGCAAGATGTACGGCAGCAAAGTGAGCAGCACGGTGGAGTAGTGGTTAGCACCGAAGCCTCACAGGAAGAAAGTTGCTGGTTCTCGACTTGGCTGGGGGAAAGTTTGAACAGTAATATTTCTTTGTAAAGTTAGCTGTGCGGGGTCCAGTTTCCTCCTACCCACAAGACATGCATGCTGTGTTAAATTGATCATTTATCAGATGTAAGTTGCTTTGGATAAAAGCATCTGCTGTAGACTTTAGAACAGAATATAGACAGGTTGATATACTGTTGACATATTTTATTGCATGCCTCTTCAACCTTCAGAACTGGGCTGCAGCTCCATAAAGGTTTTAAAGTCTTCATCAAAAGATAGTTTTCTGCATATCTGGATTGTAACGAGAGGCTGAGCTACTGTTGCCTTTTCATCATGGTCTGCATCAACAGGACAGAACTATCACCGACTGGATATTCTTTCTTTCCGAGGACCATTTCCTATAAATGTATGAAAATCCCACTATCACAACAATTATACAACAATCAAGTCACTTAGGTTCCTCCTTTCTTCCCCATACTGTACAGTTTAAACTAAATGCATTGAATAGAGGCAGATTAACTATTTGTAGTAACAAAGAATCAAGCAGGTGCACTGTATGAAAGCGACTGGTCAAAGTATGTCCTATTAGATCATATTGTTGTCTTCTCAGAAAAAGATAATAATTCATTATGTTTTAGTATGTCTCTGTGTGTGTCTGCGCTTATAAAGATTTATAGGCCAACTGTAGTAGGCTACATGATATAAACAAAAGATCAAAAAGGACTGAGTTAAGAGATGGACAGGTGAGACTTGGTTAAGGCATCAGTGAATGTTACCTGAAAACACAATTTTATAATAAAAATAGAAGTAAACAGGAAAGGTCTTGTGTGTCTGAAATAACTTTTTTTTTTTTGACAGAAGCTGTCAAGTCAGTTCAGACTCATTAGAACACCTGCTCCATCTTTCTTTGTTTGTAACTCGAACATCCATTTTTTCGTCTCCAAGGGGTGTCAAACCTGAAACAGATGTGCGGTTAGAGCATTTCTGTCTTGCTTTAAGATGGATGGAAATTTTAATTTCTTACCTGCTTGTGCAAGAGAGGCAGAGCACACAGTCCACATCAGCGTATTTTCCACTTTTCCACTTAGCTCAAGGGAAAGAATGTTAAAGGACCAAAAAACACAATAAGATTTATTGTCATCTCATAACTTGCAGCTGAAACTTGGCAAAAACAAGTTTACAAAGCGATAGATTTAGAAACGAATCTCACGGAGGTACAGGACAAGCATCTCCTACTTCACAGCTTCTCTGGATGGCTACCATCAGTCCTCATTAACCCATGTGTGTGGTGTGAATTTGTTGGAAATAAAAGCAGACGCAGACAAAAACCCAGGAGAGAAAGAGTTACAGGCATATAGAAATACATTAATAGTCCCATTCATCAAATGTCTGCTGGAGTTCCACAGCTTGCCACCACCAAAATACAAGACATACATTTCATATTTTTCTGTTATGCAACAGTTTCTTAGTGAAATTAAGGTTCTGCCTTCCTGTTAAAAGGGAGTTTTACCTTCCACTGTCGCCTCATGCAGCTCAGGATAGGAGATCGGATCGAAGTTAAGATTCGACACAATCTTTTTAGTTTCCCTTTCATAGGCTATTCAATATGAATTAGCTGAATTTGATATCTGTGAAGAGCCTGTGAAGTGTCGGGAAATGGCAAAGAAAACTGAATTGAATTAAAGCTGTTCAAGATGGTGCAGAAGTTTGAATACATATATATATATATATATATATATATATATATATATATAGACCTTAACTTGAGATGAGTTTCCAATATTATTTAAAGCTGAAGTTAAGGTTTGCTGTGGATTAATGAAAAGTGCTTCCAGGTACCCTAAAATATGCATATAGGGCGGCTGTAGCTCAGGAGGAATGGCAGTCGTCTTTCAACAAGAAAGTTTTGGGATCGATTCCAGGCTTTCTCTGACCCCATTTTGAAGTATCCTTGGGCAAGACACTGAACCCTAAGTTGCCCCCCCCCGATCTGCCTATCGGGGTGTGAGTGTGTGTGTGAATGTGAACTCTGTAGTGTAAAGCACTTTGAGTGGTTAACATGCGCTGTATAAGTTCATTTAAGTTCATTTACCATAAATCACAAGCAAGGACCAAGTCATATTATTGTCAGTTTACTTGTTCCATGAAAGCTATGGATTCAACAATAAATAAGGTTGAGCAGAAATTTGAAGGTTTGTTGATTGTGTCATCTCAGGTGTCTTGTAATTGAAGACTTGGAGAGGGAGACTGTTGTAAACGACCCAAACTAACTCAGGACTCCCACACGTGGGGGAGACAAGAATGAACAAAATAAAGAGGATATAATACAATATAAAGAGAAATAAAAAAGGTTTAGGTGGTGTGAGAGAGGAAGGATGAAGACAAATTAATGAATAAATGAGGAAGAAAATACAGATGGACAGTGAGGAAAAAGGCTAATCATTGATACGAGGGAAAGAATGTTTAGTTTGTTTTTCATTTTAGCATTTTTAATGAAGACAGATTTACCACCATACCACCTGAAGACATGAAAGCTTCAGTTTGCTATAAAATCAACAAGGCTTAAAAAAAATCAACTAGGTAACCTAATATGTTGTTAAAATAGATATTTAAAACAGACTTTTATTTCCTCCAGCCCTTTCAGACCTGGTGTACTTTCTCATTTTGATGGCCAAACCACTAATTTGATAGATAGCAAATGTTCTACTTTAAAGTCATTAAGCAGACTCTTTTTGCCAAAGCGACCTACATTTCAGTACAATAACTACACAAGAAAGAAATCAAACAGTAGGAGACATCACAAATAAATGCTGGTCAGACAGCTGCAAGTTTGACACAGGTGTTGCCATGTAGTGCTAGAGGCCTTAATGTCATCATCCGTGCAGCTTATTCAGTGCTGAATTGTTGCAAAGAGCTGGACAAATCTCTCCAAGTCAATCTGTCGAATAGATAAGTTGAATACTGCAGAAATGCTCCTTGAAGAGCTGAGTTTTATAGTTTGCTCTTGAAAGTAAATAAAGACTGTGTCGTGGACAGAGTTCAGCAGGTGATTTAGCCTGTTTAGTGTTATATTAGAAATTTCCTAACCCCCCCCCCCAAGAAAAAAATAACAAAAACAAAACAAAAGATAAACTGAATGCAAATGACAAAAGTATGTATTTATGTAACACTGATGCTTCTTTGTTTTGTTTTATCTGTTTAATGGACCCTTTTTAATCCTGCATTGTTGCACTTCTCATATCAAAGTATATAAAAAAGAATGAAAATGAATGAAATCCAAATTTCTTTTATCTTTCATATATATTTAAATGCCATCTTCAGATTTGTAAGATCTGTGGTGGATTCACCTGAAAATCTGTACAACTTCCAGGTTCCTCTAACTCCCTCTGTCCTGTGCTTCAGCTCTGACCTCTAAAACACCTCTCTAAGAAGGATATCTGGCATAGATATCCTAGTAACCATGGTAACAGTAGCAATGGCAGCCATAGGCACTTATGAGACATTCCTGTTTGTTCCAAGTGGTCCTTTTCACGTAGGGTCAATTCATTTGTATTAACTACATTAGGATTGCCAACAGGATGAAAAACAGCATTTATTTTATTTGACAAAGAGTTTGAGGTATCACTAAGATGGACCAGTTCTGTTTTAAAATCTATTTCACTGAGGTTTTACACACTTAGTACCAATTTATAACATAAACAATCTCATTTCTTGTACACTTCACTTTAGCTCATCTGGTTTTTCCATCCCTCTAGCTTTCTGATATTTAGTTTGCATGTTATTGGGGTCTGCTTGGTCTCATCTCCACCTACACAACCTCACGTAAATTCCGGGAAGTATAATCTTACTTTAAATGGGGTTGAATCTGGTTTACTTTCTCTGTCCCCTGACTGGCTAATGACAGGTTTTAAAAACAGAATTAGGGACTAGAAAGAGGAGCCTCAGGGCCAATGCCAGAATGACATCATAAAACACAAAGACAACATGTGGCTACAAATGGAGGCCAGCCTTTGTAGAACACTGTAATACAAATGATTATATCCCTGTCTGTAGCAATTTAAAGTTGGCTCTCTGCATTTGCTATGAATCAAGGTCAAATAGTAGCAGGGAGAGGCGCTTTATATCCTGCCAAATTTTTTCATTCTATTGTAGAGAGTGTTTTCAGATGACCTGCATTGCTAACAGCTCATCCAGAAAGTAAAAGATAGAAGCAGAAAAAGATAACAAGAAAGCCTTGGGGCCAAATTAGTGTAGCTGTGGAAAGGAATTTATGTCACACATGTGTTAACATGAGTCTAACCGTTCCGTTTTGTTGATGGAGTTCATTTGTAGTTTGACCTCATTGGTAACACATTTGTTTTTACCCTGGGCAAAGTTCTTCTGATCACTTCAGTCGCCACAAAGCGCAATGAATA
The DNA here is from genome assembly GCA_037177515.1 of Pseudomugil tenellus. Classification (NCBI taxonomy): domain Eukaryota; kingdom Metazoa; phylum Chordata; class Actinopteri; order Atheriniformes; family Pseudomugilidae; genus Pseudomugil; species Pseudomugil tenellus. The sequence continues at coordinate 4,504,831 of JBAMHX010000001.1, forward strand.
ACAATATTTTTGTAAATTCTATAAAACTTGGCTGACTTTCCATTAAATCTCTCGTAATGCAGTCTTGCATTTCAATTCCTTGTATTTACCCTTTGATCTTTCAACAGTGAGTCAGATTCCTCTCCAGAGGTGTCTTTGGATCACAGGAGCCCTTTCAGCTTTCACCACGGATAAAAAGTATTCCAAGCAATACAGGGAAATTAATACAGTGACTGGTTAATGCTGAACTATTACACTGCAAAACCTAGAAACATCAGTAACATAGTGCCAATATAAACAACAGTCTTCAAGATTTGCCTCTTAAAACCCAACAGAACTGACTGAGAAGTTAAACTTATGGAATCTCGCTAGTCCGCATATCCCTTAGAGGGCCCTTAAAACTGTTCAGTATGATAGCTGCTTACAAAACAATGGGTGGTTTAGATCAGACAAAGAGGCAGGATCAAGTATAACGTCAAATGGGAGCCAGTGTGAGATAGCGATCTATGGTGATAGGAAAAGGGCCAAAGCTGAAATAATAAGAGACATATGTAACATATCGGTTAGCATTTGTGTAACATCCTTGTACAGAGATATGGATCTGCATACTATGGTACTGACTACAAAATACACCTTTTGTGATAACACCTGCATCCCCCTTTTATGTTCAACAGTTTGTTGATGTCAGCAGGGCAGGATATAGCATGCTATGTTGTCCTCTGTTCAAGGTTTTAAAATCAAAATAAGGTCTTACAAATGTGCTGCACGGTGGCGAGGTGGTTAGCACTGTAGCCTCACAGCAAGCAGGTTGCCGGTTCTATCCCCGGCTCGGGCGGTGGCCTATCCGTGTGGAGTTTGCATGTTTTCCCCGTGTTAGCGTGGGTTCTCACTGGGTTCTCCGGCTTCCTCCCACAGTCCAAAGACATGCACCTTTGGGATAGGCTGATTGGGGACTCTAAATATCCCATAGGAATGAGTGTGAGCGTGCGTGCTTGTTTGTCTGTCTGTGTGGCCCTGTGACAGACTGGCGACCAGTCCAGGGTGTACTCCGCCTCTCGCCCGTTGGCTGCTGGGATTGGCTCCAGCCCCCCTGCGACCCTGTTCGGGACTGAGCGGTAGAAAATGGATGGATGGACAAATAAATGCGAGTTTTGTGGAAGTGCTATTGCATGAAGTAGATTTAATAACTACAAATGGATGCTAATGGCTTTGTATGATTCTTAAGGCCTAAAGGCTAGACAAGTTCATTTGTATAGCACCTTTCATGTACACAACAATTCAAACTGCTTTACATATAAACATCAAAAGCATTACAGATGTTAGAAAGAGGAATAAAAAAACAGCAAAACCCCCAATAAAATCATAAATCAAGAACAAGATCAGTTAAAAGTTACCATACAGATTTCATTCATAAGCGCATGAGAAAAGAAATGTTTTTAATCTCGATGTAAAAGTTTCTACATGTGATGAAAGTTTTATCTCTACTGGCAGTTTTGTCAATGTTCAGTCCGGACTCTGGTCTGGTCTCTGCTTGACTCTGGTCTGGACTCTGGTCTGTTCTCTGGTCTGGTCTCTGGTATGGACTCTGGTCTGGACTAGTTGACCTGAGTCTATGGATCTAAGAGCTCTGCTTGGTATATATCTGAACATATCACCGATGTACTCTGGTCCTAAACCGCTCTGGGATTTATAAACTATCAGCAGAGTTTTAAAATCTATCCTGTGACTTGACTTGGAACCAGTGTAAAGATTTTAAAACTGATGTGATGTGTTCAGATCTCTTAGTTCTAGTTAAAACTCTAGCAGCAGCATCTGGATGAACTGCAGATATGTCATGCTCTTTTTGGAAAGTCCTGTTAAAAGACCATTACAGTAATCCAGTCTACTGGTTTTGCTGGGAAGTCCTGTTAAAAAAAAACCATTACAGTAATCCAGTCTACTGGTTTTGCTGGGAAGTCCTGTTAAAAAAACCATTACAGTAATCCAGTCTACTGGAGATGAATGCATGGATGAGTCTTTCCTGGTCTTACTGGGAGACTAAACATTCAATTCTCTTCATGTTTCTGATGGTAAAACGTTTCTTAGTGAAGCTTTGATGTGGCTGCTGACAATCAGATCTGAGTCTATCAGCAAGGTTACAGACTTGATTGGTGGTTTTAAGAGTCTCCAGGTTACTACTAATGTTAATACTCTTCTCTGTGCTACCAAACATCATTATCCCATTTTTATCTTAATTTAATTGTAGAATTTTTTTCTCTTATCCAGGTGTTAATTTGCTCCAAATAGTGACACAGCAGATCTTTTGGACTGCAATCAGCGGACATGTGGTGTGGTTTTGTGCCGCTGTGGCCCTTCTGCTGCAAGGTTGGACATGTTGTGGATTCAGAGATGATATTTTGCATACCATGGTTGCAGTGAGTGGCTATATGAACTGTTTTACAATTTACAATTTCCCAACCAGTCTGTCCATTCTCCACTGATGTCCGTGGGAGTTTTCACCCTGACTATTAGAAATTTTCTCTTTTGAAGACAATTATTTCTATTTCGTATCAACCCTATAAATGGCTGTGTGTGAAAATTCTTGTAGATTAGCTGTTTCTGAAATATTCCAAACAACAGTCATACCCTGATCAAAGTCACATATATTCTCCTTTGTTCCCATTCTTATGCTCCGTTTGTACATTCGCAAGTGAACTTTACCATGTCTGCAACTTTTTCCACTGGAAACATTAGTAAAAGTGCCAAAATACTGGAAACAACACAACTTAAAAAGTAACTATTGTTAAAAATAGAAAACCTCAAACATAAAAATCATGAAAAAAAATGATCATGCAGAGCATCCCTGGACTTCTCAGGGATGGTTGCAAGATAAGAAAACAACTGAGCATTTTACATAAAAACAATTCCATCATCCACACTCGGAAAAATTGGAGATAAAACTTTAAAAGTTCTCTGTTTGGACTGAAGCTTGAAACAAAAACAAACCTCTTTGGAAAAAGTTGTAGTCATTTCAGGAGATAATGATCATCATGCTATAAAGGTTTTCATTCAATTTTGGGTTTCGAGACAAGAGTTTAATGACGATACAAAGAACTGAGTCTGTGTGTGTTCCTTTTATAGAAGTAATAAAATGTCTTTATAGGTACAATAAGCGGTGCTGTGCTGAAAAGCTGTAAACACTCTGCAGCCATGACTCAACCATTCTCCTTTCTTCTTCGGCCAGTATGTTGTAGTGAATCACCCAGACACATAAAAACAACAGCAACAGCTTTTATTCTACCTCCACTCCCTGGATTTTACTCATCACTGTCACACCACAACAAGGGCTAACAGGAACGGATTGTTTTTTTACTGCTGACACGAGTGATGTACTGCGGGATAGCACCATATGCTGATGCTTATGAAAGAAATCTTCTAACATGAATAACTTGAATGCAAATGCAAATGCAAATGCTACTCAGAAGGAGGTTCAGTGTGTGTAAAATACAACAGCCTGTCAAATCAAAGATTGAAACTCTGAAATGAAGGCTTGATATGGTTGAAAAATCAACTACATGCAACAGTTAACTCAATTTTTTCTTTAAGTATATCAAAGATTTTTCACAAGAACCTCCTTTTGCAGAAGCCAGTATAAAAGCGTGCCCACTACAGTGCACCAGCAACACTTCTAACATGCAGTGTACCAAAATCCCTATGATAAATTTAGCTGAAAGACTCAACCAAGCATTGCCATCCAAACAAAACACATTTCTAACCATCAACAATGGCAATAAAAAGAAACAAAGAAAAAAACACGAGTATTGCGATGCTAGCTGGGTTTCCTTTACTCCTAGAATCCCGGTTATATGACTAGTTTGTTTCCAGTTAAGATGCTGCGTTAGGCAGC
>JBAMHX010000001.1:4535104-4547903 GCA_037177515.1 Pseudomugil tenellus
CCCCCCCCCCCCCCCTCCTCCTCCTACCTCCCCCCCCCCTCCCCCCCCCCCCACAGAGATTTGTGAAGAGAAAATACAAAGCAAGATGTGTGTTTGAGTATTAGTTGCTATGGTAACAAACATTCTTTAACAATGGCAGTGAAGTTTGAACTGTATTTCTCTGCATAACCTTGGTTTACTGCGTGTGTGTTGGTGTGTGTGTAGGTGAGGTTCAACTAGAAACAAAATAGTCATGTCAGAATATCCTGTCAGAAAAGTGACAAAAAGACCCAAAAGATCTGCCTCATCAGCATACCAGTGTCATATCAATGTCTGTCAGTTCTACACAGGATTTTCTTCAACTAAAAGTATCAGAAATATGTAAACACATTTTAGATTTAAATGACATTGATTAGGACATTTTAAATAGTAAATCACTGCAATTAGAATCACTTCATTTAACCAACATTTTACTGAAAGACAAGCCCTATATTGAACATGGAGTTTTCTTCTTGGTTAGATGTCGCGAGAGACCATTTCTACTTGGAACATAGTAGTAGTCAAAAGTAGAAGGAAACAAAGGATTTATCAAGATAAATGAATAATCATTTTATAAATTACATTTTTAAGAAACTAGGCTGCTATGGGACGGATTTATGCTTTTGAGCATGTAAAAGGTCCTTGTTTCTTGTTTCTTGCTGATCCTTTTCTGGAGACAGATAGCAGCTCTAAACATGGCTGCTGGTAGCAGGACTTGAAGCAGGACTTCCAGCTGCTAGCGAGAGCTTACTGCAAATTGCTCACACTGATCCAGTTCAGGACTACACTGTTCTTCCACCACTGCGCTGAGCAGCACCAGGTGGCAATCTATGGCTGCCGATGGCGACACCAATACAGAATGGCTCCAAAAACATTTTTCGTTTTAATAGGTCCAATTTTCTGTCATGTAAACTCTGGGGGGAGGAGGTAATTCTTTTCTAACGCTTCGGTTTCAATGTTATTTTAATCTTAAATTTAGAGGCGTGTCCTTTTAATTGCTGTGTGTTAGAGCATTGTCACTGGTTGCAGCTGCGTACGTTCTGCTGGCTCCACCGTGACGGGGCCCTCTCAGCTCTACCTTTTCATTCATTTTGGGATCTTCCATTCTACCTTTACTGTGAGCTCTTTTCAGTCAGTTAAAGGAAGTCTTGTATTTACTGTAATTCTACACCTTTTTCTTCATTTTTCTTTTTTCCTCTGATAATGTCTACTTGCGTTTCTTTACTGAATCATTCACAATGCATGTTCAAAATGGCCGATGAGGCGTTCCTGATAGAAAAGTGGCATTGTTTGATTTTTCAGCCATTTTTCAGCCACAGACATAAAAAAAAGCAGAGTAAAGACTCGCAGACAGACAGATACAGTATCTATCCATCACTTGATGCAGAAAACAGAGCAACCGGAAATCAAGGGAGTTGCATAACTGGCCATTGAAAACAAGAAACAAACTGAGAGAAACACGTAGAACACAACACAGAAACTGCCATAAAAATAAATAGCTGCGAAGAAGATGCATAAAATGTTGAGAATGGCAAAAAAAATAAAAACTTAGTCTTTTTTTTTCTACCTCTGCTGTGTTTTTGGGAAAGTTGTAAGTAACTTTATGACGATGCATTATGTGGAATGAACTCTGAGCTTGGTAGTGCCCACTAGCGAATGAACTGAATGAAAGTGAATTTAACTATGGCAACGTAAAAAGATGCCTGTTAATATAAGGATAGCAACAAATGACAATGTGAAGGTGTAAATTAAGGAATTTAATTTTTTTTTTCTTTCTCTTACGCTGTTAATTGCAGAGCATGTCATGTAGTTCACATTTATTGAAATAGTTTTGGAAAGAAAATACTCCAAATGCAATACACCAAAAAAGAGGCATTTTGGGATGAGCCAGAAGTAACCATAACTTTTATTCAAACTGGTCATGTTTCAGCTTGACAACTCATCTGTTAAGCAAAACAAAGCTTTTTACTAGTGAAGGATTCTGCTGGTAACACACCAGCTCCCCTTCCCATGCCTTTCTGTAATGTTTCCACCATAAACCATCCAGCGTCTACAGTCAAAGTGTGAGGAGACAGTGGTTTGGCATTAGAAATGATTCTGATGTCCGTCATTCTGCCTTCTTCCTCTGCTGTCATCACAGTGGACTGTTTGTGGTTGAAGTTGAAGGAGTGATCCACTCCCCTCCTTCCTGCTCTTTCAATACCTCTTTCATTCTAAAGTTCCTCCCCTCTCATTCATGTCCACTTTACTTCAATGAACAGTAGTTGTTGAACTCTGTGTAACAGAAAGGCCTCAGCTGGAAACAAGTGTTTATTTCCTATTAATGAACTTCCTTCTATAGCGGTCTGAAGATTTATTTTATTATTACATATAAAGTGATGTTCTCAACAGTCTACAGTAGGAGCTAGTCTGACCTTCAGTCCTTCTTGTCTAAATTTGTGGCTTGTTTTCCATTCTAAATGTCTACTCCTGTGGTGGTTTTTACATATGATTAGGTAATGAGGGGAAATTGGAATTTATCTTTTTCAGAGATGGACATGGGAGAGAAAAGTCTAACTGTTCTGACCCTGTACAGGAAAAGAAAACTTAGAAAAACCATTTCTTAGGGTTACAGTGAACCACCAATGAACACATGGATTGATCTATCATGAAGCCCTGTCTTCATAAAACCTTAGCAGAGTTTCTGTCAGTTGAGATAAGGAAATTGTGAAGATAAAAAGTAGTGCTTCTGTGCTTTAACTTTTGTGAATTCAAACTCAACGTGAGCTGTAAGTGCTACACACTGAATTTATCTTATGTCGGTGAAAAGCAACACAGAAAGCCAAGCACTAAGGCCCAATCCCATTTCTCAGTTTTTACCCTTACCGGTTCCCCTTTACCCCTACCCGTAGCTCGAGTTAAAAATTAGGGTTAAGGCGCAGAGCAAACTTTTAAGCCCTACGAAATGGGACACCCCTCGTTCCGTCTCATGACCATAACGTCATCATCTTGCATTTCTAAAACTGTTGCCAGCCACGACTAGTGCTCAGTTTGATTTTAAGCACTGTGTCATCTCAAGATTAAAAAGTCAATTTGAGCCAATTTATAATGAATTATATAATAAATGGCCTATGAAAGGGAAACCAAAACAATTGCATTGAATCTGGATATCAATTCAATCTCCCATCCTGAGCATGAATGAGGCGACAGTGGGAGGGAAAACTCCCTTTTAACAGGAAAGCAAAACCTCCGGCAGAATCCGACCCAAGTAAGGCAGCCATCTGCATCGACTGGCTGGGGTCGGAAAGGACAGGAAAGACAGATCAATGTTTACTGCAGCTGTTATCTAGGAAGACCTGCAGTAAAATTAGAATTAAGAAATAAGACTTTCAGAAAAAATTTAAATGAGACATAAAACCTGCAGAAAAAGGAGCAATATGTTAATGATGCCAGTACCATCATATACATGGAAAATAAGCAGCAGAGAAAGTAACAGGAAGTGCTCTGTTTATCATGGGGCAATCCCATGGTGGCATAACTAATGGACGGCTAGGCTATCTCTAACTATAAGATTTGTTTTAAAAAGGAAGGTTTTAAGTTTGATTTTAAAATGGAGAAAGGATGTCTGCCTCCCGTACTCACACCGGAAGCTGGTTCTATTAGAGAGGCCAGATAGCTGAAGGCTCTTCCTCCCATTGTTTACTTAGACTCTGGGAACCACAAGTAGACCTGCAGTCTGAGAGCAAATTGCTCTGTTTGTAATATATGGAACTATAATATCTCTGATATACAATAGAGCTTGGTCATGTACAGCTTTATATGGAAGGAAAATTATTTTTTAACTCTATCCTAAATTTAACAGGGAGCCAATGAAGAGATGCTAAAGCTAGAAACATATGAGGCGCTTTCCTCATATGGGCCTATGATATCTTCTGCTAGTTTTCATCAGAACCCTCGGTGCAGCATTTTGGATCAGCTGCAGATCTTTCAAGGTATATTTGGGACAGCCCTTAAATAAAGAATTGCAGTAGTTGACTCTTGAAGTAACAAAGGCATGAACTAATTTTTCTGCATCACTCTAAGACAGGATGTCCCTAATTTTTTCCTATACAGCAGCCACAGCAAAAGAAGTGGAATAAGTATCACTTTCTGTAGAAGAAAATGGTAATTTGACTACATATTACCAGTTGAAAATGAAGCTCAGATTGGCTCCCATGATCGGATCAAACACAGAAATAATTAAATACACAAAAACAGTATTGCTGCATAATGTTGCTTAGTAACCAATTCAAATTTCCTTAAACTAGATTAATATAAGCTCGTATTGATATTTGAACATGTTAAAAGAGCTAAATCTATTACTGAGCTACTGAAAACTCTCCAAAGATGAGATTGATTTGCCATTTGGCACCACAGTCTTCTCAATGCTGGTACAGTCATCACTTATTCCTTTGATCATGCATTTGAGTAACTTTTTGCCGAGCAAACAGTGTAACCTCGTGTCATTGCAGTCAAAAACGCGTTGTCCTTCTGAGCCAAACATCTAATGACAGTAATGAAGCTTGATCCTCAAGAGCTACCATCCTTCATATTTTAGTTGCAAACCTGTGGCCAACAGACCTGAATCAAATTCATTTCTTGTTACCAGGCCTCTGCAGAGCTGGATGACATGCAGAAAAGGCCTTCAAAAATTTCATTCAGATGTGTTGCAGAAAGGATGCAGCTAAAAGTTGCAGAATGAACCTTGAGGACTGTATCTGGGCACACCTGCTTTCAACACACACATTGTTTGCTCAGGTAGTAACACAGTGCCTTCATAACAGGAACAAGGTGACGTACAATCAAACCATCACCTGCCATAGTAGTTTTTAATTAAACATCAACATTTGTTCATTGAATTTCTTGGTAAAGTTTTTTTCCCCACATTTATGGAGAAAATATCTTCCTTTTTGGGTCTGGTTAAATTAATGGGAATGTAGGCCAATTCACCAGAAAGCAAAAAGACCTCAGAATGGAGCTGAATTCAGAACGAGAGCCAGAATGGTGTTTCTGTATGAAACCACCATCAGTGGCTTTGCTTTATTACAAGGCAACCAGCCTTACATGTGCCTTGATGCCTGCCAAACAAACTACTATTTTGTGAGAAATAGTAACAAGAACAACCATTCAAGTATGCACATGCCTTTCTCCTGGCAATCAAAATGGGATTAATCAGTATGTGTACATGTTTGAGAATACCATTAAAATCCACAGATTCTGGTTTCCAAACAGAATACTACCCAGGAAAACATAGCAATTAAATAGCCTTTGCTATTTTAGAAAAGACCTACAGGAGACAGATGAAAGCATATCAGCATTGAATGTCAGTGCAAATAACCTTCTTCATTCTGTTAGACGGACATCCGGGACATTTTGACGTAATTACATAGCAACGCAGCTCACCATCTTAGCTTGGTGGAAACAGCCCCTGGCAACACTACAGAGAAGACATGTTAAAATCATGTTTGTGGTCGGCTGTACATTCAATTTTTTAAAAACAAGGGGTTCTAGACCAAGTTCTATCATATACCCTTAAGTGGAGTCAGGAGAAATAAGTGGCTGAGCGCCATCAACAGATGCCGAATACGATCATACGTAATGGGGATGGTTAAAAAGTTGTGGCAAACAAAGTCCAAGTATGCCTACGTCTGTGGCCTTTATTTTACATCCGGTAAGTGCACATTCAGTGATATTCTATACATGATAATATATTAACTTAATAACATTAGGGCTGCAAAGAGCCCAAGAACTCTTAATTCAGACCAGGTGTATTTATGCTAACTGTTAGCGGTTGCATTCAGAGCACCAAAAGGAGGGATCGTATTTTAACCTCGCTTCCTTTTTGCTTCTTGCGTTGTTTTTAAAAATCTGAATGTGCATCTTAGATGAACTCTATATTCCACTTTTGGCCCCTGGATCGTACAATCATATACACTCTGGAAGACTTTAAGGACGTTTTTCCAGCCGTACTTTCTACGGAAACGTTTAACTGTCACAACCATAAAAAAATATTTGAACAGTTTCTCTTTTTAACGTAAAACATATCTCGTTATAATGAAACAGATTTTTATATAACAAGAAATTAATCTTGTTCTATTAAGAAACGTTAAGGACAAGGTTTATCGTTATAAAGAGACATGTTTCACATTAAAAATTATGTTAATAAAATTATATTTCCTCATCCATGTGACAGTTATCTCGTTATAACGCGATTTTTAACCGTAACATCGGTTCTCTGGGAACTTTTGATTCTGGTCTAGAGGAAACAGCAAGAGGGCTGCGTTATTGGTCGAAATCTGTCGGAGGAACGGATTTCCACAAAAGAAAAAAAGATAACTTTATAACTCATTACATTAATCCCGTTGAAACTAGGGTTAGTGTTACACATCTTGTTATAACAAAAAACTTTATTGTTAAAGTTTCTAGATATCATGAGATTAATATCTTGTTATATCTAGAAACTGTGACATTATGAGATATGTTTTTCTTAAAATGATAAACGGGTCCAATATGTTTTAATGGTTGTGACGGCCAAACGCTTCCGTAACTTCCTTATATCATGTGATTTCATTTGCTGGTAGGGGACATTAATATGAAAAACTCATGTGGAATAAGTAAATCCAAATTTAGGGAATTTAAACCAACCTACAGTTAGCCAAACAAATATAACTGAATAAGACTAACGCGTTGTTTGCCCCTAGGCAAAGATGGTGCCTTCGGTTGCCATGGCAAATACGTCATCGTGACGACACGCCGTCTAACAGAGTCATACGTAAATTACTTTTCTAAACACAGTGACTTGGCTTTTATACTGAAAAATATGTAAAAAAATGTGCTTCCTTACTCCTCCTTGAATAGCATAATACAATGGTTTATGGTTGATAGCAAATTCTCATGCTGGCACTATTAATATGTAAAGTTTAATGGGATTAATATGACTTAATATTAATATGAAATATTAATTTTAACAATTATTAATTACTTTATCATTAACCTGGAGGCACCACCTTCTATTTTCTAGTTTACTTTTGTAACACTATAGGTATAGAAAGAAACCTTATTAGATGATGAGTTGATAACTCAGAGTAAAATAATTAATCAGTCTCAATAAATCAATTGTTCTAGTTCTAGTTTGAATTGACCTGAATCATGACCACAGGGAATCAAGACAGACAACGACCAGATAGTAGAAGTGGTATTTATTATCTAATCTACAGGTTTGACATGGGTAAATATGAGAAATAATAAAACATATGACGAACAAGACAGACTAGAAAAACATAACATAAACCAGTGTTGCTGTGAGCTTGATGATCAACCTTATGTGTGTGGGATTAAACATGCTTTAAGTAAACTGTGATGTTCCTTAATCATGTCTAAGATTGAAACATTTCTAAAGCCTAGATGAGGTAGTTTCCTAACTCACCAACATTACCATCACCAATTTTCAATTTTTTCATCAATTGAAACTATGATGTTATTTTTCTCTCATCATTACCATTACTGGAAACGTGAAAAAACTTGTTTGATACTTGGAGCATAAATATCCCAAATTCAGGAATCCAAGGACAGATGCTTCCTGTGATGATGCCATACCTGTCTACTGGTGTTTGGGGCAGCAGGTTTCATAGTTATTCTTGTGTGTGTCTTTACTTTTTGTCTTCCAGCTATATGCCGCCCTAAATTTCCTTCATTGCCCAATTTCCAGTGTTGAAGGTGAGCCCAGTGGATTGAAGAGCAGTTCATCACTGAAACAGCTTGAAACAACAATATACTTCTTCCAGTTCTGTACAGCCCCCGGCTGTCAACTCATCACCACAACAGAATGAATAAATAAAAAATGGGGGTGTGTTTACCCTGTAGACTATTGTTTTCTTCCTTGAAAAAAGCCTTGGGGCATCAGAGCAAACCCGACTTGCTCAGGACTTCCCCTAATCAGCTGCTGTCCATCACAGCCGCCCCCACTTCACCGCTGCTGAGTCTGCTGATCCACAGAACAAGTACAGCACAGGAGCTGCTCAACCACCAGCACTGGCGTGGCTGCTGCCAAACTTCTTTCTCTGAATACACACAAATTAGCTCCGTCAGTGAAGCATGCTCCAGGGCATCATATAATTGGCAGATACTGAATGACGTCCACTGCTCCATTTCTTTGTCATAGTGAGAAAAATACACAAACTCAAATACATCAACACGAAGGAGGAGGGATTAACCTTGCCCAGACATTCTACTTTCCAAACCCAGTTCCAAAACCTGGGAAAATCTATACCGACTTTTGCTGACATACCCGATCAGCCTGTCATAAACGCTCCAGAGATCTGAATATTTTTAAAATTCAATCTTTTTTTGGCTGACCTCATCTAGAAACAAACCACTAATAACACAATGGTAAAGCAACTATAAATGTTTTTGTATGATTTTGGCTGGCAGTTGCAAATGTAAACAACAAAATTTAGGTGTGAAATATAAAACCACTGCAGTTAGACCAAGCAGAATTTTCTGACTTCAAATAGCTAACAACAATTACTGATGTTCACAGAAGGTTTACATGGTCATTCTTGACTTGTTCAAGCAACATGAGCTAAAAAATAAATAAATAAAATTGGCATCTTGAACTAGATTGTGAACAATCTTTTTCTTGACTGTTGTGTTTTAAGATCAGACATTAACATACTTTTTCAATTTGTTCTATAATTTGCTCTGGTGAGAAACAGAAGTTTCCAGTGTTCTAGCTGTTGGTGGTTGCAACCCATATTTTACTTTCCAAACTAATATGAAGTGCACTGGTGGGTTATTTATGACACAGGGCCAAAGGACCCCAAACATAGGTTCCCAGCCTTTCACAGCTAGGTACTGCCTGGTGTGCTTTTAAACCACACCCTCATTAATTTTACCTGGGTCTAATCACTACAGAGCTGCAGCCACATGCACACTGCCACTTCCTGATCACACACTCTGTGACATTTACATAACCTAGATGTAGTGTTAGTTTACTGACTACAAATACATTACTATAAAGTTGTTACTTGTCAGTAACTGATACTCTAACGCATTACCTTTTAAATAAACCAACTCAGTTTCTGTTCCCATTGGTACCTTTTTTATTTTACTGTCTATGCTGCTTGTTGGGTTTCTTTTTAATGTGAAGTCGCTTTGAAGTATCAACCATTATGGAGTTTCATTTTTGTTTTCTGAAGAGTATTTGCTTATTTGGGCTTCCTCTGCTCCTTTTGGGAAGGCGTCACAGCTGTCCACAGTAAAGCAAAAACCGCTGGATGTGGAAGGGAAACATGAACACAGCAGTCGTGTTTACTGTGACACTAGAGTCCACAGAAACGTTTCCTTGGCGACTGCAAGCATCCAAACTGGCAATCCACTTCACACAAAAACACACTCATAACTTTGAAGAGAGACAGTGACGATTCCCATGAATAACTAAAGAAATTAATCTTTCAATGTGAAACAATAGTCATTGCCCAGTTTCCTTATACACTAATTACACCGATGTGCATTATATGTTTCAGATAATAACTTAGCAGATTTAGCTATATTTAGGGGATTTTTTAAACCCCTCTTTTGTGCTTACCCCTCTAATGTGCTTTTTGAGATTTTTTTTTTTGGGAGGGGGGGCTAATTTAATACGTGCTTAATCTAATAGAGTGTACATTTCTTCACATTACCTACTAAAAGTCTCCAATAACATCAGAAATAGTCATTAGGGTTGTTTAAAGTCTTATGTCTATAAAAATAGAGTTGCTAAAGGTGTCTGAAAAACAGTTAAATATGGCCACAAAGTTATAGTGGAGGTCTAGCTTGTGCATCAGTGTAACAAATGTACCAGCTTGTCTGCTGGAACAAATATGTGCATCCTCTCCAGCACTCGATTGCTGCTAATTCTTTTCTATCTGCCGCGCAATGACTTCGGTGTGATTTGAGACCACAAAGGATACTCGGCATTAACTCTTCGTTTTAAGCTCCAAACGAAGTGCACATTTGAAATGTGGACCCAGATTACACTTCGATTTGGAACATCAATATGACGTCAGCGCACTTCGAATCCGCACTTCACAGCGTGCAGTACATGAATTGAAACACAGCCTTAAGTTCAGGAAGTAGTGGAGCTGTGCATAAAGCCAATCACACACATTCAATTTTTAAATGTGTTAATTTTCCCGCAATTAATCGGAATAAACGTGTCAAAGTCCCAACTCTGTATACACACACACACATTTTTTTCCCATGGTACAACATTTATCCCTCAAATATGATTTAAATGGTTTTCTTTTGTTTTTGTTTGTTTCTACTTTTAAACAAAAAAAAAAAGCAGACTCACTACAATGTGGGAGGATTTCAGAGAATCCAGACAAGACAGCTGTTATTTGGCTCATAAAAAGAAAACCAAATAAATAAGGTGGGCTATTATCTACTTGAAAAGTACACCCGTTTCAGAGCAGCTGTGATTCAGATTCTCTCATTCACATTTACATGCTTGGACATGTCCTGTAATTTAGTATGCCTCAAGTGTAAGCACCTGTCATGCCTTGATGAGCTAATTAAGAGGCAATTAGTTGATTGTAGGAGCAGCAAAGCTTATGTGCAGCTAGATTGGCGATTGTATGCGTTCGCTGCTATTAGCCATTAAGGGTTCACGCTGGGCTGACTTTGCACAATGAGTATGGGGATAGAGCTGTTCTTTATTACAGAGAGGAAAAGCCACATTAATGAAGGTGGAGGATTCTTATTCTCAGTGCCCTTCAGTGCCTCAACCCCTCTCTCATTATCCATCTGTGGAGTCCCTCGTTTGTTTCCCATGCTCTTCATAAGAAACAATAAACTGACCCCCTTCCTCTCACCCTGAGGTGCTTCCTTAGGGGAGACAGAGGGGCCTCTGAAAGACAGAGTGCAAGTGTGTGCGACACATTGTGGGAGAGTGTATCAGAGAGAGGGGCTGAGTAATTAAGTGCGTGCCTGTGTGCATTTGCAATGGCTTCACTTTCTTATGTGTGTGATTTCATGTGTAAATCTGATCACAAGTATGTGTGTGTGTGTGTGATCGGTTTCCAATTAGCCCTCTTGTGTCCCTGGTAGCCTGCAGGCATGACTAATGTCTTCGTGGACTGAAGCCCCAGCTGATGTTGTTGAATGGGCTTCCATCTGCTACGAGAGCATCACAATGAAGAGGTGGACAGTTGCAGACAGAGGACTGCAATGAGGACAAAGGACAACTAGCATCATAAGAGTAATGGCGAGAGGAAGAAGCTATTAGGGACAAACTGTGCTTGGGGGGGACACCTTCAGAGGAACATGGTGAAGATCACTGTAAACACTGTCCATCACGCAACGGGAAGAACATTAATATAGTAAAAATGGAAAAGCATGACTTCAACCTATTTCCACTTCCAGGATAATAAATGATAAAGTATTAAAAAATCATTTAAATATTTTTGGAGTTCATTTTTCACACTGCAAGGTGATGTTTTAAACATGTGAATGAATAAAAGAAAAAAACAATTCAGCCAATAGATAGCAGCTCCACAAATAAATACAAATCACTGTAACTGTGCTTTTGTGAATGAAAGTGTGAGAAAATGTAATTGCTTTTTATTTTATTATTTCATTTAACTTGCAGCTATAATTCTAATTAAACTATATATTTTATGTTTTATTGGAGAATAATTTTATTATTTTATTTATTAATTTTCTACTTATTAACTATTTTAAATGTTATATTTAATTTGCATTTTTCTTTAGTTCATTTTCCAAATCATGTTCATGCTCTTTCAGTTGTATTTGCTGTATATTTCTAAATTAATTGACATTAATATTTGCATCTTTTCCGGTTTGCATTTTCTACCCTCCATCGTTCCCCTTAGTGCATCCATTTCTCTTCATCTCACCTTTATACTTTTTTATACTTCATTAGTAAAATGTAACATTTTCAGACATCAGAATCATCTTCATCAAACATCTTAGACATTGAATCCAATATTAACTTCCAATTACTTTTTATTACATCTCACTCTGTGGATAAATATGTTTTTTCTTTTCAGTTCCACTAACTTCAATATAAGAACAAAGCGTAAAAGAGAGACTATGCAGCAAAAATAACCAAGATGACAGGCAGGCCTCCTCCAACTTAAATTTTTATCACATTGAACACATCAATAGCTTTGTCCACTGGTCAACTGAGACAAGTTAACATGGTACCATGGGGATCACTGGTAACACGTGTCACAATGTGAATTTCGGAGTACTGCAACTCCTCGCTACTTTGTTCAATATTCATCACTGAACTGTCGGTTTTAATTAAACATTTGATCATTTTTGTGCTAAAAGGGTTAATGTCCTCTTAGAAACATTGCCTTGTATACAAAAATAAGTATAGATTTGGAAAACTCTTTACAGTTCACAAATTCAGAAATGTTTTACGCTGTTTTAGTCAAGTGGAAATACTGATGAAGGCCCAAACAAGGTCTAACACTGTTTCTGCCAGTGCACCGTTAGATGGGTAAAAATGAACTGGCGATGGTGAAACAATAATAACCTGAAGCTCATGTTTAACAAAACAGCATGAGAGGGATTGTGAAATAGTAAAGTGAGATAAGCAGAGGAATCGCGGCAGCACTGGTTGCACAACAGAAACAACTCTGCGCTTGAAAGTCAGCAGCGAAAAAAAGGTTTCTTTGCCATACGCGGTTTCAATAGGGTGGCTAGGGTGGCCAGTGCCACCCCTAAAGTTTGATTGGCCACCCCTGATGCCACC
>JBAMHX010000001.1:4559795-4572259 GCA_037177515.1 Pseudomugil tenellus
TTTCCTCACATTGAAAAATCTACACATTTCTTTTAATATTCAAGATGTAGTGATTTGCTTCACTTTGTCTGAAAGGAAAATATGACTTGTACAAATGCAATAGAATTTTTGTGCAAATCACAAGACATTGTTTTGAAGTGACCATAGATGTTACGATTTTGACATGTTTTGAATAAATATTTAAGTGGCCGTTTTTGCCTGTTTCCCATTAATTCTTATCTTTACTTTTCTTCTTAATGGACTAAGTACAATTGCATACAAGGGTTTGGAATGAAAAAATCAAACAAAACGAGCCCTGTTCTGATGTGGATTTTTGTGTTGGTTTCTTGTTTTATTTTGTAGAGTTCCTTGTTTCCTGTTTTACCTATGTTCGTTAGTTCACCTGGGTTTGATAAGTCATTGTGTTTACCTGTGTCTTGTTCTGTTTTCTGTGAATTTATGTCCTTGGTTTTTTGTTTTGTTATCGTGGTTTCAATAGTTAGTTACAGTTGCCTAGTTGTAGTTTTGGTTCTGGTTCTGGAATAAAGCGGTTTATTTGCGTTCTGGCTGCCTCCTGTCTGTCCCTCCTGCATTTGGGTCCTTACCGCCTCCATCTCCACCATCAAACCACAACATGTTCCTTCTGCTGCAGAAGTTGAAGATTAATCTCAAGTCTTCTGGAAAAACTTAGTACTGCACAACTGACAAGAATAAAGACTAAGGGTGAAGCAAAGAGGTGCAGTGGGACAGTCACACAGAGTTGTTGTTACCCCTTCAACCCTAGATCACACAATCAAGTTACACCATATCATGTCTCCTACTCCCCTCTCCTTATCTTACCTCCTCTCTGTACAGTAGAGAATCATTTACAGGTGGTATTAAAACTGTCAGCCCATACTTCTACACAATGGCGCTGGCTCAAGGCCAAATTTATGTGCATCTTTGTATGCATGTGATAAGAGCTCATAAGGCAGGTAGTAGTGAGGATATGAGTCAGATCCAGTTCAGTACAATGCTCCTTTGTGAGCACGTCAGACAGGAATGTGTATGATGGGAAGGATGAACCGTGCCAGAAGCTGCTTTGTGTCAGTGATGAACTTTGCTCTCATAATTCTGTTTTTCCTTTCTTGTCTTTTCTTTGTAGTCCCCCCTCCCCCCTTTGGTTTTATCTGCCCACCTTTCACTCTCTTTTTTTCTATTTAACTATTCTCAGGTTCTTTCTTCACCATCTTATCCCTTCACGTGTCGCCCACCATTGGTAAAGGAATGTGACCTGTGGAGAGTTGCGATGATACTTTGGTGTATGATGTTACAGCTTTGACATATATCCTCACAAGGGCATGCAAAGGTGGAGGGGGGCTATTGTGTTCACAGCCCTGTGAAAACTATTTTGATCAAAGTCAAAGCTTGGTGGGAGAGGCATTGGGGCTAAACCCTCTAAAGTTTAAAAAATGATCATTTCACACAACTAAAAGGTAAAAAACATGAATAGAACAAGGCACACAACTTTTTATGTTTTTTTTTTACAAAGATAACATTAAGATTTCTGTGTGTTTAATGGGGATAATCACCAAAGCTTCATCCATATCACCCCTCCAGCAGTAATTCTGTCTTAGTACCCAAACTGTATTACATATGGTAGTTTTAGGGGTAAAGCACCCACACCAAAATAGATTTAAAGAAAACAAAGAAACCACACACCCTCTAAATGCTCGGTCCACTACCACAACCAGGAAAAATAAACTCTGTCATATTCAACGTTTTTGTTTTTTTTTTTTCTTTTTCCACTTGTGCAATCAAACTGATCACTTTTTGGGGTGTTTTAATGTATAAATGCAGCTCTTTAACTGAGGAAAGCAGAGCGCTCTGAAAAATTGCCAGCATATTTATGTAGTACGCACCAATCTGGCTGAGACACAATGCAGGTGCACATACAACTATGACATCACGTAAGAAGTGAGCATGCTCACAGTTCTGATGTGCCAGAAGTTGTATATTTCCAGTTAAAGTCCATATTTTTACAGCTGGTTTCGCTATAGATGTCAGCGTAATAGAAAAAAAATTATGTTCCGTTTGTTCAGTAAAACAACTGATTAGCTTCTGTTAGGGTCTGCTCTTCACCCCTGAGAATGCTGTCATTACCTAAACATTTTTAGGTAATGACCTCTTATAGGATTTCTGTTATTACTATCATTTCGCACATGTTCCAATATTTACCTCAACAATAGTACTTTATGCTTATTTCAATACTTTGTCTTCCTATTTGCCAGTTTCCAAGGCTTTTTCATGGCAAGTGAAATGTATTTCTCAAAATTGGATTTTAATAACTTAAAAAAAATACTAAAATAAGTTTTTACATCCAGAGTTTTACTGCAGCTTGCATTTAAAAGCCACCTGTGGAAAAGCAGTGTCCACAGTTTTCTCTTTTACACACACACACACACATGCGCACAGAGTCCCCACACAGGAATTAAGTTGGTGATTTATTGTGTTGGCGCTGTAGAAAGAATTTACAAGAAAAAAACCTGTCAGGTCTCTGATCCGTGGACTTTTCAGGACACGCCTTCACCATCCTGCTATAATTCTCTAACTAGCTGCTGAAGTCATTCTCTGTATATAGCTGGGATTACCCAGTCTCCTCATGTACAGCAGCAAACACTTGGATAAGCAACTTTATACAGTACATATTACTAAAAGAGTTTCCGCGACAATAATACCTTTTCTTTACTTCTCTTTCTGCTGGTGATATCATGTAAATAAAAATGACATCCAGTCGCATTTGTGTTATATGAAACAAACATCTGATACCAGCTGTAAAATCTCTCTTATTCACAGATTAATAGATTATTTTCAGTTTACTATAAAAAAAAAAACATCTTCCTTTATTGTTCAATATTTGGATGAATGTGATTCAGAAAATCTGAAAGATACAGATGTTAAACTCATTTATGAAAATGCAAGTCAGATGAGGGATTTACAGATGAGGGAAAAAGTACATATTCATCTTATTTATATGTAATTATACTTGGGAATCCTTACATTATGAGGCACCGCTATCATAACCAATTCATCCATCTATTTCTATCTGCTAACCATAAATGTCCTCAAGGGAATAACAAAGGATCAGATGAGAATCTCGTCAGGAAAATGCTTGCCATGACTCAACACGGCTAACCACCATACCACCCTGACCACCATATCAATGACGTCATTTATTAGAATCTGGTTTAGTGCCTGATTTCATGCAACTATTCATTTAATATCGTGAGTGAAACATCACCCTTCTTAACTGCAAGCCGAAAGCTTAACAAACCACAATGTTAGAAGACACAGGAAAACAGATGAAATTACAGGGCTCAGATCCACCAACAGCCAAAAGTTTGGACACAGTCTCCTGTTAGATTAATGGGAAAAATGTGTTCAAGCTTTTAACGGATATGTTCAGTTAAAAGAAACTGACCAGTGTCTGTCTGAAACATCCGGTGCATTCACTGCTAAACTAAAATTTAAAGGATTTGGAAAAAGTGAGAAAAAGGCAGCTGACCTCAAGAAAAAGATAGTACTACGACTGGCCTACTTGTCTGACTGTGGTTACTACAGCTATTTATGTGCAGTGCTGATTGCAGTACTTTGTAAAGCTGGGGCAGTCATTTAAAGAAGAGGATAATGAAAAAAAAAACAGTGCTGTAGTGGAAGATCATAACAGGTCTCAATCAGAGGGCCCAATATATGCACAATTCTATCAATAAACACAAGCACATCAGCAATCTAAAGATATCCATGTATGAAAGATGTTCACACGCCGATTATTAAACCAGTACAATTACTTTCAATTGATTTCTTATGTAGTTCTATCACAATTAAGATTTCACATACTGGTAGAAGAAAGTTAGAAAGGCCCCTCACCATCTACTCATAAGAGTCCTCTTAAATCAGAAGAATTGTCTCTGAATGATCTTATAGTTCTGATATTTTCCCAAAATAACACTTCTTTCTCACGCTTCAGGGTTGTTTGTAGCGCCTCTGATTTCACAAAGAAAACATGAGACGCAAAACCTTCCGCTTTCTGGGTCCTCCCAGTTTTGGTTCAGGATATCAACACTATAGTTTAAATATTTGACTTCAAAATTGGCTTTTCTAGCTAAATTTTATAACAACTCATCTGACGTCTTCAGTTATGCTGCTATAGGCCTTGACTGCAGAGGGACTTCCAGTAAACCTAATAACCCTGACACACTGATTTGAAGCAGGTGGTCATCCTCCATGGGTCGGTCCTAAGCAGCCCTGTGTATTCTCAGATATGCATTCAAATCAAAATAAAGGGTTTTTTATGTCCTTTGTTTCCTGCTATGAATTACCATCATATGATTTCAGTCACACTGCATTAGTCTGCATCTAGTTGGACTTATGTTACATGTGTTTACTTTCTTTTGAGAAGAATCCTAACGCTAACTGGTGAGTTAAAAAAAATCTTTTTAATTAAGTACATTATGTGCAACATCGTTTTTAATATCAGTAGGCTTATATCACTGTTGCCTTGTGCATATTTGGTATGACAAATGGATTGAAGTGAAGACTGTATGCAATTAACGGGTTATCCCAAAGTTATTTATTATGAAATGGCTTGAACTGACGTGTCTGTAAAGCACTCTGTGATGACCCTGTTGTCATATGGCATTATATAAATAAAGTTTAATTGAATACTCCTGTAAATGTACAAGATAAATCTCTTCAAAGAAATTTGATTAGTTTATAAAAACACAATAAGCTAAATCCAACAACTAACAATCAATAGAATTAATTGTAAAATATTACAAAACGCAAGACAAGTCAGTGAAATTTGACCTATGATATTTTCTATTAGACACAAAGTAGTTCAGACATAAAGGAAACCATGATCATGCTAAATTAAAAAAAAAAAAAAAAACAAGAAAGAAGACCAATGTTTGCTAAGGGGATCTGAGGTTAAGGAAGAAATCATTACTGCTTGTGAGATCAAATAAAATTTCTGATATTTGCAGCATTCCACCCTTTTTAAAAGCATGGATGAGAACAGTTGTTTCGCAAACTCTGGCGCCATCAAGTGGTACACAAGGAAACTGCATTTACTATTTTTCCTTCCGTTTTAATTTCCTCTTCCTGAACCTCGGAAAACATCACAATACATTTTGTTTAAACAGATTGTTTTTATATTAGTCATGTTTTGAGAAAGCTGTGTTTAAGGGGCACAACTTGTTGAGACATTTGGCAGATTTAATGTGTCCTTATGTGTTTTTCATAATTAGCAAGTTTTTTTTAAAAAAAGTGAAAACAATAAAAAGTTATGTTATTTTTACTCTTCATCTAATTTCAAATCAGGAATATTCTTTTGATGCACTGCATAGCCATTTTATTGCCTGCATTTGAATATATGGAGAAGTGCTCAGGTTGCTCAGTGTGCTGATGTGCCAGATGGTGGCAGAATATGAATAATGCATCACAGCCATGAGGCAGGCAGGTGCAACTTGATCTGGGATTAGCTGAATGACACAGGTGTGGCTCGCCCTATGTGGTGTGGAAACAGACTATTTAGTGTAAAATGTTCTAACTGAATCCCCTGATTCTTGGAATCACAGCAAGAACACCATAGTCATTTAACTTCAACAGGTTTTGTCCTTATTTGACATCTGTCAACACCAGAAAGGTGTGTACCGTTCCATTGTCTGCCTTTCTTCTTTTATAAATTAGAATATATTTAGTCTGTCTGTCTTTAAATTTTAATTGTTTTTTTTTTTTAGCAAAAAAAGGAACAAAATGTCTTATTTTAATTTTATTCTTGAAAAAACATGAGAGAAACAAATACATGACTTTTCTTTTTAAAAAAAAAGAAAAACATCCCCTTCTTGTTCCTGTTTATTGAAAGAAAATCTTAATAGTTTCTGGTTTTTTTTCTTTTTGTTCCGTATAAAGAGATTTTACCTGCCTGACCAGTTACAAGATATTTAAGCCAACCTACAAAGAAAATAAAAAGGAGGTTTTACATAAATTTACATCCAGGCTTTTGTTTTTGTTTTCCTTTGAAGACACAGATAACACAAGAAACTGCCCAGACTGGTTTTCTAAGTATACACTTTACAACGCACCCCTGCGAGTTGCACTTTGTGTCAAAACCAAGTAAAACTTCTGAAATATTTTTTTGGTTTTTATTTTGATGTGTAGAACACAAATGTTTAGTTATTTTGGAAAACATTAATCAGATTTGATTTAGAGCTTGATATATCTTTGCTGCAAAACTGCAACAATGGGTAAGACAAGTAGCTAAGATGTCCTTTGCACGAATACACTCATTGACAAAATAAAGCATAGAAAGATTTACTATTCACTATTAATCTATTGTCATCAATATTCCATCCATCCATCCATTTCCTTAACCGCTTCATCAAATTCAGGGTCGTAGGTAGCTGGAGCCTATCCCAGCCGTCATGGGGTGAGAGGCAGGGAACACCCTGGACAGGCCGCCAGTTCGTCACAGAGAGACAAAAAAAACCCAACAACAACAACAAAAAAAAAAACAGATACACTCTAAAGGCTATTTCAAATTACCGATAAACCTAAGATGCATGTCTTTGGACAGTGCGAGGAAGCCAGAGTACTTGGAGAGAACCCACGATAGACACCCACTGGAAGATCATGCAGCAAAGAAAGGCCACTGCCAGAGCCGAGGCTCAAACCACCACACAGCTCTCTGTTGCAGAGGAGTTTTGGTAAGTACAAAAAAAAATCTTCTAAGTTCAGTTTAAAGTATAATTAAATACATGAATATTGTTCCTATTATTACGGCAGCATTTGCAACAAAAATCATTTTAAATAATAAATCTTTAAATAATAAAGTCTTCCACAAAGGAGAAAAAAAAACACACAGTTCTTAATGTTCTGAATTGCTTCAGGAAGGGTCTGAGAGGGGTTTGTGTTTTTTTTCATTGAAGCTTTTCTTTGAATGTACCTGAATCTACCTTTGTATCACCTGAAAATGGACCTAATTTATGATTGTTCAGGTACAGATGATAATTGATCTTGATCTTTAACCTGTTAATCTGCAAATGTTCTGCTGAGCATGCACAACTATTTTTTCCATTCACCTCAAATCAAGTGCAAAGGAAAGATCATATCAAGATGCATCTAGGAATGAGATCATACCTGCCTGGTTTCAATTCTAATTAGTTACGGTCTACTTTCTTCATTATTGAGTTCAAGTGAGGCTTAATGAATAAATATGACAGATGACTTGTTTTTAGTTAGAGGGTATTACATGTGCACCTTTATGTTATTGTATTGCTTCAACAAACATCTTTATTATTAAAATAAGTGTCTGGGATACTATGGTTTCGCCTCGGACGCCGCTACCACCGGCAGATATCCTTAATGTGAATACGATTACTTGAACAATTTTTACATTTTGATTTTGATACCTATTTAGGACCACAAGGTCAAATTTAAGGATTTTGGAATTAATGGTTTCCCCATCAGGTGGCGCTTTATGCGTAAAAAAATCATATTTTTGGCTATATCTCTGGCTATATTTCTTGCATTGACCACAAAGCAAGAGCAAATAAAAGGTCATGACCTCAGAATGGATCCTGTCCTGACTTCTTACTGGGCTGGTTCAAAGTTTTGATACCAGTTGGAGCTTTGTGACTAAAAATCTTAAAAAATATTAATAAAATATTATTGTATTGTGTCTCTTCGAGAATTGGGGAATGGAAGGATTGGAGGTGTTCGGATTTTATCCCTAGCCATTGCATTCGACAACATAGGCCTGCTTCAGTCTGCTTTTAGATTTTGAGGCTTTTGTATTTTGTCTTAATTGCATATAATTATTACTAGAGTTTTCTGGTTAATTTAATCATCTTTATCCATCTTATAATTCATTATTACTACTTTTAAATTAGTTTTGGTTGCTACGTCTATTTCCCATAATAATCATATCCCAAAATGCTTAACAAGTCTGCGCTAGGACTCATTTATAATGAATCATAGCTACATAGATTGGAGTATGCAAGCGAACATGCAACTATAATGCTTTTTCTTATAATTACTGTCTCATTTTTCTGAACATTATAGTGGTGTGATCATCATTGTGATTTGAGTCATATGAGAAAGTCTGCACCATAATAAATTCTGTCACTGGAACCAGGTAAACACTTATACTGTCATTTGTTGGCTGTTGTTTTTCCATGTAAAATTATATTTATATATAAATCACATAGAATATGTGTTTTATAAATATCCATAATCGTGAATCATCAAAATTTTATTTATTGGTTCCTAGCTAGAAAACATATCTAATGTGAGTAAAAGTTCAGTTTGGGTATCAGAAGGAAATAGTTTAATTAAAAATGGGTTTCCTTGCATTTTTATGAAGGAGTTGTGTGACATGTAGTTACAGCTGTTGGGTTTTCAGTCATTATGTAAAGTAAACACTCATTTTGGAGAAATTTACTTTAAGTTTTATTTTCTTTTACAAGAGTCAACCCAACAAGAACCAACTTCAATTTATACTACATTTTAACCCTGTCATTTTAGCAAGTATTTAGTTGTGTGATTTGTTAAACTGCAGACCTTTCTAATGCAGTACTGTTTCCTAACACTGAAAACACTTCTGAATTCATAATTTCTCATGAACAATAATATTATTTTGTGTTACACAGAGTTAATCCTACACCAGTTTCAGTTAATGGTTAATCTTATTATTGCAATGTTTTACTTTTTTATGTTGGATAACGCACCTGTCATAAAGTTTTTAGACAACTATATCAGGTTTGAACTTGTTTGAAGTTCCACTTGGCATCTGTAGCTCAGGTGGAAAAGCAGTTGTCATCCAACCAGGAAGTTGGAGAATTTATTCCAGGCTTTCCATGACTACATGCCTAAGTGTCCTTGAGCAAGACACTGGATTCTGCATTCCCCCTGATGTGCCGATCAGAGTATGTGTGAATGAAGTGACAGTGTAAAACATTTTAGTCAGCATGACTGGGAAAGCGCTATGTAAACGCAAGTCCATGTACACTTATGTGAATATCTGCCTTTTGGGATTTTACAGTGTTGTAGAAAATATTCCAGTTAAAGCTTGAATCTTTTCTACATATTAGCTTTAACACTGCCTCTTTTCAGTCTTTAAATATTTTCTGTTTATTTCTTCTTAATAAGCTCAATGGTGCCTTCATCAGTGGGATTATCCTTCACACAGATGTCTCAAAGAAAAAAAAACTTTTGATTAGAAACAGCATTGCTTATCAGCACAGAAGCAAAACAAAAAAAAAATATCTAAAATTACAACTGTACTAAAATTTCTTGCATGTTTTTGTCATGTTCCTCATGTTTAATTGGCTGACTGAGTAAACCAATAGGAAACCATACTGACTGTTAGGCTGACAACATTAATAAATCTCTGGGAGTGATTTTAGAAATTTTGTTGATATTTGGAGAAATTGATAAAGAATAATTAGTGATGTTGAGATGGTTAGAAAAATTCAATCACAACTTTAGATAAAGCAGTCAAACACTACATACACTTATTTCAACCCACCTTTCATGCTCACTTGTAAAGGTATAAAAAAACAAAATGAAAAAGGAATGCAGATAATTAAATTACAAGGCTTCCCAGTGATCCTCAGATAGTTCAGCCTCATTGTTGAGTTTCAAGGTGTCAGGGTATAACTGGAAAGACTGCTTTCCCATTTAATGCTACTCAAAGATGTATAAAAACAAAAGTTAAAAAAACCCCACAACTACAAAAAAGAGAGTACCTGAGTTCAATTTTCAAATAAGTTAAACATTTTTAGTTGGGTCAATTGCCAAGAAAATAGACACACTTAACATTTGTGTCACAAATGCATCCCAGTATCCTGGCCTCACTACTCAGAACGAACCTTGTTATATTCTTTGGGCTCCCAGATTAAGCGAGTGACCAGAATATCACTCTTGTCACCAATAATAGGGTCCCAGCAGTACTCAGGTGAGAGCAGCCGGCTTGGTTTATGAAGCCAGAAGTACTTGTTTAGATGACTCTCATCATGCCACAGAGCCTCTACTTCATTCAGTTTATCCTCCATTATGCTGAGGTGGCAAAAGTCTGCCAAAGCTTTCACTTTGTCCAACGATCCTCCAAAGATAGCAGCGTGGTAGTAGTAATCTCCTTCTTTCATGTAAGCTCTAGATTTGGGTTGTTTGTCATAAGTAAACCTGTACTTTGGAAGTTTATAAAAGTGGGCGTGGAGCAAAGCCACGGAGTCTCCGAGGGCTTCTGAACCAAATCTCCCCTTAAACTCCTGATCAACGTCAAAGCAGAAGACATAGTTGAAATTTCCCTGGAGTTCAGTTTCTATCATTTCTGATATGATCTTCATTCGCATCATGGAGATGTCCTGCCATCGGTTATACTTTTGCACCTTGACAATTTTCAGGTCTCGCTGAGGAGAAAGCTCAAATTTTGGCACTTTCCCTGGTAGGTCTGTAAAAACGTAATACGTCACCGGTAATCCAATCATAAAATGCTTTTCTGCTGATGTGATGAAAGTGTTGAGGTAGGCATCGAGGTACCTTAAAAAAGAGGGAGAGAAAAGAAAGATACTGGAAGTTGGAACAAAAACATAAATAGATGTGTAATTGGTCTGTTGTCACTGACTTGTGTCTTAATCATTTATTACATCACAGAGCAGTTGTACCTCCCAGATCACAATATTTATAGAAACACAAACCTTCCCACAGCAAACACAGTCATTGCCACACTTGTATTTCCATCTTGGTGCCTTTTGTCATATAGATTGGCATCGAACATTAACTCCCAGATTATAGGAGCATGCCAATAAGTTCTCGTCTGAACCGCTGGTCTCGCCCTGAAATACAAACAGAAAAGGGAGAAGACAGTGATCACTAAACAAACATCTTCCATCACTTAAATGAAGTCCATGCTTTAGAACAGATATCTCTTACACTTTGAGTTAAAACTCACCACTCAAGTTTCACATTTTTTAGGCTTCATATTTGAATAACTATTACTTTACCTTTTGTATTTCCACAAATGCCTTTTTGAACCTATTGACCCGATGACAAAATGTTTGAGAAAGAGCCTTCATCCCTCATCAGTTAGTTTGGCTTGATAGTTAAACTTCTTACATATTTCAAGCTTCCTTAATTTATTTGTGTTTGAGACTAATTTCGGCAGTTAATTATTGTTTTTTTCATTATTGCTTTTATTAATTTTTTTTCCATATTTTTTCACTGATAAATTGCAACAGCTTACGCAGACAGATGTGTACCGAGATGCCATTTTGTCAGTTACCTAGGCGATGCATAAAAATCAGAACAAAGAATTATAAAGGTCCAGCATCCTTCCGCTCCATATTCTAGAAACTGTTAAAATGCAGACTTGAGATAAAGAAAAGTGATTAACAAAGGTTTCACCTTGAACTTTGGAAAATCCTGATGCAACTTTTCCTCAAATGTCCCTTCCATGAATCAGTGACCCATAAGTTGTTTTATTGCATGCAGATTTAGATAACACAGTTGTGCTTGTGAATTTATACGTCTTCCCCTTCATCATGTCCACATGTGCAATAGCTATGTTAAGCAGAATATGAACAATCACTGCATCAATCTTAGGGACATCACAATTACTTGATTCACAATTAATCATTGAATGTAATTAATTTGCATAAAGATCTCTAAATGCAGCCACTTTTATTTTCTATGCTGCTTAATCAGACTCAGAGTTGATGGGGACTGGGGCCTATCCCAGCAACCAGCAGGCGAGAGGCAGGGTATACGGACGGGTCTCCATAACAGGATAAGATGTTCTGTAAATCATATAAGCAGACTGGCCAATGTTGTGCAACATCTGCCTGCTATTGCTTGTTTTGCTTTTTTATGCTCTTGGTGAGTTCAAGAAGAGGCATGTTAGATGGGAAAGAATGGCAGATAATGTTTGTTTTAAGGAAAAAGCATGATGTGTCCCTGGGGAGGATTGTTTGCTTGTTAAGCATGACATCAAAAGTTGCAAACAAAAGATGTAATCAAAGGAGTGATTACATAAAATATGTTTTATTACAAAGTAAAAGTACAATAACTGTGGTAATTATATAATTGTTTACCTAATATACCATTGTAAATTAGATAATAGAGATACACAAATCAAAACGTCTGACACTATGTTTTATTCTTTAAACATGACTAACTTGAGATGAAGTTGCAATCATTTTTAGTTGTCAGTGTGTCCTCAGTGCTTGTATGTAATTTTCAGGTAGATGGTCTTGTTTCTGTTAGTTTTACTGCTCTAGTATTACCCGTAGCTGTGTTTCCATTTTTTTCTGCAAAAAAACAAAAAAACGTTTTGACAAACAACAATTGTGATTGGTGGTTGTTTCCATGCAACAGTGTTTAGAGCATAAGCTCCAGTTCTCATGAAATTTTATTTGGCTGACGAGATTTGACAAGAATTGAGGTTCATG
>JBAMHX010000001.1:4577084-4588153 GCA_037177515.1 Pseudomugil tenellus
GTTACCAACCAGCTATGTTAAAGCTGGTTGGTTTGCTGGTCCTGTATGATGGAGTAGTGTGAGAGCTTGAATCCCTTTTGCTTTTAGAAACCTGCCATCTGAGTTTTGCATGGACTGGTTAGCAAAAGGATTGCTGACCAGACAGTTGGCTCTTCTTCTGCTGTTTTGTAAACAACACACACCACTGCTCTTTTACTTTTTTTTTCTTTTTTTTTTTTTTAAGTGATCGTATTCAAGTTCCCACAAGAAGAGCTTTTAATACTACTGCTGGCTGGCTGTGCCTAGAGGCCAGAGATCAGAGCCTTGCCTGGCCCTGCAGGGCATGTACATTGATTTTGATATCTTTCTTGTTGGCAGTTTAATTTCTGAGTTGCTTGCTTTTGGTTGATTTGCTTAATTGTGGGCTGTGGCTGTGAGAAAGATCTAACCCTGTTAGGTTTGGTCCATCACGCCTCTTAGCAGAAAGTGTAAAAAAGTTTTAATGGTCAGAAAAATAGGGATGTCAATGGCACAATGTAGAAAATCTAATTTTGAAGAGCTGCTGCACACATCACCACCCTTCTTCCCTCGCAAACTGGCAAAACATACTACTGATATACAGGTAAAAAACACGCCTGTTCAGATTTAGATTAAACCATTTTCCCTACATCAATAAACCCAGTAACCTTATTTTACACAACTATTAATGAACTCCTAATCAAACCCAAATACAATAAAAGGATGCCAGTTCTAACACTTACAAAAACGTACAAAGAAACGATAAAAAAAAAAAAAAAAATCAGGAATCTTCTATTTGGTTTTCCCCAATGATCTAATTTGTGAAATAGCTCACACCTGAAATTTGGATGCGCTAGTTTGGCCTGTGCCCAAACATATTCTGCAATGGTTCCAAACAAAGAATACAGCACTAACATCCTGCAATAGTAAGTGTAGCAAGAGTGAACGGCAACAGAAATAGTAAAGTTAAAAGAATAATTTGAAATTGACGTGAATGAAAGCGCTGATATGTGAGCAGTTACTTTAAAGGGGGTGAGTATTAATGACAATTTTTGTCAAAATTGTGGGATATTTTTATTACTAAATTACTTAGTAAGTTTTCAATTTGACAAAGATATTTTTTTAGCATTATTTTGGCTAGAAAAGCCAAATTATGTTTCACTTGATTGATTTAAAAAAGTGATAAAAAGAATAAATGATCTCATGGGGTGAATACTTTTTATCGAGACTGGATGTGAAAAATCTAGATTCTTGGACCCACATTTGTCTGGGTCTCTGAAATCTACTATTTTTAATTGGTTTAGAAAACAGCAGAAAAATACGATAAAAATGAACACAAGAATATTGTGGAACTAGTTACTGCCTAATTATGCCCTTATAGGCTCTGCATGTATTTAGTTTTCATTCACAGTACACAGTGTGGATAGGTAGGTCATGTCTTACAACATCTGACCACAGCTGGAATGCTCAGCATGTTGTTATACAACCTTACATACATTGATTGTCAATGTCTTGGATGGACATTTGGTTGTAAGGCATAGCATAGTTGTTAGTATTATTACTGTTGAGGAGTCAACCAAGATTTGCCACATGCTTAAAAGCTGCGCTAATTTTACCCACAATGTTCTGTTTCCTCTCATCTAAAATGTGCTACTATTCTTAAATAAAGGCAAAGAAATTTTTTAAAATGCTTAGATAACAAACCCTTTTCTCTAGTTACAAGGAATTCCCAAACGTGTTCGGCATTTTTATCATTTAATGTTTAAATCTTCTTTAGAAGAAGTCGCAGAGTAAAAATGACTAAAAATCTCTAAAAATACAGACTGGGCGTTACAGGGAGACTGAGAAAGTTATGTATCAATCTATGATTTATATTTTGCTTGACAAGTTATTTGCTAGTTTACAAGTGACATAATGCAGAATGTGTGTGAATATCTGTGATAAGACAATAACAGGACACCGTTGTAGTTGCATTAAAAATTTTAAATCAAGAATAATTCACAGCTAAAAGAAATAAAAAAGAGAAATTCCACATACTACACATTGAATCAATACAGTGTAATATTTATAATTACATATATTAAATTATTTGTTTATATATGGCAGTTCTGTACACTTGTGTAGCCTTCCCACTGCAGTGCAACTTCTGCTGTGATTGGCTCTTGAGAAGGGAATTAATATAAAAATTAGATCTGATCTCTTGATGTGGACATAATGGCTTTTAACATTATCAGGTGATGACGGTTTTGTTTCTTTGTGTGTTTTTCACATAGAAAACTGCAGGAACCGTAACAAGTGAAATAGCTGAATAGAAAATTCATGTTACTTTTTCAAATATACATGGCATGAAATAATCTGTTAGAAACATGTTGGTTATAGACGCATGAAGAATTTTCTTTAAAAAAAAAAATCACTTTATTTGAATTACTGCAGAACTGTGCTGTACCCGTGCTAAATAAAAGGATGTTGCAATCCTTAAGATTTACTCAATGACAAGAATATATGAATGATTTGATTTAAAAGAAAAAAAAGCAAGGGTAGGTGTCCTCCAGGTCCAAATATGCTTAAGTCAAGACAAGTGTCAGTTATCTAGAATATGTATTCATTTTTTGTTTTTGGCGTTGTTTACATCTAAAAGTCTTTCTAGCTCAGGTACAAACTTCCGTGCAGGTAGCTCAAACTACAGTTGCTATCCTGCAGGCTTTAGTTATTTCCCTCCTCCAAGGATTGATTCATTTGAGAATGATGCATGTTGAAGCATAAAAACACCTAAAACCTGCAGGACGGGAGTTATACATCGCTGCTTCAGGGGTTTTTCATTCCTCTTTGCAGTTAAGTTTATATTTGACCAATTTCTGACTCCACTGTGTAATCATTATGACTGTTTTTCTAACTTTTGAAATAGCCAACGTGTTATTACGTGTAGCACATACTTTAAAACCTATCCAGCATGTAATTAGAGCGGGTCTTTGAAAAGCTGAGTAGAACAGATGTAACTGCAAGGCAAATACCACCATGATACTCTATCTCTACTTGGGAACTGTGTAGTTAAGAATGTTTTCAATTGTGAAAAAATACTTTGGTTTTCATGGAGCAGAAGTTTAACAAGTTTGCAGAAAATTTAGTTTTAATCTCATACAAAACCCCATTGTATAACTTTATTCTATTTTCTTTTGATACACAACAAACACACATTATACCGAGTTTTCAAAACACACACTTCGCCTGTCATCTGAAGTTGTACCAATTCATTGGAGGAATGAATTAATGATTTGGAGGAATGTGTTGTATGTTTGACGGGACTGTGCCACTGGCCAACCAGTTTCAGCAGCTTGGTTGGCCAGTTGGTGCTCCTCCCAATATGGAAAATTGCATTAAATAGCCAGTGTTTAGGATGAAATATGAAAAACTGGTGACCTGTATCGTGTAGCCTGCCTTTCGCCTTATTATATTCTTTTGAGTTTGCAAGTAATAGATCTTATCTGTCCTGTATCTTAACAGGAAAACTAAGATTAATCATCTCTAATGATAAAGAACATGAGAATTAACAATTTAAAGATGCACACAAAAAGATTAATTTTTATGATCATATTTGCTATTGGGTCTTTGCACATTTAATTATTTCCATTCTTGCATTATGCATGCTTGCTTTATTGGGTTAATATTCTTTAAATCTTTGTCTATTTAATATCTTTATTTTAGTGTGATAGCTTCAACCTCCTTTTACAATCTCACTGCATTTGTTTTTTAAAAAATAGTATTACTCAACAGCACGGGTACAGTACAGCAAAAAGAGCAAATCACAGCAAAACACTCCTGCATCTTAATCTGTATTCATCTCTTTAAACACACACACACACAGTGGCAATCCAACAAACGCTGTGATGATGTTCACTGAGGAGGAAGGTTACAATGATCTGAAGAAAAAGAGGCACTACTAGTGAAGATCTGAAGACACCAGAGTTTTGTGATGGCTCCCTTCTTAGCTCTGTCCTACAGTACCAAGAACCATTCTGATTGAATAATCACTGCTACACGTAGAGCGTTTCATATTTTTGATGTGGAAACTGAGGAGCAAGTCTCTAAATCAGCATGTGAAGGAGATTCTGTTGGTCAGACTACACAGCCCACACCAGGCATTGCTCCCCTACTGAACAACTTTGTGAAGAATTTATTGTTAGCTAGGACACAATAAAAAAAAGCCAAGTGTCTCTGGTAGCACATTAGGCACATGATCGGGGCTATTAAGCTTTCATAGCACTGCAGTGCCAGCAGAAGCAGCAAAAATGCTTGTGAGGACTAACCTTCTCTTCCTTAGTGATGCAAAGAGCAATTCCAATTTTTCTTTTCTTTTTACGTGATTTAGGATTATTCCTTTTTATTCTACCATATGTTCTGTATGTATTCTCCTTCGTCAGTAGCTGTAACTTACAGAAAATAACTCTTTATCCTTATTTGCTTGAACTGATTCAAACCAGAACAAAAATGATATCATATAGATTTGAAAAAGCTGTGTTTCTTGGCACTTTTCTGCAAGTCTTCCTGCTTGTGTTTCCGCCCTGCAAATTTGAAAGAACACTAAAAGGGGATATTACGTTGGATTTAAAGTGGCCAAAAATGTTTTCACAGCAGGTGTGCTACAAGGATGCTGCTCCTACATGAGTCTGAATTTCTCTTAATGTATATTTTCTGTGTGAGAATGTTATATTTGCTAATGTACATCTCCCTCATGCCTCAACTCTTAATACCTTATATCACAG
This sequence comes from Pseudomugil tenellus, assembly GCA_037177515.1. NCBI lineage: Eukaryota > Metazoa > Chordata > Actinopteri > Atheriniformes > Pseudomugilidae > Pseudomugil > Pseudomugil tenellus. Next base: position 4,581,842 of record JBAMHX010000001.1, read on the forward strand.
TGAACTCATGCTTTGTTCAATTTCACACATCTAAGCTGCTGTTTATCTTAACTCACGTGGAAATATTAGGTAGCACAACCCCAAATGTCCTCTATTTTGTCCCTGCTTGAATGATGCTACAGGCTAACTGGCTGCTAAGGCTGTAGACATTTGTGCTTTCATTAAGTGGCCATTTTGCACCTGCTTTCTCTTGCATTTACTTTCAGTCTTCCTTTGGCTTATTTTAATCCCTTCTTTTCACATTTTACAACTATTCCAACACTCCTCAATTCCCTGCTTGTTTGCTGGATAGGTCATAGGTCAGTTTTTATTTATTTTTCTCTTTTAAATTAAGCTATATCTGTCCATCATGCAACATTATGTTATGATACAGTGTACTGTACAGGGCTGTGGTTAAAAGCAGGGTTATTCCAGGTAAATATCTTCTGTAGGGCACGAGAACTCCACAAACTCTTTGTAGTACAACTGGAAGGCTTTCCTGAAAAAGAAAGAAAAAAAAAACATGGTCACGTCTGTAACCTGCAGGATATATCCAAGTGCTTGTGCCAAGTTCATTTTCAGGTAAAACCATTATTAAGTGGAACTTATGGATATAAACTCAGATAAAAGCTAAGTTGAAACATTTCTCTACATTGAGAAGAAATTTTAAACCATTATTTTATGTCAGTTTATTTTTTGACAAGTTCAATGTTTTGCCTTTGCATTTGCATGTCTCTGAAGCCCTTTACAAATAAAGTTAGATTGGATCAGAGTTGATTTTTTTTGTTTAAGTTCAAATTATTATACCTGTATTTATACGGTAAACTATCATCAGAACCAAGCAAGACACAACCAACAATAAGAATAAGTCACAAACAGAATTAAAATCATACTCCAATGCCGATGGAAGCACTTTATGAAACTATTCCAACAACTTACCCCACCGACTCTGCAACAGGTTTGGTGGAGTTTTCAGACACAAACACATGGCAGGCAAATCTGTGATCTGCAGGGTGTTTAGTTATAAAACCAAAATACCTGAAGAGAAAAAAAAAACAGCTTTTTTAAGCAAAAAGTCCATCTGATATCATATATTTCTTCATTATTAGTGACTCTAAAAAGATAGTTGCTGCAAAACTGTAAGAATTAATTCTTTTCTGACTTGACTTACTTGCTGTTTTTAGGATGATAACCACAAAATGAAACATTTTTTAACTGGAAGAAGTGGCTGCATTCGTTACTCTGTTGACAAAATAGAACAGAAGTAAGAACAAAATGACACGTCAAGCTCAAGAAGAATGTTGAAAATTTCAGGCAAATATGTCAGACACATGTTTCTTCTCCTCACAGTGCCCTGATAGACCAGTAGAGTCAGTTTGGCAAAGGCAGTGGTTTAGAACCTAATCTAAAATTCTGGGGAGCCTCAAGTAGCATTTAAAGAAATATCGACTAAAATCACCTTTAGTTTAAAATGATATTGAGATAAGAAGTGAATAATGTTTCGCCCCACACATGGACAGTAACAAAGATGAGGCGGAATACCACTGGTAATGTTCCAATAAAGTATTTATTTTTCCTTTTTCAGCCAAAAAAAAAAAAAAAAAAACAGCACCTGTGTAGACAGGTGCTCCCATTATTCATATTGTTGACTACATTTTTATTTAATGTGAACTCATGTTTATTTACGCCTGTTTTTGTAGAGTTTATCATTTGTTAATTGAAAACGGCTGGTTCAGGTGTGAAACCGGACCTATTACCTGTGGGCGGGTCTGTAAAATAAAGACACTAACTCCCAGCTGATGTCTGTCTGTGCTCGTTCGCTGGACTGAAAGTTGTGGAGTTGAGTACAAAACGATAAATGAATGTCTCACGCTCCTTTATTTTTCAGTGAAAGTTATTTCTGTGTTTAAAACATTTGCTTTGACAAACACAGGTGATCTCACCTGCTAACAGGTTATGGGCCCAGGATATGTCAAGGACCAACACAGAAGGATAAACAAGACCTCACACTTACATTCATTCCTAGCAAGAATTTAGAATAACCAATAAACCTGAAATGGATGTCTTTGGACAGTGGGAGGAAGACGGGTTAGTGCAAACCACTGTTCCACCCTGCAGCTCCAACTTACAGATAAAACGTTTTAAAGTCCTTTTCACTGAACTCAACATTTCCTGAATTCTTTGCTTGTAGTTCATTTGGCAACCACAAGATGGAGACATGTTCCAGTGCTGCATTTAGAAACGATGAGCTCATGTTTAAGATATTTATCTATAATAAGCATCATAATTAAGTTTTGTATATCACACATGTTGATGGGATTTGACCCTTTTCAGACTTCTCTCACTAAGCCCAAGAAGGTGGATGACATAGCTCCAGTCCTCAGATCTTCACACTGTTTGTCAAAGAAAGACTTAAAATCCTGTTAGTTTATGAAACACTGAATGGCTTAGGACCAAAATCCATGCTGGATGTTCTGGTTTGTTATTAATTAACCAGATCTCTCAGGTCATTAGCGTTAAAAGCACATTGTGTTTCCAGAGTCAGACGTAACATGTAGAAGGAGAGCCCAGTCTTTATGCTCCTCACATGTGGAACAAACTCCCAGAAATCTGCTGAAACTCACAGCTACCAAAACAACTATTAATTTCTCACTAACTTCTATTTAGCCTAATGTATTTCAGCAACTTTAATATAGTTTATTCCTTTTATTTAATTTCTTTTTCAGGTTTGTTTTAATGCTTTCTGAACTCTGCTGTGAAGCTTTAAATGTTTTATGCTATACAAATTAAACTTAGACTGCCTTGCCTATACCATAAACTGTGTATGTGTGTTAATATTCCTTTATCTAATCACAATATATGTCTCTACTGTACAAAGGAACAGTCAGTCTTACTCTGTCACAGGCATAGTAATCCTCCTGTACTGCAAGCTTGATGCCTTTGACACTGATCTCCAGAATGCAGGAGGAAGGCGGGTTGTACTTGACTGTCATTCTTCTGTTGGTGGCAATCTGGAGAACAAATGTAAGGTATGGTTGGAGACATACAACACAGTCTTAAATTACCATTAAAGCACTGATATAACAGTAGTTTAGAAGTGATAACTACATGATATAATGATGAGTCTATGAAACCTTTTTGCATCAAAAGCTTGATAGATTCAAAATGCAAATGCAAAGACGTGTGCCCGATATGTGGGTTCTACCTTCTGCATTGCTGCACATAGAACATCGTTTCCTTTGTGGAAGGGCACTTGAACTGATCCCAAGAACTTCAAGTTGTAACTGTCCATCCATTCACTGCTTTTCACTGCAATAAATATACAGAAAAAAATATATAAATTTAACAAACAAGAAATTACCCACTGACAGAGATACATATATACAAAAATTAAAACAAAATACACAAAATATAGGTGAAATTCTTGTTACTATTAAAGAAACAATAAGATTTATGATTAATAATCAACAGTTTAATGGTTGATTTCTACTTTTTACTGATGTGCAAAAGTCATATTTATCTGCATATCTGCACAATAGATGTTAATAAAATAATATGATATGACATCTTATCATATCATATATCATATGAGCAGTGTCTACAGAAATATCTTCTTTCCAAAGACTTTCCAAAGCTCTTCTTTGGATATTGGTTTAATTTTGTTCCAAGTTGAGAAGATCCGATAATGTTTAAATAATTTTAAATAAAATGTTGACTCTCTAAAAATATATACCACCCCATAAGAGTTTGCTTCATTTAGCCTTTTTTCCTGTTTAAGAGGCTCCTATTATGCTATTTTAACTTTTCTGCCGTTTTTTTTAAACCTTCTCAGTCTTCTCCTTTCCTTTATGACGGATCTCTTTCTTCGTTTGAATATAAATAACTTCTAAATTTAGATCTCTTTTAACATTGTCATTGGTAACACGCCTCTCTGGGTTTTGTTGGAAAGCTGTAAAAAGGCTTTTCTTTTACTACGTTTGTCTTCCTGAGCAGAAAATCTTTCTTTAGCCTCTTTTAATGTGTAGCTTCAAGGTCAACATTAAATTCAAGGAAAATGTCAAATTGTCTAGCTGCCGAAATATCAGTTCAGCTTTTTGTTGTTTAAATATCAAGCTAAAGAGCATGGAGCTGTAATGACATCCAGTGCAGATTATTCCAAGCAGTCATGTTCTATAATAATAGTATACTGTAACCCAGATGTGTCCAGGTCCAGTCCTCTATATGTTTTATTATGCAACTATTTGATCTGACACACCAGAAACAAATAGCTGAATTCCCTCATCAGCATGTCCCTCATCTCCACAAAGGCCTGATAACAAGCTATCCATCTGATTCAGCTGTGTTGGAGAAGGGTTGAAAGTATTTTTTTTCTAATGTCTCCGTATTGATGTTATCTTAATCTTAAATTTAGAGGCGTATCCTTTTGATTGATATGTCTCAGAAGGGCTATCGGCGCTAGCGCTGGCTGCAGCTGCGTACTTCCTGCTGGCTCCACCATTTTTGGATTTTCCGGTAATGATGAAACACCAAGATGGCGACGGTAGGACCCGCCTATTGGCTTCAAATCAGCTCTTCAAATGACGTAATGTACGCTTTGTCCATCAATTACATATAGTCTATGGGATGGAAGGCAGACACCCTCTCTACGTTATTTTTGAAGTTCTACAGAAACCCAGCAGTGTCAGTACCTTTATAGCTATCAGTTTCCTTGCTAACTTCCATAGCGTAGTAGGCAGGAAAGATCCCACGGGCGCCCGTTCGCATGTTGTGGCCCTCATACCAGTAATCTTCTCCTTGGACCTCCACCAGCAACGGGTCATCCACCTCCAACTCAAGTTCATCATCGTGTCGAGGGACAAACCTTACCAAGACATATGTTTGGATGTTACTTTTTATCAGCCAGATGACATCATAATTGTCTTAAATTGTAAGTATCTTCCTTACAAAACCAGAAACAGTTAAACCTCCTGTCTGCTTCAAGCTATACACGAGTAATTTCTCAGCATCATATGATCTATAGAAGTGCTCCTCTTCTCATGACTGTGTTGCTTTTGTTCTGTATGTATCTAACAGCCTGAAGTCCTTAACAGCAGCTGGAAGTCCTCACTGCCAGCTGGAATGTGGCTGTTGCCAAGGAAACAGGAGAGTCTTATGAATGTACTTGTGATGGATGCAAGGACTGCTTTTAGGTAAAGTGAAAAGTCCAAAATAAATGTGTAGTTGCAGCAGCTAAAACTCATAAGTCAGACAGATAAAGAATCAGGTGCATCCAGAGGTTGCTCAATAAGACATGTTTTGAACTAAAATGCTTTTTAAATGTCTGAAACTTTATTACGGGTATAAAAAAATAATCTTGGAAGCCTAAATGTGTTACACAGAAGTCTGGATAGGAATGAATTTCCAGCATATGTAATGACTGTTACATATGTGCTTATGCATGCAGCATAACCACAATATTTGCTTTGAAGGAGGCCTTAAATCTCCAATGGCATTGCTAAGTAATGCAATGATATAATAATATAAGCGTGATGGGGAGTCATGTACTTATCCAGACTACAAGCAGAGACCTCAACAATAAAATGTTTTACTCACAAATAAAAGACTCATTTCCATTTAGACTCTTGGGTGTGAATAAATGACTCATTGATGGAGTCGATTCTCGTATAACATATCAGACTTTTACAACAAGGGTTTTGTTAGTGTGTTGCTCGTAGCCACTCACCTGTATACGGCTCTGTGGGTCTGATCCTTCTCCTCTCCATTTATGACACAAGAGTAAAGGCCAAAGGACTCAGCACCTTGTTCACCACAAAAGAAGACAACGGCAGAGAAAAGCAAAGTAAACGGAAAGGTAAAGAATGTGTCAGCACCTGCGATAAGCTGTCAGGAAGATTAATGACACTGATTTCAAGATGACACAGACGTCCAACAAATAAAAAATACAACTAAAGCAAAGTCGGTTTGTTTTAATTGCACAAAGGGACATTCTAGTCTCCATTAATTACACTATAATTAAAGGGAAAAGGATGAGTGCTGTACATTTTGGTCTGTATTCTCATGAGATCTGACTCAATTCAGATAAACTACTTTAGTGTTTCTAACAAGCTGGAAAAATACTAAAAAAATACTAAAGAGAAAACATTTACAGGAAACAAGCTGACAACACATTCAGAGTATCTTAACATTTATCCAGTTTCCAACACAGAATTTTGATTTCTTCCTGTTTTATTAGTTTTAATACGATCTGTTGTAAAAGACTCCATCAGAGGATTCCACCCCCCCTCTACGTCTTGGACAGAAGCTTTTGGTGCTGATCAACAACAGTGAGAAGTT
>JBAMHX010000001.1:4588253-4604764 GCA_037177515.1 Pseudomugil tenellus
ACTCCATCAGAGGATTCCACCCCCCCTCTACGTCTTGGACAGAAGCTTTTGGTGCTGATCAACAACAGTGAGAAGTTTTAATCTCTCAGAAGATCTTTGAATGTAATGACTCGAGGAATATTAGGCCAAACTTTTAATATTCATTCAGTTTGAAAGTGAAATAAGTTTTACTGTTTGAGGATTGTTTCAGGATGGATCCTGATCAATCTGCAGTGTTATTGAACAGTCTAAATGTTGAAGTTCTTTCTGGAAGATATGCTTTTAATGTGTTCACATCATTTCTTTTTCCCTTCGATGTTTAATTTTTATGATTCAGATGTTTGATCTCACCACTCCACTCCTTCTGTGTACGGCTCTTATCCTCCTACATCTCACTTTTGACTGATTCACACAGTCCTTTTCATGCCCACCTCTTCCCGATGCCCGGGAATCCAGAGCAGATATCTGAGACTAATCTGAGACCCTGCATTTTTTAGAGGTGACCCTTCTTTAACACACCTATTTTAAATAAATGACTCATTAACAAGCTGCAAATAATGTGATGAGTAGGTTAATGAATCTGAATCAGGTGTGTTGGAGTAGGAACATGCCTAAGACATGCAGGGCAGGGGGGTGCTGGGTTAACCCAAAGATCCTCAGTGTCCAGACCTACAGCATCCATGTAGACTGTAAACAAATTTTAAAACCTCAACATTTCTGTGGTTTTGCCTTTATTCTGCCATATTTTAAATAAAAAACAACATGAGCAGTGAATATATATTCTATGTAAGAAGAATTACAACAGGCCCTTTCTTGCTGTTATATCAATTCAATCAAATGTTAGTTAAGAAAGCTTTTCTTTACATATAAAATCATCTATTTCCAATATTCACTTATTTAAAAACAGGGTAGCAGAGGCGTTTGGAGCCCATCTCAGCAACTACGATGCCAAAGGCAGGATATACGCTGGACAAGTTGCCAGTCACAGGGCCAACAGCAAGACAACAACCACTCACACTCAATCATGAGACCACTTTAAAGAGACCAGGTAACTTAACAAGCATAGACCATTGGAGGAAACCAGGATACCCAGATAGAACCAACACACAGGGAGAAAATGCAAACCCCATACTGAAAGACGCAGTTTGACCCCCCCCACCCCCCACCCCCCTTAGGGAAAAGTGGTAACAACCCCACCACCCTGCAGCCCAAATAAAATGAGGCCTCATAAGTTTGTTGAACGGATGCAAAGGACAGATCCTCTTTGCATTTCTGGGTTCAGAAAAGACCAAATCAAACTAAACACTTTGCAGCCCAACAGCTTTTATTTTTCTCTTTATGCTGCAAATAATTTTGGAAGAATTTAGTTTAAGTAATCATGTCCTGTCATGGTAGAAACTTACTGGAAGAGCGAGAGCGGCCGTTCAGGAAGACGTTGAGGAACTTCTTGGAGAAATGCAAGTCTGCCTCAGGAGTGGAGTCCTCAGAAAGACAAGCGGTGGCCTCCCTCTGCACTCCTCCTAACCTAGCTTCATGCTCCTCGTCCTCGTCTTCCTCCTCATACTCCTCCCCGATGGCTGACTCATAGGGAGAGGAGACGCAGTTGTCATAGACAGTTGCAGAGTCGCTGTCGTCGCTGTAGCCTTGGTAACATTGTCGGAGACTGACAAGCTCCAACTGAGCATGCTCATCCACCACTAGCGTGTATTTCACTGAGTCATATGATAGGCCGCTGGCCTCTGAGCTCATGATAGTCCTCAGTGGGACAGATTTTCTGCCGCCACCATCTCCCTCCTGCCCCACTTTAGCCATTCTTCCGTCCATTATTACTCTGTCTACATCCTCATCCTCCCCACAGTAGCTTTCATCTGTGGCATCCACATATTCCACAGATGAACCGGCTCTCAGCATGACCCCGGCCCCTGTCCCTGCTCCCTTCAAGCTGAGGTCCAGTGCGAGCGAAGAGCAACCTGACGCAGCCATGCTGGGAGGGGTGATGAGGGACTCTACACAGGAAGCATATGAAGGTGGAGGGATATAGATCTCGTCTTCCTCATAGATGGAAGGGTTGGTCCGATCTGGAAGGGGCTGATAAGGAGGTGGTCCTTCTGTATCAGAGCTTATTGACATGCGGCCTTGCTCAGTCTGCTGCGACAGGAAAGGCCGGTCCTGCACGTCGGGGAGTTCCAGGGGGTCAGCAAAACGCTGCACAGGGGTCAAATAAATCTCCTCTGTGGGCTCTAGACGAACATCCGTGTGGTATCGAATCCTCTCTCTGTGGTGTCCGCCACCATCTGCTTTACCTGCTGGGTACAGAGGAGCTGGGGTGTAGTTCTGTGGTGGTGGTGGCGCAGGTGGCTTCTCCTGCAGCTTAGAGCGCGCTGCAATCCCTGCGCATGAGCTGTGCGAGTGTCCCGAGGTCTTGCTGTGCCTGCAAGGGACATCTGTAGAGGTCCCGCGGTCTTTGGTCTGCGCTCCGCCACCCTGCACCTTGTCCTCGTCGCTCAGGCAGCTGTGCTCACGTGGAGGGGTGAGATCACCTAAAGGAAAAAACACAACCACGCAAGCGGCAACACAAACAAACATGCAGACACAGAAGCACAAACAAAGACCAGACGCACACACAGAGTAAATGTACATGATGCAGATGTCACCAGGAGAGAAACGCACAAGACGAGCATGGCAGCAAATAGACAGATTCATAAAGCAAAGCACAAGGCGGAACGACAGAGAAACAGAAATGGTTAGGTAATGCCAGGATTACATGTTTAAATCCCCATTACTCATCAAAATTCAGAGTGCGGTCAGGATGAGGTGCTTGCTGCGTTATGTCACATGTTACATCATAATCCATCGCCAGGAAATCAAGGCATTATATATATATATATATATATATATATATATACATATACTGTATATATGTCTATTTCAATATGACCTTTTTTGCCATGCTTGATAAATTCTGCTGTCAATTTTTCAGAACATATGAGACTCCTCCATAAAATTGTTTTAAAATCAATTGGGGAACATTTTTGTCCTGAATAAACATGCTACTGTTAGCAAATACAGTTTCATGTCATTTTAACAAAACATGTTGGATCAAATCAGTCTACAGCGATGAACAAATAAATAGGAACTTTTCCTATTTGGATCCCTCATGTTTTTAGAATCAGATAAAAATCTGTTAAAAATTATATATAAGATTTCATCTTCATTTGCAGAATCCAAGTAATCAACAAGGAACGGAAATGCAGAGTATTTTTATTAATAAGGATCAATCTGACACAACGTAGTGGTGAGCCTGACTATCTGCTCCAAACAGTTCTAACAACATCTCGGCGTATGAACACACCAGGGACCGCAATGCAAATTCAGCTTGCTTGATTAATTTCACGTTTTGAAATGAAAAATTCTACTTTTCTTTTTAAAACTGTAGGAACTACATATTCCAGCTCTGGTATCAGAAGCCACAGTTATCCGGTAAATGTTCAGACTTCAGCATTAAGGAACAGAAAAACTAATTAAATATTTACTTCACTCTGGTCTTTTCGGAAAAGGAGTTTAAACCTATTCCTTTGTAAAACGGTAAGTTACCAAAATCTTCATAAATATAAGGAAAATTTATATTAAAACTGGGGAAAAAAAGTAGATTCCTTGTGGAGATGACCAGTTCTCCACCGTATCGTAAATATTTGTATATTTCACCTTTTGTTTTTGTTAACATGCATGTTTAATGCCTTCCTACCTAAACTGCTGGTAAACCCAAGAAAATTTCATTCATCTTAATTTGAAAAATTCCCTCAATTATGTGTTTCAAAGAGATCTTTTTAAGTTTTTTTTTTTTTACGCTGAGGAGTTCCCAAATCCCATTTCATTTTTGCCAGAGGCTGGCAGTGAGTTTTGGTTGGTTTTGCGTCATGTGAGGCTCTGAAAACAGTTGTACTGTAGCAATCAGCTTTTACAGCTCCCTGCCAGCTATCTGCTCACAGCGTTGCCTCAGCTAACTCGACTCCCCTCATGACCTAATCCATGCCTTCACGCTGTCCCCACAGAGCAGATTCACACACAGCCTGCCAAGCTGAGCCCACACAAGTGTTTCATGACCAGTATTAGCACTACCGAAATAAGACGACAACATTTTGGTCCCTTGAACTGAGTCATTAGCAATTAAAACTGAAACTGCTAATGTAAAAGTAGCTCTTTGTACTGAAAATGAGAAAAACTCACCTGTTTTAAGAGGTGAGGAGGAACCTGAAACCTTCTCTTGCCAGGTGTATTTCTTCCCAAATGAGTTGTTGTTTAATGTGTCCTAAAACAAGAAAAAGAAGAGAAGGAAATGGTGAGATGGAGGGAAGAAGAGAGAAAAAGATCCTAAATTCTGGATCCTGACATAAAGTATGCAACCTTTGTCTGTATGTGTGTGTGTGTGTCTGTCTCTCTCTCTCTCTCTCTCTCTCTCTCTCTGTCATACACAAGCACATGCATGCAAACACACACTCACACACCAACCTTTTATTCTAATGAATACGCTAGGGATTTCTTTTGTCCGTGGTTCGTGGTATGCATTTAAAGGGACCAGACCTTTTCTGGAGGCTACAGGGAGTACACACACATGCACACACACAAAGTTAGACTTTTTTAGCTGTTCATGGTCATAACGTTGTGAATCAGGGTGCTTCTCCATTGGTTTACTTCGTTTATGTCTTGAAATGATATTTGCCACTTACTGATGATGACACACAACATGTTGAACGACAGAAATTTTTGTTCATAATAATAAACAAAAACTGAGAAGCATGAGCTGAATTACTGCATATTATCAAAAGAGCATCTTAGCAGTGATGTATACAGGCTCTGTGGTTTTATTCTAATATGCAAATGAATGAATCTCAGGCCCCACCTAAACACACCCTGTCTGAGCTGAAAGACACTTTAAATTTGGCCACAGAGGGCAGAGAATCACTTCATTTTAGTCACATCTGAGATACACCCAGAAAAGATTTGACACTTAAAATCTCTGTTTAACGTCATGAAGGAAAACTGTTGCTTATGTTTATATGGAACAACATGCCTTATTCACATATTTCCAACAAAATAAAAAAAATATTTATAATTCACAGTAAATCCAACTTGTAGTTTGAGCTAAAAGCCAATTCTATGATTTGAGAAAAAAAGACATCACTGGTGTGTTTTTTTTTTTTTTTTTTTTTTAGGAATACTACAATGTTTTAGCTTTTGGAAAAAAGTAGAAATGTATGTAAAAGCGAGAAAAATTAAAATAAAACAGACCAATGATGCAATAAATTAAAAGCAGAATTGTAAGAAACCGAAGGTATCATGAAATTGGTAATTATTTTGTGATATTTTCACATCCACATGGAGAAACAAAAAAACACGCTTTATCCCTAATTAATTTTTATTCCTCTACACACAATTATAGTATATTGTTCAGGAAATCAACCACATCATGCCAGTTATTATGATGTAGTCATCTGTAGTCAATCATAACAACCTCTTCAATTCCCTCAGATGTTTCTTATCCCTTCCTGGTTTTTATAATGTCTGTGGAAGATTCATTTAAAACTTTTTAAGTGTTGGCTGTTTGATTCATCCCCTTTCCAGCTCAGCTGGAGCCAAAATGCAGATCCAGTGTGTAAAGCCAAAGATATCAAAACTAAATATCACCTGAGAACATGTCAGGTGTCAGAAGATTATTTTTTCTTTTTTCCGTTTGGCGAATAAGAAAAGAGCAGAAGTGGAAACTCTTGTGACAACAACATTTTCCCAAATAGAACCTAGTCTTCCTCCCACGTCCACCCACCCTGACTGACTCACTTCCCATCTACGTGTACTGGGCCACCGATCTGACTGAGCTGTTGCCATGGTAACGAGTGAATCAGCCGGTGGTGAAATATTTCACCATATTAGCAAGCTTATCATCGCTGACAGCAGTGACTCATGCAGTTATAGTTTGAATGTGTGGAGCATGACCAACAACTTCACATACATGACACTGATAATACACGACACAGCCAAACACATCTCAGTGTTATGTCTGGTTATAAACCGCGTCCTCTGGCGGGGTGTTTTCTTTTGCCTGACAGTCATCTCAGACTGTCACTCTCAGCTGTGTTAGTGTCCCATCTCTGCTCCAACCACTGAACACAGGCTATTTGGAGACTTGAGCAGCAAATTAAAAAATAAAGATAAGATAAAAAAAACTAGATTTACAGAACGAGGAAAAATCACAAGTGGTGCATTTTATAGCAGATACAGCTTTAAGACTGAGTTCAACAACAGCATATTTATAGTGATATTTTTTTTAGGTTACAGACTGAGAACAAGAGCAAAGTTTAAGGCTTGTAGAACAGTAGTAAAACAGAAGATTGATAAGTAAGATGCTGTGATTATCTTCACCTTAATTTCCCCTCTTTTGTTGTTTAACATGAAAAACAGAGCTTTACAAAATGAAGAATGATGGTGTGAATGTTTTTTTTTTTCAAATGACAGTAAATATTCTATTCTACATGGTAACATTTTCAAAAAGCAAGCTGGAGTTAGTCTGTTAATAAATGTGATTGTTGTCAGCAACCTGGTTGTTTGCAATCCCAGGCTAACTGGAGCAGGTCTTGGTATATTGTAGTAATCGTTACCTGGCTTCTTCTGTATTCTGTGCATACGACTTTATCTGGATTATTTGGTCCTTTGTCCAGGTAACTTACAGCAAATCACATATGGAAATATAGACATTTCCACCAGACCTTGATTAAACACTAAATCATTTGGTGGAGAAGGATGCTTTGCTTTGAGGAGGTATTAATGTTCCTGAAAGTCCTGGTCTCATTTCACTTCAAAAAGAACCAAATGTGGGAAACAGGCAACTTAGACGTTGGCCTAACAAAAAGAAGAACAAGTTGTATGGTACACTACAGGTTTGTCTAAATTCCTGAAGCAGAAGTGCCTCAGGCGAGGAGGTGGCACTGCATCAATGAAGCAAATCTGGCTCAGAAGAGTCGTTTGGCTTAGTGGAGTGTAAAAGGAAACTTAGACCAGCTAAATGATACAAGCCCTAATTATATCCCTGAACGCGGAGTGTCGGGGATATTATATCCATTACAACCAAGGCCAACTTTGTGTATCCTTTGTGTGAGTGCGATAACTCAAACAATTTTTACAATTGGCTTTTGATACTCGGTAAACCAGTTTAGAACCCCAAGGGGAAGACCTGGCTCAAATTTAAATATTTTAGGATTCATGGTTTCCTCACTAGGTGGCGCTTTATGCACAAAAAATGAGATCTTTGGCTATGTCTCTGGAGCTGTTTCTTTTATTGACCTCAAATCAAGTGGAAATAAAAGGTCATGACCTCAGGATGCATCCTGTCAAACAACAGGTGGAGCTTTGTGACTGAACGTGCGGCTTTATATTATTGTATTGTGTCTATTCGAGGCTTGGGAAATTGGAGGATTGGGGGCATTCGGGGATATACCCCTAGCCGTTGCTTCCGACAGCATAGGCCTTGTTAAACAGTTTTCAGTTGCACCTGAGTCAAGCAGATTCTTGGGCAAGGCAAGTTTATTTCTACAGCACGTTTCAACAACAGGGTGATTTAAAGTGTTCATAAAAGCGTTTCAGCATCATAAAATAAGAAACATGATTTGAAATTAAAACAGGAAAAGGAAAGAACATTAGATTAAAAAAACCTTCAAATTAAGACGCAAGATTAAATTAGAATAACATAAAATAAAAAGTACTGAAATGCAGCTGAGAACAGGTGGAAAACAGGTAGAGAACAGTGTTTCAGCTGATCTGAGGCTTTCTAGGAGTTTGTTCCAGAAATATGGAGCATAGAAGCTGAATTCAGCTTCTCCGTGTCTCATTCTGACTCTGGGAACCGAAAAAAGACCAGATCCTGATGAACTGAGGGGTCTGCTATAGTCCTTTATGGGCCAGCAAAAGGACTTTAGAGTCAATCATCTGACAGATGTGTGGAAATGACCAAACTCAAGACATGAGCCATTTTTATGATCCCGGCAGCTTAAGTAATGTTGATGTGTAATAAAACTTTCTTTGTTCATTTCACAGTGCATATCAGTCATTTTTATACTTTATTTTCTAAATATTCAAAGTGCCCTGTGCAGCTGAATGCCTATTTCAGATATAACACATAGACTACGTACAAGGTTCAAGTACACTCATGCATCTCATGAGATTACTTTTCCCAAAGGCTCGTGACTCTAAACCTGATCAGTGCTGCGTTTGTTCGACCACAGCAATCGTACTCACTGCCAACTGATGCAGAACTAAATGTTTTTTTTTGCATTTAACACACCCACTGACCCAGAAATGGTCACTCAGAGTGCTGTACCTTCTTCTCTCCTCTTACAGTACTGACTGTGATGAAAACTGCCTGGAGATGATTAGAAATTCATTTACAGCATTTCATCTGATTGAGTTTTCAAGCACTGTCAGCTCTGTTTCAACTGCATTCATCTACAATTAAAGACCTGAACTTTTCATTGTAAAATAAAATATTTAAAGATTACACAATAGCATGCACTGATTTTACTGCTGTCAGTTTACTTACGTTTTTTAAATAATTTACGTTTTAAATAATAAATTGAAGTAGCTGGGTGTCTTATAATCATTATTTCATCTCATACTTTCACATGTGTACCATTTTCTTCCTGTATTTACAGTTTTATTCTTTTTGAACCACAGTTGCACCAGTAACTAAAATGAAATTAAAGACATTTTTTAATTTGTTGAACAGTTAAAAGCTTTTTTATTGTAAATGGGTTAGAGAGAAGACATCTGTGTGAAAGACAGTTGCATCAGGGTGTGACCATAAAGCCAACTGGCTGCACATTTTGCAAACCTATTATATATCCCGTATATTATAACCCGTATTATATAATATCATAATCACAAACCATCTTTACATTTTTTTTGTCTTTTTCCCATATTTGTTGCACCATTTTCATGTTGGTTTCCTAATCAATTTTCTAGACATTAAGCTCATTTTAATGGCTTATTAGTATTGCTCTAAATCCTTACTATTATTATGTGTCATGTTATACACTCTTTGGTCATATATGGTTGTAATAAATGCGCTTTATATATAAAACTTGACTTGATATCTTATTATAGACACATTTGACATCCTGCAGTTTACCATATTTTATGTCAATTTATAAAGATTTGAGAAAATCAAAAGATGAAAGTTAAAATAAAAGCAGGTAGCTCCAGGGTTTTAGTCTTTTTTTCTAACATGGAGGAAGGATGCAATAATGACTGAGCTAAATCAGAATCAATAAATCCGATAAGGACCTGCTAATAGACGCATGCAAAGAAGATGCAGAGGGATATTATTGTATTTTCACAGAGTTTAGATTATCACCTGCAACATCTTTACACATTTAGCATAATTAAATTAAAGATCACATGCAAAAAAGAAAAAAAAAACAGCAAAAAGCATTTGTTTGGACTCCCAAAGGTACAGTTAAAACAAGGCAACTAACAAAACACACACTGGCAAGGACAATGAGCTTGTTTACGCCTCACAGAAATCTGGCAAAGATCACAGCGTGGACAAATATAGACCTGCTCTGTTGATCATGCTGACAGCCCACATTCTGAGAGGGAGTGTTTGTGTGTGAGATATGTGGAAAAAATTCACCATTTCATTCCTTTGAGTTAAAAATACAACAATTCTCACAATTCACCAGCCTTTAAAGGATGATTTTATTAGACTAAATGTCAAAAATGGGTAGAAAATTTTTAAAGTTTGCTTTATAATATTTAATTAGATTCTCTTCACTAAATATTCTTTCATTAAGCAGAGAATCTTTCTCTAATAGTTCTCTAAGAGTGACTGCATCAGACAAGAAGTTTCAATTTTACTTTTAATTTTACTTCCAGTTTAAAGATTTCTCTGAAACTAATATTAAGATAGTTTACATCAACAGCATGTAAGATACCTTATAGTAATATTAAAGTGATTTGTTTGCAAATAATTATCACGAGCTGGCATTGAAGTATTTTAGGTCATGTAAAAATTTTACACTAGAAAATACACTACTCATCAATGAGTACACTAGTGGTCGGTCGTTGGGAGAGCACATGGTCTCTCACACCTGCTCAATAACAAATACAACATTGGTAACTGATTAGTAACTGTATGGTGGTGAAGATGAAGGTGCCAGCTACTGAAGAGCAGATGGCTGGTGTTCCCAGGTCTGATTCTTGAGATCTGCCATCCTGCAAATTTCAGCTCCTTTCAGCAACACATCTTAATGCAATGTTTGAATTTCCTCTTCCGCATGTCATCTGGCTCTGCAGAGACATTGAAACAAGCCATTCATTTGATTCAGGTGTGCAAGAGAAGGGTTGCAGGATGGTAGATCCTTAGGACTGTTGGGCACCCCTGCAGTAGAGGGTTTCAAAACCAAATATAGCAACATATGTTCTTTAAATGCTCCAAGGATCCTAAAATAGGCAGAAAAATAGAAGTCAGATGGAAGTCATGAGGAGTTTGAAGGGTGGATAAGACACAAAAATGTACATACTGATGTCAGAAGACACATTATAATTATCCTTATCTCCCAAACCCTAAGCTTTCATTCATTTCATCAACTAATCATTTTTAAGCAAATCAGAATGCCCTTGTTGGGCAGGTGTGATCAGTAGAGCTGCCATGCAGGATGCAGTCAGGTTGTCCCATCTAATAATGGGACAATCTGATCTTAGCAAAGTATTTGTATTAGCATAAATTAACTTTGATGCCTGAACTTGACCAAACTTTAACAAGATGAAAACTACTTTAAAAGTAATATATCTACATTATTTATAGACACAAACACTATTTGGTCATGCATACATTCTCATATTTAACCTTGCTCGACACACATCTAACATTGAAACACTCCTGTTTGTAAGTTTACAATTCACACATAATTCCACATTCTGAATAAAAATTATTGTTATTCAACTTGATTGTTGTTGTAAACAGACGTGCAATAAGCAACAAGTGCAAAATATATATATCTATCTACAGTATGTAAAACTGTCTATTCTATAGCTATGGCATAAAGATTATTGTCACAGTAAACAAATTTAAGTACTATGACCACACTATACAGATGGTATGTGCATTGAATTATCCAGTACTACATCCAGTACTGGCAGAAATTATTAACATAATGTACAAATGATATCAACAAGTTTTATATTAACCTGTAGCTTGTAACCTTAAAATTCAGGTAAAACATTAAAACATCAAAGTAAATGCCCTTTCTTCTATGAGTTTGGTTCTCATAAACATTGACACAAAGGACACACACACACACATGCTCACAAGTCACAAGCTCCAGCAGCATTCAAGCACAGACAGAGACGGGCACCAAAAGAAAAAAAAATGTGTCTTGACAATCAAAGCTATTGTTTACAGAAGAAAACACATCCTGTCAGAGAAACAGTCGTCGTCAATTCAGTGTTGATGACAAGCAGGTTGTATATTTTGTGAGGAAAAGAGATAGCCATACATGCAGACACACAGCGAGATGTAATTTTCACTGAAGGAATATTTGATCAGTATTCAGTCAGCTGCTACAAACACAGTGAGTGTGTGTGTGTGTGTGTGTGTGTAGACGAGTTCATTCAGTTTCTACCTGTGTGCGTGGCACAATTGGAAAGAGGTTAAGGGTCGTTGGTCTCTTGGGGCGGTAAGTATCCATGGTAACAGGTGCTGCAGGGTCCTTGGTGACTGGTGGTGGTGCGATAGCGGAAGCCTTCAAGGATGCCTTATCGCCGCGGTAACTGTCAGCACCGTCGATAAGGTCCAAATGCAGCATCTCTGCCTGAAGCTGGCCGACAGCTCCCAGCTCCGCCCTCCCCGACATGCTATTGGTTCCTCGCCTCACACGGCCCTGTAGGGATTGGAGTGAGCATGCCATCAGTCGAAGCAGGGAAAGAGGGAGTGAGATAAATGGAGTGTGTTTGCATGAGATGAGGGGATTGAACCAATTAGAAGAAGCTCTGTCTACAGCAACAACACAGTCACTGCCAACAGTGTGCTGCTTAAAGAAGAGAACAGACAGAGACTATTTATGGCAGTCGCATCTATGCATGTTAGTATTTATCCCGTGTAATGGAGTGAGAGAAATTTCCTCTGGTTGCTCCTCAACGTCATGAATTTTACTCTTATTTATTTGGTTTGAGCATTCTCACCTGATCTTATTTATGCATATTGTAATTTTCGGTTCATTAAATGCTGGTACTATTGACTATCAGAAAATTACAACCTTCCCCAAACATTCAGTAAAAGATCACAACATCTACTGTATATTATGAACAGGAACATCATTTTCTAGATGCATTCATTAATCCAAAAATGCTTTAATCTCAAGCCACTTTCACACCAGGAGAATCTAGGTCGTGTGATTTGACTGTGTGAGGAATGCAGAGAAATTTCAGTGCTTCATTTGGTTTGATTTGCTTTACATGGCACATTGCTTAAATGGACCAGACTGCCTGGACAACATCATGCATGTTCAAACTGTTTATCATGAGAAAAGAAGAAAAAAAATGGATATATCTCTATATATTAATTCTAAAAATCTAAATTAGATCTAGATGTGTACATAAAGGAAAACTATCCTCTTTAATACCACACTATGTCTACAAACAAGGGAATGGCAGCTTAACAGTTCAAATAACTAATAACAGTTTAAAAACTTAGCTGTGAAAGTGCTCTCACACACACAGAACAACTCAGACAATTGTAGGAAAGAAGATCAGCAAGAGCAGATTCATAAGGTTAACCAAAGCTGAAGCAGAGTCGTTCGACATATGTGCTCAGTCGCAGAGTGGATAACTGGAATGGAGGTTAATCCACTTCTATCAGCTAAGTGTTGCCTTCAAGCTTATTTGTATGCAATAAGACACTCATCCCAGACATCTAAAGGTCCCTTTCTCTGATGAAATAAAGAGGCCTGTGTAAAATAAAGCTGCTGTAATGGCTCTGGGAAAAAAGCCAGGATGCTTTGAATCAGAACTAATAGAAAAAAAAGTTATTCGTGGAACTTCATGTTGAAACCAACATTTATGGATATAACAGAAACAAAGCATTTTTTATCTCCATTCCCTAGAAAGATTTATTTACCCCATATTTTTTCCCCCCCTCTGGCATGATGTGACCATACATCATACAATTTGAAATGCCACCGTAGTATATAAGAAAACACAGCCATAATCAAAACTAATGTTAAAAGCTTCTCCTACTTATAATGTGTGTTACATTTTTAGTTATCATCCTCACTGTTGTCATAAAGCTTTGCTGTTAGACTGAAAGAGCAATGTGTCACATGACAAACTTGGTGATTCTGAAGGACTGGAATTACTTTGTTGCAGTGCATGAAGCAACATTGCTTATTATGAGGATATAATATCATTTTAATATGTTATGAATGAAAAAAATAAAAAATTGCAAGGCATGAAAGCTTGGATTATGAAGAAATGAGAAATATTAATCCCCTGTGAGGTCATAGAGCTTTTGTTCAAGTTGATTTGCATTCTTCCACCAAACATCAATTTTCATCCCATCGTCCATCTATTCACTCAAAATTCCCTCATTAATACCATCAAAAACATTCATGAATTTGTGATGATGAATCAATGCATCCCTCTCGTTCATGCATCCCGGGATATGTGTCCATCCAATTATCCAAATGTCAATCAGACCTCCATTTGTGTTCCATCTATCGAACATTCATTCCTCTACTAATTATCTATCTCTGTATTATAAAAGTCTTACTTTTATCTATCTTTATTTATCTGGTTTAAAAACCACCCAGATCTGTTCATACAGTCCATTGCTCAAACAATCCAATCAAAATTCAAGATTCAAGATTCAATAAATGTATGGTCATATGCACAGCAAGAAAACAGGTTTACCTGTAAAATGAAATTCTAACTTTGCCATCCACGATGAATGTCATAAATATTCAAAGTATATAAAATACAAAATTAAGAAGAACATGCAAAAAAGTGAACATAAATATAACCTATAAGTAAAAATAAGTTTAAGTACTGTGTTTACATAATGTGCAGATGCTACATAAACTGTGCAACATTTAGCATTTGACTGAGTAAAAAAAATTAACAGTGATGAGGTAGACGGAATGATACATGTGCAAACACTGAATAATAACAATAATAATAAGGTGCATCGACCCTAAATGAGCTCTTCGGTGTGATGATCTGAGAAAATGTTCTTTGAAACTTTCCTCTTTTTTCAGCTCCATCATTGTATACTTCTGTCTCTCTAATCACAGCCATCCCCTTTAGTTTCCCATCTCCTCTTCCGTTCAACTTTTCAACCAACTAAGAAAAATCAATAACAGTTAATGCAGTGGGCTTTTTCTCTTACAGCTAACAACAAATTATGGTTGGCCCCTTTAAGAGAGGCCTGCCCCTTGTTGCTAAGAGACAAGAGGCTCTATGACTGGTAAGATGCTGCTGGCCTGAAGATGCTGTGATGCTCGGCTCTCTTCCAATTGGAGCAATCTGAGCAAGGGGAACACATCCAACAAGTCAACCAGAACATAAGAACTGGCTAAAAACAATACTCTGAGTGAATATAGATGGTGAGGTAAATAAAAGTCATGATAAAATGGTTTCTCATGTGTCCTTTTGAGTCAATGAAGCAGCTGTCTCTCCCCTGTTACCATGTATGGAGGACATGACGTCAGCAGTATCTATGGGGGCAGTGTGTGCATGTGTGCACTGCATGTATTTTCAGCTTTGACACATGCAGTGGGTGAGAAAAACGCTGTTGCCATGGAAATAGGTCTCCTCATCTTCTTGTAAGAGTACCATAAATGTTCTTTAAAGAGTTTAAAGACATTATGATCCCAATTAAATTAATTCTATTATCTCTTTGGGCACAAAGGTTATTAAGACATCCATTTCATTGCATTCAATATATTTGAAAACTATGCAAAGAGTCTATTTTGTCACAAAGTGCATGAGGCAATTTATTGAAAAAGAAGAAAAAACCTTTAAATAGTGCACAGTTTAAATCGGCCTATTTTTCTGCGTAAAATGTGTAGAAAAAAGGAGAGCATGATGAATTGAAAATATGCCCAAACAGCCTCTTAGTGACTGATGAATATACAAAGAGAAACAATCTAGTTAAAATTTCTAAATGCTACAACAGAGGTCATTCAATAATCTTTCACATAGTAGTATATTTATGTGTACATGTTGTGATTATACGTCTCTGCGGTCTCTTAATTGTAATTGTCCATTATCTCTGACCCCAACCTAACATAACAACCTTTCACACAACAAAAATGAATGCTCATCGAATCCATTCACCCATACACACATGCATGGAAGCCCTCTCCTCTTCCTCGCTGTCCTGAGTGGTCATGATGATAATGCATGCTGTCATCTCATGTCCCTGAAGAACAGCAAATCTTTCATGTTTTGTCAGGACTTGAGCTGCTCCACATTAACTCTTTATGACTACAATACTGTGCACGCTAATTTGCTTCTTTTTAAGTCATAAGGTCTCTGACCATAAAAATAAATTTTAACCACTTATGACAAATTACTCTAAATTATTCTCCCCATCCAAGGTAAGCAAAAACAACAGAAAAAAATGTGTGGTAGGGCTTTGGACCTGCAAAATCTGAAGGTTTACTTTTCTTTGTTTTTTCTTCCTTTATGACCATGTACATTCACATAGCGGATGGAAACATTTAGAAGAATGCAAACATATTATTGGATCCAATGACCTACAAAGTGGTGACTTGAAGTCACATGAAGTATCATAAATGTCCATCTTGCTAAACTTCACTTCTCATCCTGTCCAGCCAAAGGTCAACCATAGGTAGTCTGGACAGAGGAATAGCCATAAGGCGGGGCTCTCTTAGCTTAGCTCTTATCCTGGCTTTCTTTCTTCCCTTGCTGGGTCAATCGCTCTACTAGTATTTACGCTAAGTGGACATGTCTGGCAGATCTGAGCATCTGCTGCACTTAATCCAGTCCATGCACAGCTTTACCAAAGCTGGGTGTACCTCTTCCTTCAGAAACAATAAAATATATTTATAAACGAAAGTAAAAACTAACAAAAGAGAAATTACAAAAATTACAATAATTAAAAATAAATATCTATAAAAACTTTCATCCAAATTAAGGTTTCTTTAGAACCAGCAAACCCCTCTGCAGAATATGTCAACATTGGATCTTGATGATTATATGCTTTATTTGTTAAATACTATAAAGTTGAAGCAGAAAGTAACGATGTAGAATTTTATCTATTAAGATCATATTATATTTTTATTTGAAATCACGATTTTTGTTCCATTGTAAGGAAAATAATTGCTCAAAAGAAAACCAACTTTTAGAAAGTATGTTTTCCACTTCAGTTTGTGTTCAAAAGCTCCATAGTGATGGTGGACATGCATACTCAAGCTGCTTGCTGTCATTTTATGCTATTTTGATGTATTTATTTAAATTACAAAATT
>JBAMHX010000001.1:4615504-4625953 GCA_037177515.1 Pseudomugil tenellus
TATATATACACCCCAATGGAATTGAAAAGGGGAAGAGAATCCAGGGCAGGAGTGAGGCAAAGACAAAAAAAACAGAGGATATTTAAACCGTTTCTTCCAAATGTTGTGATGGGTAACGTGCAGAGCACAATAAACAACTCAGTGGAAAACTAAAGGGAGGTGGAGTTGCAGTACTGGTTAACTAGCATTGGTGTCATCTTGGACATGTTACACAAGATCTGCACAATAGAACTGCTAGCTGTAATGATCCTACATGCTAGCCCCATGAGCCTACTGCTTTCCTGTAACACCTCCACTCTGACATCCTGCAGCTCAGTCAAGGACCTGAACACAACCTCAACTCCATTTACATCAGGACTTCCTGAACCCTCCTTCCACCTCTACTCTGTCCGTAATCAAGTCATGAAACAAGTGATGAAACTGAACCAGAACAAGGCTGCAGGTCCAGATGGTATCAGCCCCAAAGTTCTCAAGACCTGCTCAAGACAACTATGTCTGATTCTCCAGCACCTGTTCAACACAAGTCTGAGTCACAAAAAGAATTCCAGTGATGTGGAAAACATCCTGCCTTCTTCCAGTTAAAAAACACAACCAACTGAACCAAATGACTACAGAACATGAATTTCCTTCTGGGATTAATAAAGTATTTTTCATTTAATTTTCATTTCACATCGCATCAAGCCACTTAGGGATTTATGTGCTTGTGTATGCATGAGTGTGCGAAAGGTAATGACACATACAGTAATGAAGTGTGTTACATATTTCAGTATCTGAAAGTTTATTTTTAATATTAAACTTTGTTTAATCTTACACTTTAATTACTGTAATTATTTGGCAGGTAGAGGATTAAATTTCTTTTTTATTATAGAGAAAAATCATCTGCTTGGTTGTATTTTTCAGATATGTCTCAATAATTAAATGTTGCAACAAAAAGTTACCAGGATAGACATGAAATGCACCATGACACTAACTCTATTTAGTTACTGATCTCACTTAGGAACTATACATTGATAAAATGGACTGGATTCACAAGATATAGCCTCAGAGTTGGCCTTTTATTTTATTATTTATCTATTTTCACAAATGATGCATGTGTTAAAATGATCAATAGTATATTTTAATGACTTCTATTTATTCACTTTATGATTTGGTTTAAACACTATAAACCAAAGGCCCTGATGATTAAAAAAAAAAAAAAAAAACTGAGTGGACACACTTTAAGTCATTTGTGTTGACGAGGTCTTAATTTTTTATTCAATATTACTCCACTGGTCAAAGTATCCGGGTTCGGGGGTTAGGGAGAATTCCAGGCCTCAGGTTGGGAACATTGAGTTAAGGCACACTTGCAACAGGAAACTTACAGATGGCATCATATTTAAGCTGTTCTTGTATGTTTTATTTGATATATTTTAACAAAAGAAGGGGGTGACACCTAGCAAGCAGCTATCAGCCTATCTTTGTGTTTCTGTTTGTCCCATTTGTGCAGTCTAAAAACGTGACCTGAAGGGCCACTATAATTTTGTTGGGGGGGGGGGGGGGGTAAACTATTCAGATTTTTCCCAACTACAGTATATCAATATTCCAGGAACAAAATCCTTATCAGTATCCTTTGGGGTTGTTTTCCTGTACTACATATATAGCCATCGACTCTCTAACACACTCAGAACACTCCCAGTGATCGATGCAAGCTGACGCAGCAGATTGACCAGGCCCTCCAGGTCAGGGATTCCTGTGACACATATTCATTGCTAAATATAAGATGCTTCTCGCGGCTAGAAAAGTTCTTTTTTTCAGACAAACACCTCAAATCAGAATACAAAAACACACTTGTAAAATCTAAATGATAGCTCACAATTTAAATTGCGTTGGCAGAATAGCATTTAAACAGAATCATTAAAGTCCAGATATGACAAGCAGTGAGAGATTCTGGAGAGAAATCTACGAAAGAAGACCACAATGCGAAAAAGAGGTGATTTGATACAGCTCAATGTATCAAATCTTAACAATGTCACTGTGATGGCAAAATAATGCAAACTATAAAAAACTATGCAGATGTTGTGCACAAGATGCAGGAAATGCTATGAATTGTTAGCGACTCCTCCATAACATTACTCTGGTCACAGCACAGACTTCTGAACTGAGTCCTGAATTAGACTGCAACCTTGAATCTACACAATAAGATTTTTGCATGGTTCTAACTTTGCCCTGAAAACTCATTTAAGGACAATGATACCATTGTCCTTAAGATACCACTTCCGATGCATACCGTTTTTAGCCCCCAGTCACCTTATAAATTTATAAAGATAAACGGTTTCTCTTTTTTTGCGTTTTTTTTTTTTTCAGACAAGGAGTATTTTTTAGAAAGTAGATGGTTTTATCTAATTTGACATATTTCCATTAACATAATAAGTACTGTATATGGAGGTACATCAAGTGATGGTGCCTGAGTGGGAAAAGTCTCTAATTAATACTGAATCTACACAAAATTCATATTTAGAAATGTTTAATTTGGAATAAATTAATTTTTTTAAATTATTTCCCATTTTTGTAGCTGATCTGTTTTTAGCTAAACTCCAAGTTTCTAAATGTCCCTTCACATATTTTGTCAACAGACATCAGACAACAGCAGCGCTGCAGGACTGATGTTTCTCTTGTATCACTGAGGACTTTTGGGAAGCTGCAGCATCATTCCGACAGCAGGAGGTGACAGGGCAGCATACTGGCGTTCTTGTGTTTTCCTGGCCTGTCTCTGCATGCATTAATGAAGGACAGCAAGACCTTACACTCAGGCAATGATGGGCCTGACCAGCCCATTAGTCTTTATCTACATCCAGTAGGCTGCATTTATCCAAAAAGCCTGCACAAACTTTGTTCACAAACAGCAAACAAGGTCAAATATCCACCCTGTTAAATGGGACACAGGTTTCACTTTGCTTTTTTTCACACATATTACAGACTTTAAAATTGAACCTTATTCTTAGATTTAAAGTGGAAAAATGTCCTTCAGACACCACATATGGCATTAAAAACATCAAATAACATTGAGGATCCAAATCTTTCTAATAAGAAAACAGAAGTGAAAAACTGAGCTCCACATATCCATAAATTTCAAACACATCAGTCTACACATTTTCTTCTTCTGTGTTAATCTATAATGATCACACTTAACACACCTCAGCGGGCAAAGATGTCATGACAGATGAAAATATTCATCCTAAAATCTAACTCCAATAGTTCATACATTTATGCTCCTGCTGAGAGATTACAAGACTGCATGCTGTCAGTCATTTATCAGTTTCACCCTCCTGCAAGGACAGGACGGGGACAAGGATAAGGCTTAGGACGGTACCATCAGAAAATAAACAGCCCCTCTCTAAAAGCCCCAGAATGAAAAGAAACCAAACACAGATACTCCTGCAGCAGGACGATCACCACAACATATATACGCCAACATGAAATGTTAGGAGCATTTCCCTTCTGTGGCTTTCTATGGAGCTATTTTTGGCCAATACGAACCTCTGCTGCATGCTCAGCCTCTTTTCCTACACAAACATACACACAGCCATATCTATCTGGTCTCCTTCAAGGACGTGCATGCTCTGAGCTTTATAATACAAGGAGCCGGAAGAGAGCAAGAAAAAGGAATGTTAGCAGTTACACTCATGCAAGGTCACACACAGCTAAGCTGCTGCTCGAAAGGAAAAGACAGAAAGGAGAATGAGAGAGAGATGCCCTACCATTTCTCCCACTGGTCCTCCATCCAACCCTCTCCTCCTTCCCCTCCTGAGTCCATACTGTAAGTGAGGAGGGCATCCACAGTCAAGAGGAGAAGAGGATGAGAAGGAGCAAAAGGGTTACAAAGTGAATGAGGGAGGGAGCGAATGAGGAGCTGAAGGAAAGGAAGGAGGGGTGCAGCTCGTTCGGGCTGACGATAGAGGCATCCGATTCAAAGCCCTGCTGCTGCAGCTCATCCGGATGGGGAAGAGAGAGATAGATGGGGTAACTGTCTGAGGCTGTGGAGACTAAAAATGTCAGAGAGGAGTGTTATATAATCTACTCTGTGCATCAGCTTTACTACGCCACTGCAAAAAACTGCTGTTGTTAGCAGATCGTCTAACGACACGGGAAGCCCAACCAGGAAAAACATCAGCACAAGGACACTCCCATCTCTTTCTCTTTCTCTCCCCCTCTGCTAAACACAGTAACACTAAATTATTTATGAGGCTCTTGATCATGTACATCTTCCCATTTTCCCTTTTCTTTCTCTTGCCCTAAATTAAACTATTTAACATGATATTCTGACTTCTTGTCATTTGTTGGTTCTGTAGTCTTCGGGTAATGCTGTGGTCTGGTAGGATAAATGAAAAGATAAAAAAAAAAAAAAAACGTCTTAACATGTTGCCTTTGTGTTATCCTATATGCTGCATGTTGATATGAAGTGAGAAATGCTAGCCCTCATTGCTTTTCATGGTGCATGTTCTCCCTGACAATGCATGATAATAAAGCTCCAAATCCAAACTACAGTACATGTAGGTTAGCTATTATGCATGTATTTGGATTTAACCTTGATGAAACCTTGTATGCAAATTAAAAAAAGATCTATTTCTATCTATTTATCAGTATATAACCACACATACAAAAATTAGTTCTCTGCTTTTGACCAATCACAAGTTCAACCAGTCGGGTATGGTCACTGCTTCTTGCATGGGGTAAATTTTAGTTCCTTCATCATGTGAAGGATGGATGCATAATTCTGTCAGTGTATTTTGCTATAACTGTACAACTTAACAGGAGCCAACTAGTATCACATCATATAGTCTTACAGTTGCTGGTATAAATCAATTAAAAGCTCTTAGATTAAGATAACTGTAAAACATCTCTCCAGCATTTAAAGAGCCCAAAAGCCCAGAAGTCTGAACCACTTTGAAATTTGGAAACTTTGGACGGACATACAAGATAAACCAAATTAAGGGAAGTAAAATTCTTGTATTGTTTTTCTTTTTTCCTTTTTGCTTGTCCCGAATCCGAGCTGAAACATAGCACAGGTGTATCCAGTGGTTATACCCAATAATGCAGTGTAATTCCAGACACATTTCACACTAAATGATTATTGGAAAAAAAAAAAAAAAAAAAAAAAAGAAACACCAGAACCTTCATTAACTACAATACTTTAAATGTGCACCTATCCTTCCTTATTTAGCTGGGTGGTACTGTCCAAACTTTAAAACTATATTTATATGCCCAGCCATCCTCGTTGTCAGTGATCTTGCTGATTATTAATCCTGCATCACAGACCAAGCATATGATGTGACTTTTCAGGACCAAGCCAAAGATTCATTTATGGACCAGATGAAATGACTTCAAGCAGTAAACACTCATGATAGTAAAGACAAGATAGAGATCCTATTTCTTTAGCTCTTCTGAAAGTTGCATTGGACAAGTTACAATCATCCCATGCAACTTTTAACAAGCAAACATCAGATTAGTGCTAAGTGCGTAAGTGCTTTTGACCTTTTCCACTTTCCAAGCTACTAGTTTGAGGCTTTATACGTTCATTAGATGATGGAATTAATCATCAGATCCAATCAAACATTAACAAACAGATTAACAAATTAACCACTGACTTTTGTTTTTCCTGCAAACCTAAAACATTTTCTCCATAGCTTTTTTATTATGTGACATCTACAGAAACCAGCAGATTTTACATATTACAATGCAAAAGAAAAAAAAATTGAATCACAAAAGATCACTGGCAGGGAATTCTCACATGGAGGATTACATGGAAAACAGCATTTTACGGAACTTTACATATAAACAAGAAGAAAATACAAAATACTATTCAATAAATATACTTTCTAATAATTATTATAGCAAAGTCCACTAAGCCAAAAATCATCAGATCAGTATTATCTTCATTTTAACGTTCTCAAATGGAAAGCCAGCTTGGGCTTATCTGCACAAACAGAAGAATAAGGAAAGCTTGCATTGTATTTGCAGAGGGGCAAACATGTCCTGTCAGCAGAACTGAGAGACAGCAGTAAATAATCAGCAGAGGGGAACAGCAACCAGAGCAATTACTGTCCACGATGTCAGCGTCTTCTGAGGAAGAAATTCACTTCAACCATCTTTAAATTCAGACACTCTTTAAAGGAAACTTTTGAAAAAAAATAGCTCAGTAAAAACAAAAAAGGCCAAATTTCAAACATGAAAGCTTTAAAGTGGAACAGATAAAGTGAATGAGTAAAAACTGACTCTTCAAAATCTGTTGATCTTCTTCATCTATCCTCTGCCTTGCCCCCCTACACATCCCACACAGTGCGATTCATATGTCTGAGTGGATCCTGTCACCGGAGTCATTGAAGCAGCAAGTTTCAAGATGAAAGGGAAAAAAAGTGTGAAAAAATGATAAATGGAAGGTCAGATGGAGGAAGAGCCAAATCTATTAAATGTCATAGCGTAGTCAAACTAAAGTCTACTGATGCATATTAGATCTAATTCTACATCAACAACTTAACACCACTATTAATCAAATTGTTCACTATCCTCAACTGTGCATCTTTCTCAATACCGTATTTTCCAGACTAGAGGTTACACTTTTTTTTTTTAAATAGTTTGACTCTTCTTGCGACTTATATACTCTCAAAATATATACTGACAGCTGCGAGAGAACGCTCTGGGCTTGTAAAATTTAATGCTTGGAGTGTATGAAAAACTTGTGTGAGACTGATGAAAAACATAAGTTATTCTTTTTCTAATGAAGAAAATAAACAAGTTCATCATTGGCTAAAGGCAAGATGGCCTGAAGTTGTGATGCATGGTGGGGTCTTTAAATACACCGGTCCAAACTGGTGTTGTGTAACTTAGGGTCTTGTTGTTGCCAGTTTTACTTGATCATTTGTATTTTTTCAAGCCAAATAATATCAGTCTTAACTTGGAAACTGAGGATGTAAAAGCAGCAGGTTGAGTTATTTCATAAACCCGTGAGGTGAAACAAACTGAAATTGAGCATCACTTGCCAGAAAACATGCTGGCTGAAGAAATTTGTCAATGGCACAGCGACACTGTGGTAGTTGCCATGGATATTAATAAAATATTATGAATAAATGTGACTTGTAGTCCGGTGCGACATATGGTTTTATACTCTTCATGAGTCATTTTTTAACTGATACAACGTATACTTCGGAGGGACCTATAATATGAAAAATACGGTACTCTGATTATTCTTTCATTACTTTAAGTAACAGTCTTTTAACACATTATCTGATGCTAGTAAGTTGTTTGTAGATATTACTTCTTAAATATTTACAAATAATAATGCATGACAAGCAGA
The DNA here is from genome assembly GCA_037177515.1 of Pseudomugil tenellus. NCBI lineage: Eukaryota > Metazoa > Chordata > Actinopteri > Atheriniformes > Pseudomugilidae > Pseudomugil > Pseudomugil tenellus. The sequence continues at coordinate 4,622,835 of JBAMHX010000001.1, forward strand.
AAATGAAAGGATTCCACTTAAACCCAACCTGAATCATTCTAAACAACATCACTTTTGTAACAATTTCTCAAACTGAATTTATGGAAATGAAAACATGCATAAAAACTGTGATCGGATGTTTAGCATGGATACCATATTAAAAATACTATTTGCCACCAGGTGGCAGAAATCACCTCATGCTGTGTTTTTCTTCATCCTTATGATGAACATCCACAGGAATGAAAGTTATTTAACAGCTAAAACAACTGATTTGAGATTTTCATGACCACATTAATGAGTGAAAAAACACAATCCTTCATGGGTTGAAAAGGAAACAACGAGGATGTATGGCAGGACCAACACAGAGAGAAAAGCAAAGGAAAACTATTTCTTTTGCACTTCTGATGGGAAATGTGAGTTTGCTTGTTAACATGACGGATAAGGCAAAAGTCCAGACAGGCCAGCTGAAGGAATACAGAGAATGTATGCTGATATGTGCTGACTGTAGAAATATGACCTGAACTCAGACGTGCTGCTTTAAGATGTAACAAGCAGACTGAAACACCACAGATAGCTGAAATAGTGCTTTTCAACAACAGTTGGTGCCATTCTCAACAAGCCACTGTGAAAGAGAATCTGCTCTGAACTGATACTGTAATTTTGCACTCATATTTCCACAGAGATTTAGCATGTTATGCTGGTAGGGGCATCTAGTTTGCCTGTTACCACTGTTGGTGCAGCCTGTGACGTAGTCTTCACACTCATTCCTAGGTTACAAACAGAGATGCATTGAAATGAAAATTCCTGGTCGCAAACCGAAAGAAATTATTATACCAATTTTTAGTACCATTGCACTAATGGCCATGAATGCATACTATCCTTATTAAAGTCAAGACATTGTAATTATTATAAATTAAAATCAATGTTTGAAAGGAGAACTCTACTATAAAGTTATGATGATATTTGTTTAGCACATTACCAGAAATGCACAATAAAATACAACTTTCTCTGTAGGGCCTTTCAAACAAAGTGCATTGAGAACAAGTACAGCTGGTGAAAGATATAACAATATGTTGCTGGCCTACAACAGAATAGTGTGTCCAAACAAAGATTACAAAACAAAAACTAAAAGGTTAACTGTAGGTCTAAAGGAATGACAAATGCACCAGAAACAACAGATGTGCAAAGTGGAAAAGAAATATTACGTTATGTTCCTCTTCTCATTGAGAACACCAGCTGCAGCACTGAACAGTCTCTCGCCGTCCTGGTGTACTGGTGATGCATTTTTGCCAGATTAGGAAAGCGGCCCTGGTTATTTCTCCAGCCGGTGGGTTATCACTTCTGGGGATGGGGACTTCTGAAAGATAACCATCTAACTGTTGAGTGGTTGAGTGTGTTTAGCTATTTTATCTAAATAGTGGCACTGCATAATAAATAGTATTGTCAAATTAAGAACAAATGGTTGGCGAAAAAAAAAAAAAAACAAAAAACAAAAACCTGACAGTCACATATGGGAATTATCAACAGAATAGCCTACCAATTATTTGAGGCTCTTTCTCGCAGGATCTCAGTGAACATATCAGACAACGAGTATGAATCCCCCCCATCTGATGCAAAAAGAACCTTTTTTCTGCACTTTTCTATCTCCAGGCGGGGTTCTCCGCCTTTCTCCCGCATGCTGCTTTGTTCTCATATCCAAGTAATGATGTAATCCTATCTAATATATATCAAATTTGATACATATCGAATACAGTCAGAATGAAGTGCATGGATCCAAATAGATCTCAGTGAAATATAAGCTGACTGACTGTAACGGTGTACTTTTTATTTTATTTACTCTGTGGTCCTTCAGGTGCAAATAAAGGAATAATGTCTGCTACAGATGCATCTTTAGTTATTTGCTCAAAGGCGGCAATAAGAGAGATTTTTCTGCATTAAAACCCACTGCAATGAAGTGAATCCCGCGGCGACTCGTAACCTGAACTGTAAGCAGTCGAGACTCGCTATGGCACAAGGAGGCTTTTAACATGTATCATGTGCTGTTCCATCGTATACTCATTTCTTCTTAAAACTGTTATATTGCTGTTCAAACTTGATCTTGCATAGACTGTAAGCCGGAATAAGCCAACAGACAATGTTTAAAACAACCCCCTCTGCCTATAGTATGTCTGTTACTCTGTACTAAGACAACACTTCTTCATTCACACCCAGCTGCAGCGTTTGGGCCAAAGTATTCCGTTCAGATGGCTTTCTTCTGTCGCTTTTGCCAGATTTCTTCCAATGTCACAAACTACGACATCCACTTTGGATCGGTCGATATGCAAGGTGTCAAACATGATGACAAATGGCTGCTGCTGTATGTGACTCTCTGAAACTCTTGTGAATGAAACAGAATCTTTTGCAGCTGGAAATCAGCATTGATCCATTTTGCGGTTAGACCGAGCATACTGTTGAGGCTGAAGTCTGAGCTCCAAATGTCTGCCGTGAAACTGATTGCTGAAGTATCAGCAGCTATGAGCGTATGGACATAAATTGCAATAATATATATAAAAAAAACGTAGGTAAACAACTCTGATGTTGTTTGCTCGGAATAGCATAACAGGACTCAATGTGCTCGATCAGCCTATGGAATCCTGTACTGTCTACAACACAGAACAGCTGATCATCTAAAGCAATAATTACATAATCTTTTGTGCGATCCCCTTTGCCTTGGGACCATCACTGGGGAACTTCTGTGCCTTATAAAAAACTTTTACCATAGACAGTAATGGCTGTGCTTGAAGGGACTTTTCAGTGCCCACATTCTTCTCATTCTCAGCACAGCAGTTGGGAAGTTGGATTTCAGGTGATTAATTAAACCCAAAATTGAGAGATTTGGAGTAGGTGTGTAAAGGCCTTAAACTGTTCTTCTGTAGATTTCAACAACTTCTCGCTCTATGCTACCCTTATAACTTTCCAACAGCTGCTCCATGTAATTTATTCTTGGTCATAAACTACACGTGTAGCCATAGTTGCAGGCTTACAACCGGTGTTGTGCATGAACACGTTCAATAAACGGCGTTCACTGAACACGTTCATAGTTACGTTACCGGTGAACTTAACAATTCAGTTTTCAGTCAGTGAAAGTGAACGAGAGCGAA
>JBAMHX010000001.1:4660784-4672908 GCA_037177515.1 Pseudomugil tenellus
AAAAAAAAAGAAGAGAAAAAAAAAAGCACCCCCCCCCCCCCCCAAAAAAAAAAAACCAAAAAAAAAAACCCAACACATTTTCGTGAAATAGTGTGCCTCAAATCTTTGTTGGTGGATCTAAATAATCAACTCCTGTCACAAAGTTAGAAGCTGCTTAACTCTCTAAGAGGATTTGTAAAAGGTGCAATGGGATATTCTATTAATGATTTCAAGTTAAGATTTTAAAAAAGTAACATTCATATCGGCTTATTGCTTCACTCAATGACATTTTTAGTTGCATATTACTTATTTTTAAAGAAACAGTTTGACAATATTTACAGCCTAATTTCCTTCACAAATTCTAACAATTAGCATTTTTCTTGGAAAGTAAAAGTGAGAACAAATAAATAATTCTAAATACAATTGAAATATTGGTGTCAATTTGCAAACCTGTGACATGACTGTATAACTGATCTAAATCAGGGCTCTCCTCCAATTACAGTTATCTATAGCAACCTGCAGATTTTGGCGATTCCTTGGTATGTCAGGGACTGGAGTTGGAGACCCCTAATCTACATCAAGGCAAGGAATATTTATTTATATCACTCCTTTCATGTACCAGACAATTCAACGTGCTTATAACATTAAAAACATTACAGATGGTGTAAAAAAGCATTAAAGACAATAACAAATAGCACTAATTGCAATAATATGATCAATATAATCACATTTCTATTGGAAGCTTTGACTAAGTGGCAATTTTGAACCAAATATCTGGTAACCCTTGCTGATGATAATTATTCTATGAGTGTGAAAGGTTTTGTTGGCAGCCCTTAATTATGTTGAAGTCAGAGTTACAGAAGCCAATAACAAGATTGAACTCTTGAGGCACGCATTCTCCTCCCCTCATTGAAAGGTTTGTCCTAAAAAAATCTGTGCCAGAAAAGGTGTACACCACGTGGTTAATGTTATGTAAGTTAGTTCTGTGACCTAAAGGGAACCAATCATGACTTGCCAGTTGATTTTGTAACATGTCCTGCATGTGAATATTTTCACATGACACATTATTTACTGATGGTTCAGACATTTGACAAAATACGATATAAAATAACATAATAAGAAGTTTTGTTGCATAAACAAAATTAATTCATCCACCAAATTAAATCTAAATAGAAAATACAACAAAAAATGTTACTTCCACTGAATTTAATGTTATGAATGTTTTTTTTTAAAAAATACTGTTTGGTAATACAGATTTTCTCCACTAGATGGCAACACAGGAAAGCTATTGAAACTGTTGGTGTGAACTCTTAGATTTTCATCACTTACTCGCCTAATGAAAATACTTAAATGCACAAATTTCTTCACGTTATTTTTTTATTAATCTACAATAATGAAAGTCTTTCATAATCTTTTTTTCATAATGTAGTGGTACACACTGCTACTTTTAGTGAACTGATTTACCCAGAGATGTGAAAAGGAGCTTATTTAAAATTATGTCAAATTATTCAAATTAACTACAAAATAATCAACTATTCAACCAGTTACACACCATATGATACTGGTCTCATGTCCTCCGATTCACAGAAAGCAAAGGACTATACATTATAATATTTTTACCCATCATATGGTAATAAATGGTAAAAATGTCAATAAAAAATATTCATCTTTATTCTAGATTTTTTCTAAACCGTTTAAAAATGGATGGATGGATGGACAAGTTAAAAAAAAGACTGACAGACTGTCAGTCGATGTTTAATGTTCACAAGGTGGGGACAAAACATCATGTTAAAGGATGCACTATGGCTTTCTTTCATAAACCCCATCTCAAAAGACCCTTTTCTTCATCAGGATTCTTCCCAAATAGTCAGATGTAAATTTGTGGGTTTAAATTTTCTTTAGGAATGTATTCAACACGTTATGGAGAAAAATTCACTCTTTATCCTCTATATACACAGGGAAATAAAATATATGATGAACTAAGATCTGCTTTCATTTTGACCACAGATATTATTTTTCCTGACTTCCTCTAGAGTTGCATTTAACTTCATCACCATATGATATATATCAGCTATTTTATTAACTAGGAATTTATGGGAAGCAAAAACACAAATACAATTATCTAGAAAATGTATCTTCAGTCTATGCCCACACTTTTTTTCTTTCTATTATAATCATTTCAGTTGCAAAGATATTTGAAGATTGTAGCAAAGTTTTTTTTTTCTTGTCTCCAGTCTTGAATTTATCGCTGAAAGAAACATATTCACAATTGAAGGATCCTCTTCAGATGCATTTGTAACATAGCAATCACAAAATCTTCTATTTCTGATATAATTGGATTGATCAAATGTTTAGCAGCCATATAAACATTTGAACATGCTCAAAATGGCAAATAGATTGTGGGCTCTTACTCTTTAATGGAATGAAAAGCAAAAAGGATTTCATGTGATCAGAGTTCTGACTCATTCATCAGAGATCAAAACCAAGTGGTTTTAGCACTCTATTTTCCCCAAAATGTTATGGAAGCAAAATGCTTGCTCAAAAAAGTAAATTAAATAGTCTGCTTACAGTGAAACTAAACAGCAGAACTAGAAATGTGGTGACAACAGCTTAAAGACTCAACAAAGGCAGCTGAGAAGGAAAAGGAGATTGTGGATATAAAACAAGTGATGCAAAGTAAGAGGAAAACTTATCAGTGAAGTCTAACTGAAAATGCATTAACTTTTTAATTTAATATGACTTAAATGGTTTAAGAAGACACAGAGGAGGAAACATGTCTTTGTCAGAAATTAGCAAAAATTTAAAACCACCCCCCGTCTCAGCCACTCTAGAGGCTACATACATTTATATATATATATATATATACACACACAGTATATATGTAGATAATTACACACACACATTCCTCTTGTATTTTGGAATATTTGACTTCTGAGTACAAATCAATTGCAGCATAACATAATAAGAACTGTTGAGAGAGGTCAGTGAAGTGTGAACCCGGCGGACCCACAGAGCACAGAGCCCAGGACAGCCAAAACAGAGAAAGCTGCAGCCTCCCCCGGGCCAGACCAGAGGAGGCTACTGGACCGGAGTCCCAGGCATGATGGTGCAGGGGCACAGGGTGGCAATGAGCAGCAGGTAAAGCCACCACAGTGCTACTGCAATACCAGGGCTGGGCATCCCGAGCAGACATCCCTTGCCAACCCCCCTGCCCTGCTTGGTTAAAAAGGACATCCTTTGTTTTCATTCAAATAAGAGAAAGGAAAAGATCACCCCCCCCCCACACACACACACACACACAACATATCGTGAGGAACAGTCTTTGGAGGTCTATAATTTATATATACTATAACTGAGAAAGTAGGAGGACACACTGATTTTTATTTTTTGTTCACCCAGCACTCCATCAGTCTGTGTTTTAATGCTTTCTTATTCTGTTTTAGTAGCACACACACACACACACACACACACACACACACACACACACACACACACACACACACACACACACACACACACACACATTATAAAATGCTCCAATACTCCAAAGGTATCACAAGGACAAAACAGTTTTTTTTTACTATTTCACCAAGGTTTCAAGGTCCTCCATTTCTATCATATTCCTGATTCAGTTTATTACATCATTTTTGGTTCAAAAAGGGAAGATGATATATGCACCCATAAATAAAAAGTACATACAGAAGTATCTCTCTGTATAATGCAAATATTCAGAGCCTATGAAGTTCCCCAGCTGGACATTTCATTAACTGACAATGTCGACATTCAGGATGGAACAGTGATACCAACTGGTCCAACTGGTCTGATGATAAAATGCATTTCCTTCATGGAAGTATGAATATGCACATAATAGGTTTCGTTTCTCTGATGAACAAAGAAGAGTTTTCAGAGTTCAGGTAAAAGACATTTCTACCTTGAGTCTGTGTCTAATAATAATACAGCAACAGCTCAGTGTCATGGTAGGCTTGTCAAGCTTTAGATTTGTCATAATGCTGAAAGATGGGCTCACAGCAGTAGGGATACTGAATGAAAAAAAAAAGTGATCAAGTTCATATTCCATGTACTCCCACTCCTATTTCAGTGTGTTTCTGGTCCTCAAAAACATTTGATGGCTCCTAAATAGTGAATGCAGTTATTCTGGGTGGTGTAACCTCATGAGTGCCTGGGAGTGTGTGTTTTTATGTAGCTATTTTGTGTTTGGGAATACAGAGGGAATCAGACGCATAGTGTGGGCTAAGAGCTATAGAAAATTCTGAATCATTTATACAGTTTGATCCCAGCAGCACTACAGGGCAAAAGCAAGAAAACACCCAAATAGGTGTGCAGAATGGGTTAGAGAGACACAAATCAAACTAAGCAGCACTGTAGCAGAAACCATGGCGACAGTCTGTCAGTTTTGCAACATTATGCTTTGCTTGAAAAATATCATACATTTGGATTAAATCAATTATTTTCTGTTGCTCCAGATTTAGAAAGGATTTGTTTTGTGTGATCTACCAAATTTTCAAAATGTTTTAGAGTTCACCTACAAGACAATTTGTGTGGGGACAGAATATTGCTAAATGTAAACTGCAAGCATTGAAATGGATTGGAATTAAAAAGGAAGAGTAACAAAGACATCTTCTTTTGATATCATAGGAGAGAATGGTAAAGGCCTATTTGCACATTTGCCAGCCAGTAGTCATCAGTAAGTCATTCCATACACTGCCAACCACATTGCAATAAGTACATATACAAGTGCAAAAAAGGATCCCAATCAGTTTTCCATAGAGTAATCAGTGAGTAAAGTCTCACTTATTTAAAGTTAGTCATGCAAAAGCAATCTGGTTTTGTTCTGTCTCAGTTCTCTGTCTCAGTCTCAGAACAGGAGTAGAGTTTGTTTTATGCCAACATAAACAGTGACAAAATGCTGCTCTGTGTGGGATGCATAAGGCGGCTTCAGCTCTCTAACCTGGCACACATTATGAACCAGGTGCAACACTGCCTCAGACCTTTTTTTCCCATAAGTATTGACTTCTGAAACTTACAGCGAAACATTTTTCATAAAGCTTGTATTATGTATCATGTATTTACAACAGATTCTATCACCTGTAAGAGAAAAGAAAAGTAAACTCAAATGAAAGGGTTCTCAGATGTGCCAATAATATAAAGTAAAATATGTTTTATAAATTAAAATAAGATTTCATTTTAAATACAGTCCTTAAAATAGTATTCAATACCTTATGTGTAAAAACTAACAATTTTCTTTAAAAAAAAATGCAGCTTGTAGCTTTTTAGGTAGGTTTGGTTAAACCAGATAGGATAAATGGATGGATTCATAGATCATGGCTGAATGTAACTGATTCATCTGGTACTGTATATAATATATGTTTTGTACATGCATAAATAATTGAAAACAAATAAGAGACCACCCATTAGGATACTTATTTCCCCAGTGAATCCTGCCTGATGAGTGAGGAGTGAGGAAATAGACGACAGATGCAGCCATTTTATGTGTGTAATAGACACACACACACACACACACACACACACACACACACACACACACACACACACTGTGTGTGTCTGAGTATATGAGACACATTATGCAACAGCTTTAGGCTTAGTATTGGTTTTAATAAGTTTAACAGGATTTTTGAAAGAGCTCCACATTGGTGTGGTGGTTTGTAGTGTGGGCTCCAGAGGTGGCAATTCCTGGTCCAGAACATAAAAGTCCAACCAGTTACCAGACGAGCTGAATTTAATTTGCCAGGTAAAGAACCCTATGGCCTTTTTTGAAATAAATCCTCCTCCCTACCCCTACACCCTCTGTGAAGGCGCCCTCGCAGCTAAAAGAGGTTCCCTATTTGCGTAGTAGAGTATAAATCCGGAACCTTCGCATCACCGTTACCATGGTGCCAAGCCTGGCATCATTTACAGTAGCAGCAATTTTACACAGGGTGCTGCAGGATGGAGAGAGAGAACGGTCTGCCAGAAGGCGCAAACGTCTACGGACTTTATTAATAATATTCCTCCACCTTAATGCCTTTCTCCACAAAATCTGCACGTAGGATTTTGTACTTGTTTAATTTGCTTTTGATTTGAAAAAATATAATTTACACAATACAATTTGTCTCTGTATTTCTTACAATAAATGTACCATAATATTCACTGCACTTACACAATTTGCTTTAATGACACCAAGCATTCAATGTCCAACTCTTTAATTATTACCCTAAAATTACAGAGTAGACAATTACTATTTTACATTTATACAGACAGATTACTTTTTCCAATATTGTCGGGCAGTAGCATATTAAGGTAGGTGATACTTAGGTACTGTGGCACATGCACTATGAACTCACTCCCAGCCTTCTTTGACAAAATATATTTTTCTGTGAAATATGTCATTCTTTTCAGCGCACAGCGTGATTGGCTGCTTTGCTTTTCAAACAACCCTTGCAAATTCAAATATTTGCCATGTGATTTCTCAATGTACATCAGGGCTGTTTTGTAGACCTCGTGATTTTTATTTTTTAATGGTAAAAATAAATACACAGTGGCGTTCAAACAGTGCGACATGCAGAACTTATACGACACTTTCTCCATGGCTGCCGGAGTGCTGTTTGCGTTGCTCCATGTGTTTTAGCATGGTGTGCACACTCGATTTTTAGGCCTTAATGGGCCACTTTCACCACTAATTGGTTTCGGATGGCACTTAATATGGGGACCACTCCGAGTGAACACGCAAACCGAGGGAAAGTGCATAGGGGAAGGGAGTAGAGACTTGTTTCAGAAAAGTCCTATTAGTGAAGACACCTGTTCTAAATATACAGGTAGATTAAAAAACAAGGCAGAACTTTTACTGGAGTAGGAATTGCAGGAATCTGGTGGCCTCACAGAAAGTTTACTGGTTCAAGCCTTGGCTGGGTAGAGGTTCAAATTGGGGCCGTTCTGTGCACGGTTTGCATCTTCTCCCCTGCTCCAGAGTACACAAAGGGAACCATCCCATCGTCCACACACATGCATGTTAGGTTAATGTATCGCTCTAATTTGCCCCTCGGAGTGAGCGTTTGTCTGCTGTTGGTCCTGTAATGGACTATCTATCTGTACTAGTTGTACCTGTTTCTCGCCTGCTTATTACTGGGATAAGCTCCATCTTCCCATGACCCTGAATTGGACTTAACGGTGTAGATAATTACTGAATAATAAATGTTTTTGAGGAAATAAACAAAAACAAATCCATTAAATTCAGAAATAAATTGGATATTTATTTTTTGGCCACATAGCCAGCTCCCACCCTGCCATGCTGAAAAACAACGTGCTGCTTTGAATCTTGAACATTTCTTGCTCTTTTCTGATCTCTATCATTGTCTATCCAAAGAATAATAAGGAAACTTTTTTAATGAAGCCCTAACCCTAACGCACGTCTTTTAAAATCCAGTCTAATTTTTCGTACTTGTGCATGTTGTGGTAAACTTTGCATCCATATTTATTTAATCATTTCACAAGTGTAAACAATGACAGAGGTGAAGTATTTTTCTCACTTTCAGTCCATCACTTCTTTCCTGCTTTAGTCTTCTTATTTTTGCTATAGACTTTGTATTTCTTTTTAGAATTGTGTTCCTGGTATGTGGCTTTATTTTTTTCCTCTGCCGAGTAATGAGTTTCTTCACTTGCATCTATTTCTACTAAGAGTACACAAATACCCCCTTAGAAGCTACTGAATGTAAATACAAATACTTTGGCTCACTCCAAAGCATTTTATGCTCTGAACTTGCCAAACTGCTTGTTTAACCTTTGTCCAATTGCTTGTCTCCATAAAAAGAGTTTTACGTTACAAAATGTGGTTAAATGCCTCATGAAGTATTTCAATTAAACCAGCTTTAATTAATTACAGTTTTCCTTTAAGATTGCAATAACAGTTAATAATAATAATACTTAACTGGTGACATTTAATCTGCATTTTGTTAATTTAAATTAAAACACTTCTGAGGTAATTTAGTGGCCAGCTGTTGATGTATTTGCTGTGTTTTCTTGCTAACTTGAGTTCTTTAAGATTAAATTGAGCAAAGTTGTGAGACAAATTTAAGCCTTTGTGGATGGTCCATGAAGCATAAAAATGGTTTACTGCTTCTTGTTTCTCTTTAGGGAAGAAAGGATGCTACGGAGGATTAAAGCCATCAGGGGTTCTAACTGGAGTCTGGTTTCACAGCAGTGCTGGAATCTTCAATGATGGGCAGACACATTACAAAAACAAAAAGTAACATTATTTATCCATCTATTCATCAACTGATCCATTTATTCACCATCTATCCATAGGTAGAATGGTGGGGGCCTGACAAAGGAAAACTGCTCAAATTAATTAGAGGCTTTGGCATCTTTATTAATGACATTTTATTCAAACAATGTTTGCCCCCAAAAGCAACTTTTTTGAATTGAAATGTATTTTAATGGGAGCTGCATGGTCGTGTGGTGGTTAGCACAACAGGCTCACAACGAGAAGATTGTTGGTTCAAGCATTCACTCAGACATTGGCCTTTCTGTTTGGAGTTTGCATGTTCTGCATTTGGGAATGTGTTGCCTCCACATGTTGGTATGGGTTTATTCCAGGCACTCTGGTTTCCCCCCCATTGTCCAAAGACATGCCCTTGGTCGAGCCCTTGGTAGATTGGTCATTTGAAATTATCCATGGGAGTGAATGTGTGTGTCTGGTTGTCATATTCTGTGTTTCCCCTTTGATAGATTAGCGGCCTGTACAGACTTCATCTGCCTGCCACCTCTCATTGGATTAAGCAGAACATATAATGGATGGATGGATTTTAGTGGGCAACTTCCTCTAGGGACTGACTATATACCTGAACATTACTGTAAACTTAAGCTGTTTTAAAATCTGGAAAAATCAATTGAATTGTATTTAAACTGAAAAATGTCAAAAAAAAGAAGAAATACAAATCTCTAGTGAAAATTGAACAGATGTAAGTTAAATTACAATCAACTAACAGTTTTGGCTGTTCGTTAATAAATATCTACAAAATCTTACTGGACTTGTAAATGTTTTCTCCATAATCTTCATTAATACGCATTATTATCTTAAGGTAAAGCAGGAGAGAATCAGCCAGCGACATCTTTGTATGTTTCCTTTTCAGTCTGCTCTGAATGCAGTTGGGAGCGGAGTGCTGCTACTGCATGAGGACTTAAAAGAAAAAAATTCCTAAAGTAACAGAAGCTCTAAAGTAGAAAATGGTCTATAAAACAATGTCATTGTTTTATTTTTATATCACTTAAAGCAAATCTCAATGCAGCATCTGGGACACAACCTGATCTTTGATTATTTGCTGCCAGAACTCTGTGCGACTCCATGATTTGATGGAGAAACATGCAGAGTGTTTTGTACTTCCACTAAAAAGACCAACTATAGTTTCTATAGTGTGATAAAGTGTCAGTTGTTCCAATATGTACGTCTCCTCCATCTTCTGATTCACTTTCAGGAAATAAGATCATAACCACACTTACAGTAGACAAAAGAAGGTTTTGGGTAAATCTGATCTCTTTATACATGAATACAGCAAAGGTTTACATGTCATCAAATGTTTAAATAGGCCAGGGAAAATCCACAAATAGCTTCTGTACATCAATTATTGTCCCTGTTTGGCTGTCTGTGGTGTGTTGCCTGTTTTATACTCCAGTCTAAATGGGCAAAACCAGTGCATTGGAGATGGAGACTTTACCCTTTTACCTTTTCATTAACCTTTCCCCCCCTCCCTAGACACAGTGACATGCACTGGTGAATATTGACTTCATGGTTAATCAGAAAGGAAGGAACGTTGTTTTTGTGTGTTTTTATATGAGTGTGTGATCATGGTTTTTATCTGTAAATCGTGTCCTTTGTCTCTGGGTCAGTGAACAAGGTCACAGCCACGGTCTTATTTTTGTCCCATGCAAATAGCAACCATGGAACATTATCATTCCTCGATAAACAAAGTGAGACAGAAATAGAGAAAATAGGTGGCATTATTTTTAAGCTTTGTGTGTGGACTTCCCCAGTAGTTCTCACCAAGGTAGATATTTTATTTAGAAATGAATGTATTGAGGAGCAAACACTTTGGTATCGGCAATCTTAATACTGCAGTTTATTCTTTAAAACAAAACAAACAAAAACAAAACAAAAAAAAACAACTTTGTGATACCACTGCACTATTTAAAAAAAATGAAAATTGTTTTAATTCTGAGCTTTAAACAATACAATTACCTGCAAAAATCAGCCAGTGGATTATTGCTTTTTATTCTTTGTCTGAAAGTTGTGGAAGCCGCTAAGATGATGCCAAATGAGGATGCAAATTTTACTGATAATGATCTTGCACTTTAACATTTTATTGGTTTGGAACATGTGCTTTAGCACTACATTCTTTCAAATTAAAATAGTTGATAATATTCTATTAGTTTGTCGTGTAATTATTCTTTAATTGTGCATTATAGATCTAGTTTTATCCTATATTAATCAAATGTATTCATTTGTATGATTTACTAAAAATTCTTCAATGTTTAGCCTATGACTTGAATCTTAATAATGTTTCGGTTTATTTGGTAGTTTCTTAATCTTATTTATCCAAACTGCTTTTTGACTCTGCAGTCTTCTGGTACTGGCCTTTTAGTTGTTCCCAAAACCAGAACATATGGAGATCCAACGTTATGGCCCCGAACCGGAACAGTCTGTCATACAACCTCAAATATTTTTGAAAATGCTAAGATGTAGATTATAATTTCCGAAGTCGAAGACACAAGCCCTGGCACAGATGGCTGCCTTCCATGCACAGACAGTAATTGGAATTTTCATCCTGTTGCTGACAGGGAGCAGTGATAATTTCATGAAATATGACAAAAAAAGAAAGATTTCTAAAGTTTATTAAAAATAATATCTCAGTATGATAAATTCCTAGAAGTCTGTTTTAATGCCACTTAAGTTCCAAGATATTCTTTTTATGTAATTTAAAATTCAAACTAAGCTTTTTTGTGATATAATGAGTTACTTTAGTTCAGTAAGCTAAGTTGCTTTTAGGAAAGGTTAGATGAAAGGTTAATCCAGTCTATTATGCACTCAAGAACCTCCCTTTTATCTCCTGCTGTCCAGACGCTTAGTGACTCTAAAAGCATTTTGATTTGTAATTACTGCCCTCTGCTTTTCTACCAGAAGCAACTCAGAAGGGTAAGATAAAAGGGCTGCCATAACCAGAGAGGCTAGAGGATGTGCTTGTTACATAGGGACAATTTTGGTTTATTTTAAAAATGAAGTATTTGCACATTTTTGTGAAAAAAAATGTTGAAAAACTTGCATGAAATTAAAATATTCTTGTAATTTGGTGTGTTACAGTGAGACGTCATGCCAGGAAGCTATTATTGAAACTATTAGAAAATTACTGTTTAAGTAAATTAATTAATTTCACAACCTTGTTATCAGCTATATAATGTTCAAAGTGAATCTTTTCCGATTGTATTAATTTAAATTATTATTTATAATTACACACGGTACTGTGATATGGCTAATATTAATGCACTAATGAATTCATTAATTCTTTACTTTTCTACACAACAAATTCAGCATCTTGGTGGGGGTGGAGCCTATATAACTGATACATATATGTATATTCCTCAGCCAAAATAAAACCGGCTGTCTTTGTTGTCATGTGACAGTGCTGGTTTGAGGATCATGCACAGTATGTGTGCGCTTTGGGCCAAATCATGTTCATCTCTGCCAAAGATCACAAAGGCTGTGTGGGAGTTTTCTTTTCTGTCTAGAGCTTGTCAACATTAGATTATGTACAAAACCAACACACACTCTACTACTGTGTGAATGGTTGGCTCTTATTAAAGTAAATAAATATTGTCTGTAGTTACAGGCATGGTGAACAGAAGGTCCTAAAGTAGCATAAGTGGTTCATGTGGGAAATGTGGGTATGGGGGATGCTGGGTGGAGAGGGGAGGAGGGGTTGGTGTGGATGGGTCACTGTACGTGTGTGACTGTGTGTATGGGTGTGTGTGTGCAGCGGCGAAAAGATGCTCTGGGTCTGAATATAGATGTGTGTGTGTGTGTGTGTGTGTGTGTGTGTGTGTGTGTGTGTGTGTGTGTGTGTGTGTGTGTGTGTGTGTG
>JBAMHX010000001.1:4681452-4695673 GCA_037177515.1 Pseudomugil tenellus
TCATTATTAAATTTATATTCTTCTCAATCTAAAGAAAACAGTGTCCTCGTCCTTGACAGGAAAAACGGTCTCCTACAAGAGATCCATTTTTCAGTTTTTACACCTTTTACTCGTAACTTTTTAAGGAGGTTAATTACAATGCACTCACCTTATCTCACTAATATTATTCATCTTGGGAATTTAAAGCTTATTGTGACAATTAATATTATTTTTAACCCACCAAAATATTTTAATAATCTACACAATAAGTGTTTCCATTTTCACACAGAAAATGCATCTTAGTTAAGATAATAAAATATCTGCTATGGGCTTTTGATAAAAAACGAACAAAAACAAACAAAGATGAAAGCTTGAATGCTGCTTTACAAAAGAGGAACTGTGTTGGTAGCATTATGTTATTGGTGGTTTTTTTTAGAGTAGAGAAATCCACAATAAATAATAATAGTTTTGACATGTTAAATATTATAGATGAGACGAAGGTTCCTTGATAGGAACTATAACTGAACATTATAAGCCTAAACTTGCTGTAAGCATTCTTTTAATTTTCCTCACTATTTATTATGGTTTGTTCCCTTTCCAAATTTGATTTCTTTTCTCCATTTCTACTAAGCCACCCACCCCTCCCTCCCTGCCTGTGCTCTATTCCCCCACTGTCAGTGTGTGACAGATCGATGCTGTATCCTTTCGGCTTCCCCTTGCAACTGTATTCTCCTGGTAATTGAGCTCAGCTGGGCTCCCAGGGGGCTTCTGATTTTCACAGGCGCTTCTAGGAGCTCACTCCTCTTCTGTCATCTACATCATCGCTTGCTCCCTCCATACTGCTTCATTCTTTTTGTCTTTTTCTCACTTGCTTCCACCACCTCTTAAAACCAATACAAAGCTGTAATTGGGTTTGATTTCCACCTTCAATGTCATCTTTCTCACATTGTAGTACCTGTTAGGTTGGCCATCCTCACAAATAAATACATCACCCATTAATAATCCAAAGTCTGACATTTCAAACACAGACAAGTAGAAGAGAAGCAACTCTCTACATCAAATATATTGTTAAAAACTCTGTCCGAAGCATCAATAAAATTTAACATGACTGCCTTCCAAAAGCATCATGCTTCATTCATATATATATATATATATATATATATATATATGCACAAACACACATATGGATATATAGGTGTGTGCAATAGATGGTTTTATATTAATTTTAGTTAATAGCATAAGTATATTTTCTTGATGAACTCTTGCTGAAAACAGTTTTTGGTAAAAAGGGAGATCTAGTAAACATGTCTTTAAAATTGTCCATGAGACCAGCAGAATAATTATCTTACGTCTTTCAGTGTTCATTTGTGGGCATGAGAAATGGCCATCTTTCCTAGTAATGTGTGCGTAATCACTCAACAGGTATAATGAATGTTTATAAAGCTTGTGTTCCTGTTTTTATTCAGGGCAGGTCAGGCAATACACGATCCATGCTTTGTCCTTTAAAATGACTTAAAGTAGTGTGGTGCATCAGTGTTGCAGCAATGTGCAAACATTTAGGATTGCACAAAAGATGGGACATAGAATTGAAAAAAGAATTTTAACATTTAAGAAAAATAAGACACTATTTACCACCAACTTTTCAACATCAGTTACTTCTGAAATTACATAAGCAAGCAAAGCCAGGTGAAAGAATAAGTTGTGATTTTACAATTTTTAAAGCTGAAATTTGTTAGATTATGATTTATGTCTACAAGTGCACAATGCCCAGGGTGTATATTTGCTTTGGTCATTGTTTAGCATTAAATTGTTCTAAACTACTGGTAAGCACTGAAACTCCTTTTAGTTTCACAATTAAACAAAAGCGGATTTTTAATATTACAATAATGAGTTATTGTCCCCTTAAGTTCCTCGTCACTGCTTGCGTTCTTCACGACTAAATCTCTTGACTGTCCCCCACTACCGACTCTTCTTTGGTAGGGCGTTTGCTGCCGTAACTCCTTACCCGAGGAATTTGGGTTGACAAATTATGTGTCTGTTTTGAAATTTAAATGAAAAACATTTTTATACAACACTGCCTTTTTTTAAACTTACTTTGTCTCATCTTTTATATTGTTTTTGGTTTTATATTGAGTTTATTGTATTTTTATGTAAAGCACTTTGTAATTTTGTTTTGAAAATGCTCTATAAATAAAATTATTATGATTATTTAAACTACTGGAAAAAAGTTGCTTATTACATAATACACCACAAAACTTCAGGAAAATAAACCAACTTATGTGAATATTTGTCATGCCTTGCCTCTGCCACACCCCAGCTACGGACATCATCAGGCTCCGGACATCATCATCCCAAATCACCTTCACCTGCCACCAGACTCATCAGCCTGATCACCTGCACCTGATCTTCATTCCCTCACTCCCATTTATTCTGCAGTTCACCATATGGATGGTGAAACTTAAGCCTCATGAAACACTGAGCAAGTTTCACCCAAATGCCTGGAAATGAATCACTGTGTTAGAAACATTTAACACACCAAAAATGCTTCATCTGCTGGTATCTAATGCATCAGAGGGAAGCATTGACAAGATTTCACCAGTGTGCATCGGTAATTCCTTTCTTCTGACTGAGTGTTGAATAAAATGAATATCTGAAACAACTTTTTGTGTTTGTGATTCCACTGCAGCTCTGTAGAGAGATTTTGGATTGATCATACCAGTTTCTGATGAAAACAACGACATCCAATAGAGGGAGCTTTGCTTCCGTATGATGCGCTGTTCACAAGGTCCTTGGGTGCCATCTTGTTTCTCAGAAAAGGGAATTCTACTCCAGTACTCGGGAAGAATTTGTGGTCCAAACCTTAATGGCCAAGTCCCGTTCAATAATGTAGTCACTGCATACACATCACAACTCACGGAGAAGATGAGAGAAAGTCAATAAAAACTTCTTCAAAATGCAAAAATAACTCCAACTAGACTTTTTACTTTTTTTTCCTTCTGTTCTTCTCAGTTTCAGCAGCAGCTTTGCTAAGACTGTCTGTCTGAGTAATTCCCTCTTTGAGAAAACGGGAAGTAAGGAAGTCAACTAAACAACACGGTTGGCTGTGGCTCACAAGTGGCGCTAAAATTTGGTCCTTCAAAATAAAGGTCTTAATATACTTTTAAGTCGTTTAAAAATGAAAGGAAACTAACAATATGAATTCACTCATTTTAATCCCAATTCGAGTATTTTTTTTAGCCCCGAATTAATCAATTGTTGCACTGTTAATCAAAGCATTGCTTAAAATATCAATGTTTTAATCTCCTATTTTAACAGGCTTCTCCTCTAAATAAGGCTTTGTAACCAAGGTTACATATACACTATATAACATAATATGAAAAGTAAAAGCGCTATATAAGTGAGCATCATTTAGCATATTATAATATGGGCTACATGTATATCTACATGATTCTCCTCAAAAACATCAATCATGTCCCCAGTTGCCTGCAGTTGGTGCTGCTTGACTACAGGCTTGTGTTGGACACAGATTGGTTATGCATGAGGCCTTGGTTTGACCTAGTTACTCGGTCACATGACTTTTGGTGTTTTGAATCAGGAATGTGTTTTGGAACATTGCTCGTAACACTTCTGTGTCACTATCTGCTCGAGCCCTCCGCCTTGCTCAAGGTGTCGAGTGCCGTCTATCTGCTCAACCGCTCAAGCCCATAGGCTCTGTTCGAGCGCTCTGCACTGCCTATCTCCTCAAGAGGAGCCTATTGTGCTATCGAGCCAGCGCGGCTCGAGCTCAGTATGGGATAGTGAATGTCCTAGGGTCTTGTTCCTTTGCCAGGACATGATTTTTTTTCTACGTGACTCTTGATATCATTATGTTAGATGGCATGTCATAACGATGATGTATTTGCCATGGCAACCGAAGGCACCATCTTTGTCTAGGGGTAAACAATGTGTTTGTCTCATTCAGTGATATGTTTTTGGCTCACTGTAGGTTGGTTTAAATTACCTAAATTTGGAATTACTTATTCCACGTAAGTTTATCAAATTAATGTCACCTACCAGCAAGTGAAATCACACGATATAAGGACTTGAAGGAAGCGTTTGGCCATTAAAAAATATTGGACCAGTTTCTCATTTAATGAATAAAATATCTCATTATAATGTGACAGTTTCTTTATATAACAAGCTATTAATCTTGATGGCTTCTCATTATAACGAGATGTGATACCCTAAACCTAACCCTAGTTTCAACGAGCTTAATATAATGATTTTTTTTAAAGTAACAAAGTTATCTTTTTTCCTGTGTGGTAATGCGTTCGTCCGACAGATTTCGCCACGCACCCCTCTTCATCTTCTTGCTGTTCCCTCCGGATCAGAATTAAAAGTTCCCTGAGAAGCCATGTTACCGTTAAAAATATCACGTTATAACGAGATAACTGTCACTTAGATGACGAAATATAATTATATTTACCTCGTTTTTAACGGGAAATATGTCCCGTATAACAAAAAAAAGAGATTAATATCTCATTATATCGAAAAACATTCTTAGTATAATAATATATTCGTCGTTAGAAAGAGAAACTGGTCAAATATTTTTTTTCATGGTTGTGACGGCTAAAAGTTTCAGTAGGAAGTAGGGCTGGAAAAATGTCCTTAAAGTCTTCAAGAGAGTATATAGCTGTACGACCAATTAGCGGGGCCAATAATGGAATACCCCGATCAGAGTTCATCTAAGATGCACAGCCAGATTAAAAAAAAAAAAAAAAAAAAAAACCTTCTAGAAGCGAAAAGGAAGCGAGGCTAAAAAACAATCATGTCCATTGTTTATGGTGTTTTGAATGCCAACTGTTAGCTAACAGCCGGTCTGACTAGTAATTAAGAGGTCTTGGGTTTTCTGCAGTCCTAATGTTATTATTAAGTTCATATATTATTATGTATAGAATATCACTGAATGTGCACTTACCGGCATGTACAATAAAGGCCACAGACGTAGGTATATTTGGACTTTGGTTTCCACAACTTTTCAACCATCCCCATTACATCTGATCGTATTTGGCATCTGTTGACGGCACTCAGCAACTTCTCTCTCCTGACCACACTTAACAATAGACAACGGTACTTGGTCTTGAACCCCTTGTTTTTTTTTTTTTAAAAAAAAACTGGATGTACAACACGATCTTGTCATGTCTCCTCTGTGGTGGTGTTAAGAATGCGAGCTCCGTTGCTATGTGATTATGTCAAAATGTCCCGGATGTCCGTCTAACAGAATGTAGTCTACGTGACTTTTGACTCACCTGCTCCAGGAACAGGTTAGCCGTTTAGCATCTGTTGCTGCAGTGATACAGCTGGATCAAGCCAGCTTCGTGGTACAGAAAATCCAGAAGTAATTCCTGAAGTTATCCAGATAAGCAAAAATCCAGCTTCGTACAACTGGTCTGTGGTGGATTATTTATTTTTTTTTTTTTTGTTATCTCCATTTTTTCTTAATGTAAACTTTGGACTGATGAGCAGTGATTGAAAAGGAAAACTAGGGAGAATGAGTCAGTAATGGAAACAGAAGAGGAGTACTTGGTAGAAGATAAATTAAAATGACTGATTAAAAAGAATAATAAGGCCAGAAAAGCTTTTGCTTCTTTCTGTTTTCAGACACAGAGCTGTTCATTCTTGTATTTGTTTTTTGTTTTTTTCTTTTAGAATGGTTGTATTTGTATATTACGGTATATTATGTGAAATAGCCCTGTGATGGACTGGCAACCTGTCCAGGAAGGTCTTTAACTTGGATTTAAATAAATCCAGCTGATCTGATGCTTCCTGGGAGTTTGTTTCAGAGATTTGGAGCATTGAAGCTGACTGTAGCTTCACCATGTCTTGTTCCTATTCTTGGAATGATGTATTTTGGACCTAAACCATTCAGAGCTTTATAAACTCAGAACTGGACTGTTTGATTATTGTGAATAATATTTTAAAGGTTTTGAGTGACAAAAAATCAATACATTTATTTAAGATTAATTTAAAAAATCTGAAGTATGAATAAAATAAAAACAAAAATATACAAGAATGGTAGATGGCAAGAAAAAAAGACCATAGTGCAGAAAATAAGTTACTTTTTTAAGAGTAATATTTTCTCCCACTCCTTTTCACATATTTGTCTAATTACATTTATATGCATACATTTGTATTTTCTTTTATTTTGTATGTATATATGTGTGTTTTTTTAACTTATTTTGTTAATTATAATAATAACTACTTAAATCAAATAATCAATCAATGATTGACAACATTACTATTTTACTATTTTGGGATGACACTTAGATGACAATTAGAAAAAACATTCACTTAAAAACCCCCAAAGAGAAAAACTTTGTTACAGTAAGTAACAAAGTTACATACACACACACACACACACACACACACACATGCATTACTCTCTACCACTTGGCCTGACCCTCCATTTTGTTCAGATGAATGAAAGTCTGTATTCTAAAACATAAAATTCCATAGTTCTTGCTGTTGAGTTAACTCTATTTTGGAAAAGATTTTAATCTGGGAGTGTCCAACGTTTGTCCTTGAGAGTTGCTGTACTGCTGCAGCACATCTGAATCAGACTGATAGGTCAACATGAGGAGACATTTTATTTGAATCAGGTGTGTTGGCTCTGGGAGGAAACCAAAACCTCCAGGATATGTAGTACAAAAAATCATTTTACCAAAACAGAATAAACGACAGTTCCCATGAGTCAAAACTATTGCTGGAGGTTCTGCATTATTCTTCATTCAAAGTTTAAGACATTTGAATGTTTAGCAAAAAGCTCTATGTATTAATGTGAACAAACATGTTATTCATCATAGTATCACCCAAATTCAGCAAAGATAAATATAATTTAAATCAATACTGGTTTGTGAAATGTTTTTTTTTTTCAGCTGAATAAATGACAGAATCCTGCAGTATTACATGTTTCATTATCTTGTTTTTATCCAAACTCTCAAGGTTTATCCAGCAAATCCCTTTTAACTGTATCAAAAGACCATCCTGCCTGGGAAATTTTATCTGCAGTGTTTCTTCTACAATCTAAAAATTCAAAGGTGTCCTTCAGTGTAAAAGTAGAGCTGTGATCGCTTGTGCTGTTTCCTCACAGGCTTACATTGAAAAAGAGCTCTGGTTGTCTTTTATATATCTACATTTAGGTTCTGAAAGGCCAGTAAAGTTTGGCGGCTTTATTCAATATTGGACAAAAACAAGTGGTGATTCAATAAAGAAATGACTCATGAACAGCTTTTGTTGCTGGTTGTTTTTCAGTTGCTACATTCTACAAATTGCATGTGCACATATGTCACATCACGATATGTTTCCAGAACTCAAAGCATGACTAACACATCAGTAAGAAGAAAAGTAATTATATCACCAAACGCAGAGTTCAGGGATACAATGGTTTAATCACGACAGCTATCCCGAGCTAAGGATATTCTTCATATGAGCGGTTATCTTTTTTTTTCCCCAATTGCTGTGGTTCATTTAATAGCACAAATACTGAGTTCTTGCTGACTGGCAGAAGCTCATTGCTATTGTGATGCTTGTTTTAATCCGAGTTAGACAACCCGGGTTTCCCAGCTCATTTTTTGTCTTTTTATGTGAGGCTGGCATCATTTGACCTGTGGTAATCAAACATTTGCTGCAGACTGAAACACAGCTGCTGTGGTCAAAGTAAGAGAAATAGCTGATTACAAAAGAAAAAGGAATCTTGATGCATGGATTGCAAATTGATAAACTGATCTGTAAACATTGAGTAAGAACTCATACTTTTATTAAATATACATGAGGCAAGTTGATCCTTTTTCTGAGGCTAATTTTAGATGATTTTACTTTATCAGCTGCATCAACCGTTTTAATAGGTCAATACTGATGGGATTTTTTGTCATGTCTAGTTAGTCTCTCTTCAAGGTTAGTAATGTGCCATGTCCCCATTTCTTCAATCATTTGTTGGTACCACATTCAACTTTGTGACCTTCTTGCTGAGTAATAGACATTGAGCAATCTTTAGAAAAAGAGCTTTGCATCAGGCAGCCTTCAAGAAGATTTAACCTTCCAACAGGTCAGTGATATAAAAGATAAAGCCAAAGTGGCCATAAAGGATTAAAAGAGAACAATATTGACATTCTAAAGTAGCCGCAGGATTCTCACCTGGATTTTATCCATACTGTGCAGGAAAGTAAAGATCGAAAAGATGAGAGAGAGATATTTTTAAGGAATGATGTTGCTAAATAAGTCATGTATTATTTAAAAATGGCCACCGGGATGTAGAATGCAATAACTTACATAATTCCTGTAGAGGAATTTCATGTATTAGCTTAATTACCTCTTAATTAATGTCTGAACTGATGTCATTCTGACCTTAGTAAACCATCTGCAAAGACCTTGGTTTTGTTGTCGAATCCGAAGCAAGGCCGGCGTGCCGGCATCCTTCCATCAGAGAAAAGTTTGGAAACAGGCCTCAGAGTGACACACGTGACCAAAGTCTTTAACCAAAGCTCCCCTATCTGACTATAGGCCAGAATAGCTCCAGACTTCTGTGAGTCCACAGATCTCTGTGAATATTCTCACCGGGTTATGACCTCATAACCATGTCTGTATGTCTTAATGTTTTGTCCCTTCATGTTTCAATGTTTAATGTATGTTCACCTTCTTCTATCTTCATTATTAAATTTATATTCTTCTCAATCTAAAGAAACCAGTGTCCTCGTCCTTGACAGGAATAACGGTCATCTACATTCCTATCAGCATTTATCCTATGTTACTCATAAATGAAGAAAATTGTTCAGATAAATATTCATTTAATAAAATAGGATTTGCAAACTTGAATATTTATGAAAACATGAAACCAAAAGTTTTCAGTTAATCTGACACCACAAATTCACCCTAGAATCTAGAATTTTTTTATTCTGTGCACCAGCAGTCCACCCGCATCAAAGCTTTTCTAAACCTCAGACTGCTTTTTTTGTTTTTAATACTAGTTTTTATTCTGAACATAAAATACCTTGCCATTATGTTGCTGTTAAGCATGAATGGCAAACTCTGGTCTGGCAAACACAGTGCTGTAAGTTCCCTGCACACCTGACTTTAATCAGTAGGTAATAAGCAGACTTGTGCAGTTTGATCTCAAGTGCTGCATAAGTCTGCGTTTGATGTGTGTCAGGTGTGTTGCAGCAGGAAAACCCCAATCATTCGCAGGACTGCAGCTCTTCACGGCCAGAGTTTGCCAAACTCACTGTAAAGAACTGACAAGTGATTATGTCTTCAACTCATTTGAGTTAAAGGGGAGTAAGAAAAAAAAAATCTTGGATCGTCAGAATTCTAATCCTGTGTATCCTGTAATTCAAAGCTTAAAAAGGAGTCATAAGAGAGTTATATATTATTTAGTCATTCAGAACTGCTAATCATGAAAAAAAGTTTATTTCTTAACATTGCATGATACAGGACTGACTTATATCATTAGACTCACTACCAAGTGGACTCTGCAGTCCCAATTTAACACATGGCAGATTTATTGATCTTCTTCAAAACTTTTTTACGTGTCCTAAAAATAATTCCAGATAGTGCATGAATGAATTGTCACTGCAGTGCATGTGTAACACTACAGTCATAAACAGAAATGAATCAAGCCCACTCAGTTTGGGATTTTTTATGAACAGCATGATTCTTTTTTTTCCTGTCTGACTATATGGCAGCTTCTACTTTTCCTGGTCAGCTTGCACATATGTTTGTGTTTGCACACAATGTCCATTGCGTTGTAGTCTGTTTCCTGCATTTGTTAACTTGAAGCTAACCAAGATCAACATCTGTAGGAACAGAGTTCACTTCTGTGATCTGCAGGCTTTGATTGCAAATGAATTCTTTTCCAAACTAACTTGATTTTCCGAGTAAACAACACCATCCATAGAAGTCATGAGCACACCATGTATTATCCAAGAGTTGCACTTCCATGATTGTACATTCCAAGTTTTGCATTCCACAAAAATATTACTGTTATTATTTGCACTTAAGCAAATAAGATCTTTTTCACTTTTGTACAATGTTTCAGAACTTTTCATGGCTGCATTGTCATTCATTTAAAAAGTCTCCCCCACCTACTCAACTGTGATTTAGTATTTATATGATCATCCCATTACTGTTTTAGATAGTTTTACCTTTTTAATTAGTTGCAAAAATATTGTCAAAGTAAGTATATAAAAAGTGTTGGGAGGGTTAATTTTAAAATGTAATCCCTTACATTTTATGAAGTGTAATCAGTATTCTGCAATCTATATATATATATATCTATATATATCCCAGCAGTAATCGAGTGTGCAGCAGAGTACACCCTGGACAGGTTGCCAGTCCATCACATTCAGCCCTGCTCGCTAGTCGCCCCTACAGTTGTTTAGGGGGGCTGGGGATGCAGCAGGGAACAGTGTAGAAGCAACCGACCATCCGGAACTGACTGAACGAGGGTGGACAGTGCGGGGCACCCCGAGAGGCAGATCTCTGCACTGTCCACAGGGTATCCCCCAGCCTTGGAAGCGGCAGCGAACCCCGGAACCCTGGATTAATAGTTAACAAGGTATTTCTCACTTAGCTAACCAGCCAACTTACCTCAAGATACTCATTAATTAAACATAGAGTCCCTTAATGTTGAAAGTAGCTTCACTGACAATTGGTAAAGCTTGCTCTGCACTGAGATGTTGTGGCCTTCTTGAACGCAGGTAAAATGTTCTATAAATGTCCATATCAAAAATGCATTTTTGTCCTCCCCTGGATAGTTTCTCATCATCTGCGATTGTTATCAAGGTTGGGAAGTAACGGATCGTTCACTTGTGTGGAAACTGGAAATGCTCTTGCGCACTGACGCACTGACTTTCAATGTATTTGCACATGTAATGCGATCAGCATCCACACAGTGCAACCTGAGTTTTGCACTGTAAAGCAATCCCTAAAAGTAATCCCTTTTTAGGGAGAGTAATTGTATTTAAAATACACCAATTTAAACTGTAACTGTAACAGAATACAGTTACTCTTATTTTGTATTTTAAATATGTAACACATATACATATAATCCATTACTTCCTAACACTGTATATAAAATAAGAGAAGATAATCTAGCATAACAAACTCTAGAGGCATACAGTATTTTTCTTTATTTTCACATTACATTTGCAATTTATTTTAGTTGGATTGATAAAATTTTTCTGCATGCCATGCTGATGAAAGGAAACTGTCATAAAAAATAATATCCGAAATTGCTCTTGTACCTCCTCTGAACCTTAGTTCAGATTTATAGAATACATTTTTTAAATAAATGCATCTTTCCTGAATCACACTGACTTTAAACTCCTTACAGTAATCGTGAGATAACGAAAACTATCTTTGTAAAGATTGTAGTGAATGAGTTACAATTTACAGCTAACAAAACTAAAGTCCACAACTAGTAAGCTGCTGAAATAAATACTTTCAGTGGAAAATATTTGTGTTGATGCTTGATGTACAAAGTGTCAGACGCACTGGCAACACCTCCTTTGTCTGACCTTCTGAGAATTCACAGTGGACTTAGGACCAAGGGCTCTATTTATGAAGCTAGCATTGCGTGTAAAACTGGTGCATGGGAATTGTAGTCAAGTTTTGGGATTTATAAAAACAAGACTTGATGGGAAAATGCCCTTAACTCTACAAAAACTCAAAATCAGAAGAAACTGCAAACAGTGACACCAACGACTGAAAAAACAAAAATCTATGAGAAATTTGAGACATTTATGCAAAATCAATTATAAACTCACATATGATGTTATACATCAAAATTATTGTCAAAATTTAAGAAAAATGCATATATGTGATGTAATATCTCAAATTTTCAGCAAGTTGAATACATTTTACCACTTCTCACAAGAAAATATTTCACATTTTCTACTTTTAAAATACAACATCAATATCAACATGTAAACATTTTAAAATACTTATTTTATATTGGATGTTTTATTCTTTTTTATAGAATGAGTGTTTTATTGTATTGTATTTTTATTTTTTTTTACCTGCCGAAGGACTAGGATACAAGTTAGCTTGTACAATCTGACATGCACATGTTTGATATCAATTAATTGTCGTGACGGTTGCTGGAGGACCCAAAAGCAGACAAGGGGTTGAGGATGACAAAAATTATTTATTTAGCAAGCGTGATATTTGGCCAAGTTTGGAGCAGGCAGGCAGGCGGGCAGGCAGGGTTACCAGAAGCAGCAAGCAGGCCAGAGATCTTTTGGAGGACAGTTCAGCAAAAAGTTAATTCATTTTAGTTAAACACAAAAAGCCTTAAGATAGCAATACTTTTAAGAGATCAAACTTTACCACACAGTAACGAGTTTGATCCAGCAGAGGTGAATGATCAAGCCAGGACTTAAATGTTGCTGATCTGATGAGCTGATCCGCCTCAGCTGTGACCAGAACCTGCACTGAAGACACGCACACACACACACACACATACACTACTGCCCCGGCAAGCAGAGTCATGACATTAATATGTCCTGTTCCTCTAAAACAAATTAAATGAGTGTTTATTTTATTGTGTTACCAGTTTGTGACAGATTATTGGTCTGCAACATACTAATGCCTTTTTGCAAGTTAGATGTAAAGAAGTGCTGGAATTTTGGTAATGAAAATACAAGCTAGTCCAAGAAGAAGGTAAGAACAAAAAAAAGAAAAAAAAAATCCCCCCAGAAATTCTACCAATTTACAGCTGTTCCACTTTGAGGAATCAGCATTCAAAGGTAGGTGAGGCTGGAGAGAGCACCAATCAGCAGTTCCTAAGATAAGCCCACCAATCTCACCAAAGAGATGCTCATGCAGGTTGACGTCTAAAGATCTTCAAAGAAAAGCTTGTGGGACATAAATTCAAAGCTTTAAGCAGCACTGTTCAGAACAAACCTCACATAGTCTTTGAAAGTGTTATGAGATAACTCCATGTGTATCACATGAATGCGAAACAGACTTCAGAAAATACTTTTGAACAGTATAAAATTCTTATTTTGGTAAAAGTTGATATGTAACAGACACAACAGCTTGAAAGTATGGTGTTTGCTGCAGAAATTATATAGGTAAGCTTAAATAACATTATGATAGCCCCAGGCCTTGGCCTTTGGTCTGTGTTTGGTTACAATCAGGAGAATGGATTAAGTAAGTATTTAAGCCATTTTGTAGTGGAAGATTACACACTGTGTGTTAACTTAGGTTGTTCTCTATGCAAGTTGTATTGACATTTTGCTTATGCAGTGGGGCGATATTTGTGAAGGAGAGTTGTTTATTTCTACAAGAATGATATACTCTGTTTGACTCAGCCTTAAGACACGCAGTCCTTTACTCTTAAGCAGAACTTGCATTTCCTGAGGTCCACATACAAGAAATCATATGAAACAAGGCATGAATTGCACATTTTTCTGGGAACCCTCTGAGACGGAATAGCCAGAGTACAAATATAAATACATAAATATAAAAGGATACCACTTGCTCCTTGAGTTTGTCTTCCTGTGACTAAAAACAGAAAAAAACACATATTTAAATGATCATGTCCTGTTGCGGTATACCTGCGATCCCTGCCAAATGAGCTCAACATCTCATTTTAAGCTGCAGAACTTTCTCTTTTGGCCAGGCCAAATCGGCCAATCATTGGCGCATTTGAAGTGACCTATTTTGCTCCAGTTGTGGCCCTTTGGTGATGACAGGCACTAAGAGAGTAATTGAATGCTGCAATACCTGACAGTCCGATGTGACAAGGTGAAAATGTACCTGCTGGTGAACATGTCTAGAAATGGGAATGAGATTGGAAACTTTTCACCATGAATCACAATCTGTCAGCTTTTTAATGTGAATCAGAAACATATGGGTTCAAATACATGGATATTATTTTGCTCATAATTGAAGATAGATAGAAAAGTAAGATACAATATTATATATCAAACCATGATACAATAAAAGGTTGTTTGTATGTAAGGTTGTAGGTAAAAGAATAAACAAGTAACTAAGCAGATTTTATTTATGTAGTAAAGTGCTTCACAATAATTATACATATATCGCACAGTATCCATCTATCCATGCATCCATTTTCTACTGCTTATTCCCTGAATGGGGTCGCAGGGGGACTGGAGCCAATCCCAGCTGACATTGGGCACCCTGCCTCTCGCCTAATGTCAGCTGGGATACCACATAATAATAATAATAATAATAATTATATATA
>JBAMHX010000001.1:4702161-4712195 GCA_037177515.1 Pseudomugil tenellus
ATGCTACAGATAAACGGCATATTGGTAATATTACATTCTGTATGGTATCGATTTAGACCGGCCTAGTCTACATTATGCATTTTGTTAAAGCCAAATCATATTTTTTTACCTAAAAAAAAAAACTGTCAAAGTGAACTCTTCCTCCAAAGCGAATCTAATTGATAAAACGATATTTTTAACTATTTTTCAACTATTCTTGACTTTAAATAGTCATTCCAAATAAAACTACTTTATTTCTTTAAATTGCCTGCGCTATGGAACAACAATTTTTACTGCACATAGTAAAGTGCAGCCAACACATCAACAAAGCAACGTCATTGTGAAAAGAAAGCTGGCATTGTGTGTTCTGGTTTCCTCAGCTGTACCCATACAACTTTGTGATGATTGTTCCTGTCCCTGCAGGATTTCTGTCTACAAGTTCTGTTGCATGTCGTAGCACAATTTGGCACATTCAGATCCATTCTCTTGTTTTCACCGGCAGCCCTGCAGCATTTAGTTTTTTTCTTGGTTACATGTGTCAGATCAATATTCCTTTCTGCACACATGCCAGAGATTCTCTCTGTGCCAATAACACAATTACATGCTTAACTTTAGTGATGCTAAAGCAATGCTACATCCAGAATGTACCAGTTGTTTTTACTGCAAATATTGTAAAACATAAATTCAACATAGATCCCAAAATACAACTTTTGCCTCTCTCTTGAGTAGTTCTATTTGAATGAGAAACGGTTAAACACTGCAGACCATTTTGTGCATACTTCATTTTCACTGATGTTCATTCGAAATGCTACATTTGAAGTGTACTTCTTCAAAGTTCTTGACTGCCTGCAGATTGAAGATGTGCCTCTTGAATTGTCGATGTCATTACAGATAATTTTTTAACGAGTCATTTTTTTCTATTGGTATAATCCGCTTCAGCTTGGCAAATGAACAGTTTGTTTTAAAATGTAAACATTTAAACTGTCACATTATAAAGTTACCAAAATGAAGGTCTTTTCTTTTAGCATACTTGTAAAACCATGCTGTTGTTGTCAAGCCAGGATCAATAGAGCAAAGGACAAGACAGATCTTTTGTTTTATGATGGTGGAAAGAAGCCAGATGCTACCCTCCCCCCTTTTCTGTCCCCATCTCCCACTTCCTTCATGGCACTGTTATTCTTGCAGGTGCATCTGCAGTGATCTATTTTCTCTTCACATCTTTTAATGATTCATGCTTTGGGGTTTCTCGCCTCCTCATTCTAAAAGCATAGTGAACAGAGAGAAAGAGGAAGGCGGGGGTACTGATCACAGGAATAAGTGAGCGATCATAACAAAGCCAGATTGGAAGGACCAATGATGAAGAAGAAGAAAATATTGCATAAAAAATGAGCAGAAGAACAAAGGCTTGTGAAAAAAGAGACTAAATGTGTTTTTGATTGTAAAGCAGTTAGCTGATTATCTCTGAACTCTGCCTGATTTGTCCAGTATCTCTGTAATCTAACTGGAGAGGAAAAGAAAAAAGTACACATTACATAAAGACTTTGTGATTTTATAGTAATAATATTGTAAAAATACAATACATTATGCATCATTTTCTACAATAATTATAAATATGCCACTTGTGTTATTCATGATAGCACAATTGATCTTCTAGATGCAAAG
This sequence comes from Pseudomugil tenellus, assembly GCA_037177515.1. NCBI lineage: Eukaryota > Metazoa > Chordata > Actinopteri > Atheriniformes > Pseudomugilidae > Pseudomugil > Pseudomugil tenellus. The sequence goes on from JBAMHX010000001.1 coordinate 4,703,803, forward strand.
AGAATATAAACTGATCTTTGTCCTTTTTCCAGCTATGTCATCGTATAGTAACAAAGTAAAGGAGGTTGTGATTTCACCACACATACAACAATAAATATACTTATGTTTGAATGACTTAATAATTTAAATCAAACAATTTCCATTATACATAAATGATCTACCACATTATGTTTAGGTCCATTGCACTTTCTGTATGGTCATTAACAATGTATTGATATAAATTATTTTGCATATGCTGCAGCTCACAGTGTGAGAAGTTGATAACTGGGGGATTTAATACACCCACATGACTAGGATGAAACAATAAAGGCAGGCATTTAACCTGGCTGTTTCAGCTGATCCAAGGCTTTCAGTGAGTTTTTTCCAGACATGTGGAGCACAGAAGCTGAATGCAGCTTCTCCATGTCTGGTTCTGACTCTGGAAACCGATCTCAGACTGGGTCCAGATAACCTGGGAGATCGATCTAGTGGGTTCATACTGATGTGTTTTGGTCCTAAACCATTTAAAGCTTTGTAGACCAGCAAGATAACTTTTTAAAGACTATCCTCTGGTAGACTGGAAATCAGTGACCTCAGAGCTGGACTGATTATTGTTATGAGGACTTAAGCAGCTGCGTTCTGAATGAACTGCAGTTTTTTTAACTGATCTTTTAGGTCGACCATTAAAGACACTTACAATAATTGGGCTGACTAAAGATTAAATCACGGACTAGTTTCTCCAGGTCCTGCTGAGAAATCTGATCCTTCACCTGCCATTTATTCTGGTGACAGCAGACTGGTCTGAGTACATCAACACATCCAGATTCCAGGTCTGGTTGGTGGTTTTCAGGTGTATATAACGAAGGTCATAAAGGGATGGCAAAAGTTAAGATATCTCAAACAAAATGTTTAAGAGTCATCAGTTAAAGGAGCACAATGGTTTAATGTACGATTTAATATCATCCTTCTACTCCATTAAAGTCATATATGACAATGAGAAATTAATATGCTGGATATAATATATTTATTGGACAATTCAAAATGATCTAGCACAACTTCAGGAAAAAAACTAAGTTTCTACATAAAGATAATGTGGAATTAAAAGTGGCTCTATGATGCACAATTCAGGCTAAATTATTTTAATATGTGTTTCAGTGAGGGCATGAATTAATCTCACATTACACCAAACCCCTCTATTTGTCATATTGAGGCTGGTTGCAGGCCCTCAGACCGGCCTCTATCAGAAACATGCAGAAAAGAATGTGGGCGCCTCTGATTGGTCAGCCTTATATGTTCTAAGCCGAATCTGACCCATAAAACAAGAATGAACAACACATAGATGCATCATGATGTATCTGTTTGGTATTCTTGCTTTACAGCTGTAGTCCGTTATGTTCTTAACATCCCCCCATTCACAGTTTCATGTGGATAACCTTAACACTTTCAGCCCGGTCGTTATGTTTCTACTTACAGGTTGTGTCTCAAGATCAGAAATCTGGTCCTTCCAGGCGCAGAGCCATATATGGGCCAGGGTGTGCTTAGGCCGACCCACTTCTCTGACTGGCCCAGGCCAGTCCCGTCCTGACACATCTATTATTGTTTTTTTAAATAATAATTTTGAAAAGATCTGAAACATTCAAACAAAAAAAGGTATAGTCTGGGTTGTCATTTTAAGTTATTGTAGATTTGCTTTTTATACATAGAGGCACCATAAGATATTCTTGTTAGATGTCTTATTTTCTGACAAGTAATGATTTTTCTATGGGAAAAGCTGGCCCGCCTATTTTCTGTAGGCCCACCTAATGCAAATTTTCTGGCTCTGCCCCTTGGTCCTTCCTTGTAGGCACGGACCATCTATTTACCAAAAGACTGCAAACAAATCCCCTATCATACTGGTTGTTATTGATTCAGCAGTCTTCAGTGAAGTATAGCTCACAAATATTGTGATGCCTTTTTCGGTAGAGAAAAATGATTACATTTTAATCAGTGTGAGGCATCTGTATTTTAACTATCTTTGTTACGTTTTTGTTGTTCAGTAATGTGGAGGAGTGAGCACTCCCTTCATAAAAACTATCTTTGACGTATTTTGCCGTCGTAATGCGTCGTAATAAGTAAACAGTTCATATAAAAGCTAATGGTATATCTACACGCCTGAGCCTTGGTAAACACTCGTCTTTGTGAGTATTGCGTTAAAAAAACCTGTGACTGTTTCGGTTGTTTAGTGGTTTAAATTGCTTTCCTGATGTTATGTACAACCACACGATGTTTAAGCTAGGCTGACATGCTAAAACACATGTAGGAGCTAGTAATATGTTATTCTCTTTGTGTATGTTTGCAGTTACGGATTAAAGCAACAAATATAAAAGGATCTCCATTGAAAGAAAAGAAAGCCTTGCTTTGAGATTTTTTCTGTACATTTGTGCTTTGTTAGCTGGCTGTCTAGCAACAACATCGGCACATGTTGTGAGGACAGCACAAATATAAATGTCCCAAAGCTGTAGTTGGCTCCCAAAAGCATCCATCCATTGCTATCTAGCCGTGGTTTCTTTCAGGAATGTGAACAAATGTAGCTATCACTCACAGCTGAAGAAGCATTTCCTGTGTAGCATGTTAGCAATGAAAACATCCCGGCATCCTCCAAAGTTTTAGCATCTTCCTTCTTACACTGAGCAGTTAAGGACAAGTGTGAGTTTCTTCTCATGAACGTGTACAACTTGGAGAAGTTTACCAACCACTGAGCCCCCACACTAAATGGTAGCATCTTTATTCAAAACCCAGCTGGACACCATACTGGTTTCCTGCTCCCTGGGAAATTCCAGAAAACAAAAAATAATAGAACAATTTTGAATAATCACTCAGTAATAAGTAGTAAAAAAAAATTAGATTTTATTACAGGGTCAAATAAAGACTTCATATTTTAAAAATTTTACTTGTCTTTACATTTTTACTTTGGGCTTTAACAGGTTAAATAACAGCAGACACATGCATATCAAATATTGTTGCCTCAGAGTAAAGACTTGAAATGCCGTTTTGACATTCAAGTATCCGCTCGAGAACCTTGAACATGATTGCTCGGATAATAAGTATGTGCATTCTGCCATCTTGTTTGCCTGCAGGCTACCATCATTTTCTTCATTATCCCATCCGTCACAAGACAAACCAATATAAAAACTGTATTTGTTGAAAAGTGTAAAAGAACCTGTAATTTCCAGTGATTCTAAAGGATAGAATACCAAAACCAGAGAAACAAATCTCCTAGTTGCATTGTTTTGGTTTGACTTTTTGTTTTTCCAAAAATCTATGTTAAGTTTTTATTGTTGCTTTTGGCAGTTTATTGTTATGTCCACATTGTCCATGGGTGTGTATGTACCTGTAGCCTATGTGTGTTTATGTATGTTTATGTGTTGGGGTGGAAAGGCTGGCAGATGAAGGAGTTGGGCAGGGTTATTTTTTTGTGTGTAATGCACGTTGTGCTGTTTTTAATAAATGGAAAGTACTTTATTCATAAAGTTTGAATTTAATTGAATTTATTTGAATTAAAATGACACAGCTTTTTAAACAAATGATCAGTTTAGTCTTTTAGACAAAAATTAAACTGTCAGAAAAGAAAAAAAAACTACTGTGCATATTTAAATCTTCACAATAATGCTTTTTATAATTGACATTTTGATACAATATTATTACTGTGTCCGAGTCAATGCAAGCCGTTACTTTTTACCAAACTTTATAACATGTTTTTCATAAATAACCTTAACCTAGTAATTTGTAAAATAAGACTGCAACAAAAGAACAAGTGAAAGCTCAAGTAAACAGTGGTAAAATGCAAAAAATGACCTTTTTAAATAAAAGAAGTGGAAGACAGTAATAGTCAGTCTGATTCAATCTCAGCTCTCCTGCTTGGCAGTTCTATATCCTCCAGGCTTTGCAACCTCTAAACAGGAACTTTTCCACCTACTGAATTTAAAATAGCCATTAACTCATAAAAACCCAGTGTGATATATGTGATACATATACTTTCACAGACATATTGCATCACTTTATGGTAAAGTTGTTTGGAACAAAATCTGATTTTTCATCTTCTGCCCCTAAATGAAGACCTGAAAGCAGAACATTAGAATAAGAATTTTAAGAATCTTTTACATTTTGTTAACAGAAGAAATGACGTCTTCATATTAAAATAAATTGTACTTTTCTTACCGCTTTTTCATGGGTTGGGTCTTTAATGGTTAAACAAAGTGCCCTGACAACATGGAGTCATTTTCATGTTCAGAAACCCATTTTACTGAGAGTCTGTGATGAAATATGTAACCAATCAGCAAACAAACAAATTTGAGCTGGATTACCAGAATATCAGCAGATATGAAATTTAATCTCCAGCCTCCACATATTTTGCCGACACATGAATAACATAATTAATCAAGAACTTTGTGTAGGGGAGTGTGAGAGAGAAAGCGTGTGTGTGTGAGGGACAGTAACATTTTCCATAACCTGTAATCCTTGGTTGACCACAAGACACCTTTTGACATCCAAAGATATGAGCTGTCAAGTCATTCAGCCATTGTGACCTGGACAGACACGAAGTGCCACATGCTGCTGTCAACAGACTCACCTGTTCATGTCAATGGCTGCAGGCAAGCTTTGGGCATCAAGAGGTGTAACAAAATGTTCTGACATCACTGACAATCTTCCAGTCTCAAATTAAATGACACTTTTGAAGCAATGGTGGGGAAAAAAAGAATATATGTCAGTTGGACATATTTCTTTCTCCTTACAGGGTAGGATAGAAATTGATATCCATAAATGGAAAGAATTATGTAAATATTTAAAGATTTAGAATACACGCTGCAGTATTAGATGTCAATTAGAAGAGTTAATCATTAAATATGTATTTTACACATTCCAAGGACAAATCATTGATGTACTTGTGAACATGTTTCACAATTATGAAGTGAATAATAAGTTAAAATTTGTTCTGAGAGTAAAACAAAAAACACTTGTGTATTGACAATAATTTATTTTTTCGGAAAAGTTCTTTCATATTGGTTCATATCACAGTCAATACTTTCATGCTATTTAGACTGCAGCCGTAACAGACCAGTGAGTCATAGAGCAGAGCTTTAGTGTGCATCCAGCCTCAGGAAATCTCAAATGCCTAATATATTTATTTGGATACAAACAAATCTAAACAGTCTAATAATAAAATGTAATCTTTTGTTGTTGGTTTTTTTTCTTTTCCCAAAAATGCCAATCTAAATGCATTTTATGACTTGATTGTTATAATTCCCCTTATTCTCACTGAATCTTTGTTTTTCTATATTTGATCATTTAAATAAAGGTGCTATTAAATTTCCTCGTGTAGAGTCTTTGATGCTGTTGTTTACATGAATAAATGAATCAATCCATTATGTTGTGCACAGACTCCCTCTCCTCTATTTCATTTTGCACCTTCATCAAGGACCACTCAGGAAAAGATGATCAAGAGGTGAAGAGATCATTACTGAGAAAGAAAAGGTGCGTGTGGTGAAAGAATGGATGCTACAGAGTAGGATAAAGGTTTTAACATGCTGTATTTATTTAGAGAAAGTATACTCATTCTGGGAAAAAGCCTGAATGAAATGACTGCAAGCTTGAGTCTTTCTGACTGCTGCTTATTCAAATACAGAACTAGCTTAACCCCTTCTTATGAGCTTTGAAATAAATTGCTCTTTCAAGTGTAACCAATGTGCTTTCAACTTTCTAAATGTTAGTGTTCTGAGAGAAGGGACAGGCAAAGAGAAGTGGCCCATTTGTCTCTGCCACAGTTATTCAGACTTGAGGCATTGTTGAAAACAACCTGCGGAAACTTTAAATCTGACTGCTAAGTTTTTTCTCAGTCCCTAAAGAAAGTGAAAACAAACAAACAGAAAAAAACCCAATATGTTAATTAACCTTTGCTAAAAATGAATGAAGGTAAGTTACTGCATTCAGCAATTTTCAGTGATTAAAGTATCACTGGTCTACATACCAACTGTGTAGGAAAAGAAATATTGTGCTTTGACAAACTAACATTTTAAAGTTAGCGAACCGCTAACGATGATGTTTTTGGAAACCTGCAGCACAATAGGGGTGATACTATTCAATTCAATTCAACTTTATTTGTATAGCGCTATTTCAATGTCGCCTCAAGGCGCTGCACAGAGATCGGCCACTTAAAAAAATAGCCTTATATAAGGAACTAGCTAGATTGCATCAATCTTGACTTTGAACAAGATTCAATGTAATCTCCCATCCTGAGCAAGCATGGGGCGACAGTGGGGAGAAAAACTCCCTTGTAACAGGGAGGCAAAACCTCCTACAGTATATATTAGGACAAAATGGGAAGAAGTATTACAGACTGAACTTTGAATGTGTGATTGGAATGTAATGTGCAAAAATACAACAATTCCACAAGCTCCATAGAATAGGGAAAAACATTAGTTGGAGAAGTCAAACATTTTTTTAAATCACCCATCAAATTAAAAGTAAACAGACTAGTTTACAACAGCAGTGCTGGAGACTGTGTGGACAAATGAATATAAACCACAGTCAGATTTTTTTGGCTTTGTGTTAACCTCCAACCCAACAGTATCATCACACTTCTGGAATGTATCCTAAAATACAGGGTCTGCGTAGCATCTAGGTTTGACCAAGGAGGTGAAATCCAGAAAGAGGACAGGTATATCATCAAGATGACTGCTTGCATAAAGACTATCAGCGTGAAATGGTTTAAAACTCTTCCTTCAACAACTCACTGGAAGAGATCTATGCAATGGAAAATAATCACATTTTATCTTCAACTCAAAACAGATTATTCTGAATAAAACTGGAGAAAAAGGATATCATTCAAAGACAAAAAAATACTTGATTAGCTGCAAGACTTCAGTACAAAGAGATTCAGCATTAAGCTCCAACTGCAGTTCAGATTGAGTGGAGGTTTGAGGGTACTGCCTTGAAAACATGAATAGATGGCAAGCAGAATCCCAAAATGCTGAAGCAGATGTTGACCAGGATTGTGTTTGGGATAGGCAATGAGAGCAGGGAAGTAATTTTTTCCCCAGTTAACCAATAAAATCAGAATCGCTTGCTTTGAATAAATCATCTTCCACATACAACAGCCTCAAGGCCAGGCAAAGTGTCAGACGCAGCTAGTGGCACTACTAGCTGCAAATATGCTATTGTATTCACATTTAAGTTTACTGAACAGACAATACTCACTCATTTATGGGAAATTGTACCACAATATTATCATAGTTCTGAACAAATAAAGAAAAACAATCACAGATGTGTTTTAGATGAAAAGAGGATTCACTTAGAAAACCTTTCTCTTTCTAGACTCTTTTTTATAATAAATTATTTTTACCATGAAAATGAACTTAAAACTGATAAAGAGGGTGGATTTTGTTAAATGTAGATGTCAGCTGACAAAAGAGAGAGCAGCTCAATGTGCAACCCTTTTAGATCCAGTTTTGCCATGGGTGCAACCAAAGAGAGACATGGACGACATGTTGTCTTACCTTAAAAGAGCTATCATAGCTATTTATCTTTTTTTGCATTATATATGTTGAATATAATTATATATTATATGTGTTTATTATATACTTTGCTGGAAAAAAGGTTTAAATTGATCTGGTATTGCGTTTTGCAATTCTAATTTAGAAGAACACTTTATACTAAGTGCATAACTCAAAAACAAGAATAAGCCACCCTGTTCTTGAATTGTGCTATACAAATAAATTTGCCTTGCTGTAATAAAGTTTATCATTGGACAATGTCAGGCCTTTGCAGCACCACCCTTCTTTATACTTCTTGTTCAGCAAAAAGGGAATAATGTGAATTAATATTTGTATAAATAGCTATGTAACAATCCCACCCTCAACAGACCCCTTTTTAAAATGTTTTGATGAACTGGTCAACAAATGTTGTAATTTTTACGACCATCTTAAACTCAAGAAAGCTGGATGTGTTTGATTTGTGGAGTAAGACCAACAAAACTGATAACCTTTCTTCACCACCTCAAGACTCTCTCCACAGGACGCTAGGACATAAAAGGGATTACCCCCCTTTCTTCCCCTCACTTCGAGACTATCTCCAGGAAACCAGATCAACTCATCAAAGGACAGATAGAGGGGGAGGCATTGCTCTCCCCCTGTCTTTAGGAAATCTCACCTACATGCTGCAGATTGACCATAAGTTTGATAAATCTCATTTTCACCTGTTTGTTCCAACCTTTTCTTTTTGTTCCATGTATGTTCATTCATTCTTTTTTGTTTTGTGTGTTCATGTTTAAATGTTATATCCCCGGTTGTTAAGCTAATGCAAAGGTAATTCTGTGGTAGGAGCCATGAGCTGAAATCACCCCCACAGATCCCTGATTGGCTGGCAGCATCCAGACCTGC
>JBAMHX010000001.1:4750371-4767163 GCA_037177515.1 Pseudomugil tenellus
CCATCCATCCATCCATCCAAACATTTATTCATAAAGCAGTTTCAGATACCAATATGTAACTACAATGCTGCACCATTAGATTAATGAAATAAATAAATGAATAACAATTATGATAAAGACAAAAGAACAATAAAAGAATAAAAAATGGCAGTGCAAATCTATGATTGAGCTCTTTGGACAATGAAAAGATGGAAAAATAGATTTAAATTCACTTCTTCTGGCAGAACTCAAACCTTGCAGAAACAAGGAGTTTGCTCCAAAAACCAGGGGCTGCTGTAGAAAAGGCTTAATCTCCCCAGTACACCAGTCACCTCAGAAGTCTACAAGGACGGTGAAGTTGCAGGAGCCCAGACAGAAAAATGCCATTTAGTTGAAACATTTCATAACCAAAGGTAAGAGACAGACAGTGAGGAGTACAGGGTAATAGAGCCAACACTGTCTCGTCCCTGTTAATAGGTTGACAGCTGAATTTTGAACCAGCTGATGGGGAAAGACTGGTAGATTCCCAGTATAAAGAGCTACAGATATATCTTTACAAACTCTTTCATTACCTCCTAGTTAGGTTTAGAAGCAACGTCTTGTGTGTTGGGCTTAAAAATATGAACTATTTAGTCACACACATGTAGTTTGCAGACAGTTGCGGTCACGACCACTAAAGTTCACATATCCATCCATCCATTTTCAATAGCTGCTTATTCTACTGCAGGGTTGCAGCCGAAGTATCCCAGTAGCTTTCAGGTGAGCGACAGGGTGCACGCTCGACATGTCACTGAGTTCACTTATGCTCTGAGTGTTATTATTAGTAATGACGGGACTGTTCCAACAGATGACTTATGCGGTGCTTTTATGGAGAAAGGAAGGTATTTGTGATATGAATGTAGCTGTTAGAGATGCAGATAGTTTTGCGTACCTTTTTGGGCATTTCAAGTTTTTTCCATATTTCAGACACCATGAAAATGGAGCATGCTTTCTATATTCTCACAGCAGCATTTGTGATGAGTCACCATATCTCATAGCCCTCCATAACCACTAATGTGGTTGTTAAAACAGTCCATGTTATAAGACATAAAAGCATAAAATAGCAGCTTGAAGTCAAACTTGGACAAAAGATTTCTGATAGAAGATTCAAAGAGAGCAGCTTTGTGTGGGTTTGGACATTTTATAGACACAAGGTAAAAGTGATGCACTGAAGATCCGTCATGTACCCTACTTATATCACAGTTTTGAATTTACAGCAGGAAAAATGCAGCTCCATAGAAGAAAAGGATGTCATATTACTGTCAAATCAACATTTAGATTCATAAAGAAATCCAGGAATGTTTCGTTGGGGAACCTTGGAGATCTGGTCAGTTATATTTATATTCATAATCTTCAATATTCACATACACTGGTCTGTCTTTTTTACTTAGTCTGATTCAGATGTTGACCAATGAGTGAGAGTTTTTCAGTCAGTTTAGAAGTAATTCAAAATCCACTGTATCACACTAAGCTCCATTACCACCCAGTCGGCTGGACTCACCAATTCATTGATAAATATGAATGTCATTGAAAATTCTATCAGATGTGAAATGAAAACTGACCGAAAGCCGTTAAGGAAAAAAAGGGAAAAAAAACCTTATCAGTCACTGAAGGAGGATTTAATATTAGTTAGTTAAACCATCCAGGTTTTTCTTTGAGTCGCCTGGAAACTGCAGTTTTAATGATGCTGGCAAGCTGCCTGGGATAAATGAGCCACTTACAATATTCAACAAATTATCTGACAATGAGCTAATAATTTTGAAAAGCTTGTAGGTAGAATATTTAATGAGCAAGCAGACGGGTGATGTAGTTGCATTATTACTTCCACAGTATTGTTATTAACTGCAGTGATTTCAGTCTTTCTTATTGCAGATGGTGATGAATTCATAATGCCAATGCTGGGTTAAATGGATTTAGTAGACCATCAATTCTTAAGGTTTTTAATGGATGAAATGTCCAAACTGCAGCATTTTTAGCCTGACATGTACTGGAGGATACTCCAGAGAATGATTCGATGACTTATAAATAATAGCATATAAAATATGACTGCTATTATTAGCTTCATAGTGTAAATCATTTTGTTGCAGTTGGGCTGCATGGCTCTCCAGTTCTCAGTTATACAGACATATTTTCCATTTTATAGACGTCAAAACCAATCTGAAGTTTATTTTTTCTCCATCTCAGTTTGGCCAACCTGCATTCTTTCCTGTGATAAGCTATTGATGTGGCATTTCTCAGTGGTACTCCCCGTTTACCAGAAATCTTAATAGTCTTAGCAGGAGCTTTTTCAAAGGCCTTTAGAATATGGCACCGATCAAGTATGATAAATGCATAACACGTATTAATAAACTTTATGGTTATAGTGTATAGCCTGTGTATACCATACACAGACTACTTCAAAATCAGTGAAACAAAGTACCTTAGGATATTCATAGAAATGATATATATATATATATATATATATATTGTATTAATTGTCTTAACAATCTAAGTTAGCAGAGGGTGTTTTCAGGTGCTTGACTTCTCTTTATTATTGCATGAGGATGTTGCTACTCTGATGAACCGGAAACCTGTCCAGTGTGTTTCCTGCTTCTCACCTGACAGCAGCTGAAATAGACTCCAGAGAAATAAAGTATGTAAGAAAAAAAAACCAGTTTGTTTGAACGCAAGTTAGTGTTTGGCATAAACACCTATATTCTTCAACAGAACCCTGAACATTTTTAGACAAGGTCTCTTATTATTTAAAACTTGAATAAGCAATAAGTAATATTCAAGAAAATGTTCTTTGGGCTTTTCTAAAGATGTTATTTTTTGGATGTTGGCTGCCTTTTTTTCTGTGAAGGCGGTCCCAGACTAATACATGTTGAGGATTGTGATCTGCAGATGAGCTATGAGTGATCATGTTGCTGACTTCCATGTTTCTTTATTTGTAGCTCTTTAGGGATAATGTTATTGGGGCAAAAATAGAATTTCTGCTTTCAATTTTCTTTTTTTACTTTCTTATAGATTTAAGTTTAAAAAAGAAAAAATATGTGTCCTTACCAAAAAACAGTGACTAAACATGTGAGCTCATTGTGGTGTTGTGATCATTGCCACAGTCTCACAACAGGGAGGTTCTGGTTTGAGCCATTGGTTTATGAGGAATTCAGACAGTTTCTATGTTCTTTCAGTATATGGGTGATTGATTTATTTATTTTTTTAAGATACTCTGGTTTTCCCCCACCATTCAGACATGCTAGCTGAGGTAAACAGGTCTATCTTATAAATGAGAATGAAAATAATATGATAATGGGAGAAAAGTTCTTGTTTTGATGTTAGATACATTGCAACAATGCTAGAACAGATAGCAGGTCTTTATTAATTGCTTAAACTGAAAACTAATTTCTATGAACTTTTAAAAAACCTGAAAATTACATACTTTTTTACAGTGTGTCTGTCAGTTTAATTTTTATCCTCATATGTACTTATCCTTCTGGACTAGAAACTCAAACATTTTCCAAATGTAAATACGAAAGTCTACCTGCATGTTCAGACGGTTTGCTACATGACCAAGTTGTGGGGATGATGGCAGTCACATATAAAATAGGTGTGGAAGACATTAAAGGATGATACGTCTGAAACCTAAGGAAGAGGTCTTCACCGATTCCCTGGCTAAAATAGAGACATCCTCTGAATTCCAGGTTGTGGGAAACAGGAACATGTGCAGAACACATATAGTCTGTTTTTATATGAGCATCAAATCCAGCAATTGGCTGAGTAACATTAGGCTTAAAAAAATGAATTGTTTAACAAAATGTTCACACCCTTTTTCAGATGTCACATCTGTGCATTTAGGTGGATGACAGATTCATTTCATTTACACAATCTTTGACCGGAGCTGAGATGAGCACACATTGTAACTGACAATTCCTCAGTGTTTCTCCTACTGCAGAATCGGTTTTCCTTTGCAGTATACCAAAAGATCCAATGTGCATGATTTCCCTCATATGCACAACCGGCAACAGCACTGTTAGCTCCTTGACACATCTCATACTGATGCATGTTCAGTCTGCCATTCTTTGAAGATGGGTTAGAGATCAGGAATCGGAGGAACAGAGAGTGGTGGGTGTGGAGTTAACGACATATCCTCTGGTCCTCTTTCTAGCAGTAAATTTGTAGGGCAAGCATCCCTGGAATCAACATTTTAAGTGTTATTACACATTTTGTGCATAGTCTGCGGATCATGCCTGTTTTTGCAATGAAATTTCTGAAGGTGAAATAGTGAACAGTCAGAGCTCTGTGATTTTATTTCCTGCTGGATCTGTGGTGCTGAGTACATCCTAGTTATAGCTGACACACTTGATCTGCTACTTGGCCAATATGTCACATTGGGAATCTTGTCTGGAAGCTTCTGCTGCCAATCCAGCATCTGGTTTTTACAGTTTTATATCAGTACGATGTCTCGTATTTTTGGGGGTTGTGTCATATTTGATTATTTCAGCTCTTTAAATATGTTTCTAACTGTGGATCGCTTTTGGTAATATGTCAGAGAAAGAGAAAACAAACAGGATTAACAGTTTTTCTTTCCTATAATCTTTTGGTGCTTGACTATTATTTTAGTTGTGACTAATTACTTGTTTACATAAATTGGCATATCTGGTTTTATAGCACCCTATAAATTATCTGTATCATTGTACATTTAAAAAAAATGAAATGTAAAAAGAAAGAAAATCAAGCCAAGAAAAACGATGGCTTTACAGCATCAGATTGCATGTTGACGAAGCTCAGTACAATTAGTGTTTTACGTTGGATCAAATGTGGTAGTTTGGAACAGCCTCAAAGCCTAGGAGGTTGCTGATATCGTGAATAAAATATCAGTCTAAATAATACAAAGCCCTAGTCGGGGTGGATATTGAATGCAAATAAAACATACTCAGATGGCTTGTGCCAGGCGTTTCTCCTGAGTTGACAACATAGGAAAAAACAGAGATTGAGACCTCCTGGGATTTCTGTTTTTGATGGAAACTGATGAACATGTCTGTGAAAAGGCTTTTACTGTATGTGAAGACAAAGCTACATTCTGTATGAGGAACAGCATAGTTAAGCAGAACAACATTTTTACCTATATGTTAATAAAAACCTGCATTATTCATTGGAAACAAAAAAGAACTAACATTATAACTTTTTTTAATTATTATTTTTAGTCTGTCTACTGTCTTCAAATTCTCCTCTATCATTTCAGTGTTGATTTACAACCGCAGTGTCTGACAGCTGAAGTATGTTTGGTGATGAAGAGTTTGATCAGGATTTATGTCCTAAATCAGGCATACACACACATACCACCCAGCATATTTAGTCTCAGCAGTTTGGCGACATTGCACAAGGTTTTCAGAACACACATTTGCAAGTCTTATATCTGTGAATCAAATGACACGGAATATCAAAACTGAGATACTTTCACGTTTCAACTATTCCCAAAGCCCCAGTTTCTTCATTTTTAGCTCACGACTGCTCCTACTTGTTTGCTTATGTGTGCTAATCTCATTTCAGCTTTTCAGGCCAACCAATAGCAAGAATTTGAGTTATGACAGCAAAAGCAAGAGAGCCACAGCTGACCACAGTGACATAAGCAGCACCAAGCTTCACTGAGGCTGCATATGGCTATGCTCGCTCACTCACACACAAACACACACTCCCTCACCTAGAACCACATTTCCATGGGGGAATTAACCATCAATGCCTCCTCAGTGTGCAAGAGTGAGAGAAGCAAAAGGAGGGAGTAACCAGTGCTTCATAGATGCAGCTTCAGCTCCTAATTTCTTTTAAAAATAAATCCAGACATTCCAGTGGATTTGATGATTTAGTTTATTAAAACTTTAGTTTGGAAAAATATGTTTGCATGAAAATGTATGCAAAGGTGACATTACAGGGAATCATATTTCATAGCAACTGTGGGCTTGAAATATTTCAAGAGCATGCTTCGTGCAACATTAAAATGAGTTCAGCAACAATAAATCGATAAATCCCAAATGAAGTTGTGAGTTAAATTGCACCAATGTTATATATTTTTTTTTACAATATGCTGAGGTTTAAATCAATTGGACAGCAAAATTTTATTACCCAATGGGATACTGGTTCCAGTTTGCTTTATTACAGAGCATTCCTCATTCCTTTTTATACTTTATACCAAAGCCATTCTGCCCATTATAACTAACATGCTGTTCTGGATCTCTAACTACATAATGACCTGGTTGCTACGCCTGTGTTGCACTGACCTACTGACAGCCTCAATTAAGCTCCTTGTATCACTTGTAGCGAAGAACAGCTTGCCAACCCCCCACTGTCATTTTAACAGCAATCAAATAAGAGCTGGGTGGACAACCTGTGCAGGAAACTTGAACAAAAAGATCTTATGATTTTCACATGAATAGGTTTGATTGTGCTGCTTAGAATGAAAAAGAGCAGTCACATGAGCAGCAGCTGATAGAATCATCCAGGCTGCTGAGATGCAGAATCAAAAACAATCACAAATCATTCACAATGATGATGTGTTGAGGGGGCCAGAGCTGATGCATGCTTGTCAGAGCATAGAAACGCGCATCTACTCTCCACCTCGGCAATGACACGTGTAAGTGCCACATTTCAAATGATTTGTTCAGTTCAGTGGGCTTTTCACTTCATAGCTAGACTATATCCTGCTAAGTGGAAGAACAGAAAGTTATGCATGCCCATGAATTTAAACACACCAAGACAAAAGAAAGATGTGTGGGCAGTGGATTTTCATCTCAGACCTTTTTAAGTTAACATTTTCACTTAATTCCTTCACACTCCTAGAAAAATACTCTTTCTATTCTTTCTTGTACGTAGCAGATATTGCCGTGTTCTTTTAGAACAGCTTAGTAAACAGTGGGCACAAAGAAGCAAGCATCCCTACTCTCTCATGCTGTCACACACACAGTCAGATTATTAAGGTCATATTAGAAAAAGAGAGGAATAAAAAGAGGACAGGCAACATGGAGAGAAAGGGATTTTCTGTCATTTCTTCCAAAGGATTGCAAACCATATGTTCAGCCCTGGGACACAATGAACAACATCAGGACTAAGTAAGAGCCCAGAGAAACAATGACACATGGGAAGCAGGCTGCAGACTGTGTGCAGGGTCAGGCTGAGCAGGAAGAGCAGCAATAATGTTATCATCCAGCGTCAGAAACAAGCTGAACCAAGCTGCACTTCATATATCTACATGTTCTACAGCAAGGCTATTGACAAACTGTCCAATGATGTTAGTTCCCTTTATTTTAAAGTAAGTACAGTAAATGTCATGTAAACGACTGTAAAAACACATTCCTCCTTTGGCTTCCAAAAGCTGCTTTTGCAGATGTATTCTCAAATCTACTGAGCCCCATTAAGAAACATCTTCTTACATTTTACATGGACATATTGAGGACAGACACGCTGTTGCACATCAATTCGGAAGCATTCTCTACTCATGTTTCACTCTGTTTTTTGTTTTTTTTAATTCACTGTTGCTGTCTTTCTTTAAGTGGGTATGACACTTATGCCATTATGGCAAAAACAAAATGAGAAGACTGATATAATTTGTCTCAGCAAAAGAAAAGACAATTACACTGGAACAATGTTCCCATCTTGCACAAATACACACCTGTTTCCCTCAGAATAAACTCATTACATCTAGCATGTTATATAGAGAGATCTAGAAAAGCTGGCAGGTAGACTTTGTTACCATCAGACAAAATTAGGCTAAATGCTTCCTTAGTTTTACTCAGCATTGTTAAGCAGGTGATAGTGGAAAAAAAAAAAAAAACAACTTGACAGCAGTATCATCAGTCTTATCTTCTTATTTGCTGACAAAGTGTGTCCACCATTGTGTCAGTGTACTGCCCAGCTTTGCATCCACATCTCATCCACTTTTCTGAATTATCAAATAAAAGCTATGCTAAATACATGGAGGAAATTCTAAGGGAAAGTGAAAAACAGAGGCTGAGCAGGGAAGCACGGGAACAATCCCCTGAGATTTCTGTAAGCAAGGAAAAGGAAAAAAAAAGGTGGATGATGGAGAAAGCATGGGCAGAGAGAAACAGGGAGAGTTTGCCTCCAGTCTCGGCACAGAGGAGGATCAAAGGTTTGTGCTCTGCATCTCAATGGGCATCCGGTCACCAATACTGATGAGCCCGGGTGTGTGATGCTCCATTCACTTGCTTTATATCTTACAGGGGAAACAAGTGGTCTTTGTGTGTAAATAACTGGGCATCTTGTTGTGCAACACAGAAATGCAAATTTATGTTTCTATGAGTTTAATTAACAGAAAATAATTATAGATATGTTTGTGTGGGGGTGTGTGACAATTTGTGATTGAGGACATATTCTTGCTACACCGTGTATCCATAGTTTCATCAAAACATCTATTCTAATGTGATGTTATGGCAGTGACATTCTGACAATGTTGTTTTTATATTGTTATTTAGGGAGGAAAATAGCAACTGAAGAAAAAACTAGGAATACGCATTTCTGTTTTTTTTTTTTATAACCTGCTTTGTTTTTGCATTCAGTGCATTTAGATCTGCATCATAATACAGCAGTAACATCATAATTAATGCAATGTGGTAACTGCATTTTTTAGGTCCTGCTGCATTTTGTGGACTTCCTTCTTGGTCTTTGTGCACCTTCAATGTGGGGGATTTTATTTGTCATGCTTAGCTGACTTTGCAAATGTATGAATTTCCTCTTTAGTTGATCGCTAACACTTGCAGCAGACATATGGAAACAGGAAGAAACCATAAAAGAGTTTCTGTTCATGCTTTGTTGTGGATGTTAAACATGTCTGAAAACAAAGTATGTCAGTGTAAAAAATCCCACCTGAGAACGGTTTCATGTAGACCTGATGTCCGATGGACTTTGTCCTTGTATGCAAGGATTTTAAAACTACCGTTGTGGTTCTGAATTATGCCTCTCTCTGGAATCGTCCTATCACCAAAGCCAGAATTTGTATAGCATAGACTAAACATAAGTTCATTTTGACCTTCTGCATCAACAGAGGCAGATTCAGAATTGCAACATGGGGCATGAAATGATCTTTCTATGTAGCACACCAACTGAGGAGGCAGTTTTTCAAAGTAGCCACTGATTAAACAAGTAAACATGACTTCAAATGCAAACCAGCTGTGTGAATAAAACACAGCTGTTTGTGTTAGCTGGGAACATGTAATCCATATTTACTTTTGCAATAATGGCAGCAGAATCCATCAGTAGGAAAGAGTTCATATTTACATTAAATAACTGAGTCAATTTTGTTATTTTGTGCTTTCCTTTGGGAATGTTGTGCACTAGACTAGAAAATCACATGTCTGTTTCTCCTCAGAAATTAATCAAAAGGAGGAATATTTTATCCTAAGCTTTGGAAACTGTCCAGTGTATTCAGTGTTATCTCAAGGAGCTAGAGGAAAGACTGACACATTCATTTATGCAGCTGTGGTGTGCTGCATTCAGCCCTGAGCTTCTACCCTTAACACTGCTTGGCTGAAACAGTGCATCAGCACGACTAATGATCAAAGGATTTGTCCCAGATTATGGACAGCCATTAGTGTAATAGCTACTCTTTGTATGTGATCTGATGTTAGATATACAGTACAGTGGAAATGTGCAGTGTATACATTCTGCAACCCAGACAAGATATATATGTGGAAAATAAGAAATAAAAACCTGGAATCTGCTGTGCAACCTGTTCTACAAAGACATATCTTCTTCAGTTATGAATCTTTTATCCAGGAGATAAACATAGATGCAACATGGTCTGTCAGAATAACTGTGCTTCTTGGTTGAGTGGAAATGCATAGGGTATTTTTGCTCTGATGCATTTTCTGTTTTTATTCACTCCCTGCTTATTAGGTAACATAAAACATGAAAAGCCTCAACTTTTTACATGATGGGCTCTGTTCTATAAATAGTAAACTGTGTCATAAATAATTGAATCATGGGCAGCAAGTGTTGTGTAAATTAATGCTCACAGTAAAAATGGTAAAAAAATCAAAACATAAAGGTAATAAATAAAAGAATGGCTCATTGTTAGCACTTCAGCTGGATATGAACCTACATTCATTCTGTTTAATGTCAGAATCATCTATAAAAATCTGAACTGTGTGATAAAGATTTCAGCGTTACCTCTCAGTGTGTTTGTCTATCACAGATGGTTGTAAATCCTCTGATGAAACACTCGTGACCTCCAATGGGAATCTGTCCCTTTCACTTGAGAGCCTATTAATTGTCTGCAATTATCCTTTGCAAGCATGGCATCTGTCAGAAGCATCTCTTCTCTTCCCACATGGATAAAAATGCTATATTGGAAAAGGTTGACTGCGACATTCACTATTTATTGCACAATAGAGCTTGTACAGTCAAAATTTGCCATAACGATACTGAATAAAAAAAAAAAAAATTGTTCCTTATGGAGCAGTCTCCTTTTCCCACATTTTAACGGGCAAGTACTTTAATTTGCTGAAACTACATTTGCATACAGGAAATGAATAAAGGCAGCGCCTTTTAAATTGATTTGGTTGACGACAAAATAATAATGTGACATTTGTAAACTAGCTTCTTTGATTACTTGATTATTGATCTTATGTTTCAAATGTGCTGTTCTGTATCACTGAGGACTCATCCATTGCTCCCTTGGTGCATTCAACATCTTTAAAGTTTAGTGCAAATTTCAAGACACAAAATCACAGAAATGAGACAAACTAAGTAACTCATAAGGCAACAATTATAAATATATCAAAAATAGTCATTCGAGAACTATGTTCATTACAAAAAAGGTACAAAGTTTTTCTCCTTTACCAGTGAGAAGGACATGTTTTTTAGTTCCTCAACTGATTTCACAGCCTTGTATCCCAGCTGTTGAAGTACTTTTTGACACACTGTTTGAGTGGATTCTACGATGTCATAGGACAGTTTTAAACGCCAACTCTCCGCATTAGCTGCAGAGTCCCTCACTGTTCCAAACTTGTGTTTTGCTGATGGCTCATTGCTGCCTCGAGTGTTTGCACGTATCCACTGTTTCACATTTTTATCCATAGGCAACCCCAGAAAGTCATAAATCTCCTGTGTCTTCAGAAGTGGATTCTTAGCCAAATCCTCATATCGAACCAGCATGTATTTCCCTTTCAACCAGTGGGGATGGCTGAGACCAGTTGAAACAGAGCCAAAAAAGTCATCACAGATAACTGTAAGCTGATTCATATCTAGATTATAGGGCCGTCTCCCTGTGGCTCTCCAAATACGCCACAGACGATATGGGTCCCTGAATGTCTCAATCCGTGATGACAGGATGCCCCGAGGGTCTCTGACCAGTTGAATCACTTTAATGTTCAGCCGTGGGTCTTCAACCAGAGCACGTAGGTCTCCAATCTCTGGCACCCGGACAACTTTGATTGCAACATGCTTTTTATTGCGACACGCTTCTGTTGCTAAGGTCATATTTAGAGTCGCGCATTTCCTCACACAGTCTCCTTCCTCCACATTCGCATCCCCAGCACCAAAAGCATCACACACAGGCTGCTGGCACAATGCTCTACTGGCACCACGACGGAACAGTTTGTCTGTGGTGTGGTTCGTGGGCGTCGGTTTAATGTAGTTCTCTAGGAAGTAGAGGTCGCAGCCATATAAGCTACGCAGAAGGTCTCGACTGGCACCTAATGTCACACGACGGTCGGCAGGATTGCGATTGTGTGACTGACGTGGAACCAGTGTGGCATAAACATGATAAAGAGGCTCAAATAGATAAAATATCTCCTGGTGCTGGTTCAGCAGTTGCCCAACAAAGGAGGAACCGCTTCGTGTAGTGGCTAAGACCAATATGTGAAGTTTACGGGTGGCATTGATGGAAAAATAAGGGTAGTCATCGCAGCCTCCCCCACCTGTCGTTCCCCGCTCAAATGGGGGGTCTGTCTCCTGAGCCCCCAAGCCACAGTTCGCGGGGCTGGGCAATGGGCACAGCTGGAAAGGTTTGGAGGTGAGTGTCCGAATGGCTGTATACTGGATGGCAATGGAGGCCAAGGCCAGCAGAATGACTGACTTCCAGGAACATTGCATGGCTGAACCACTTCATCTAGACTCCATCTATGCCAGGTCGTCCCTGTGAATAAAGAAAACATCTTTATTCTGGCAATTTCATTGAGTTTTACTACTTACAAAACACAATTACAAGTACCTTGAAATGCCTCATAGTATAAGTACATATTGTTTATTTTACATAAAGGTGGCCTGGTACTGAAATTTAGAAGATGCAGTAGATAACAATCTGATCTAATTGAAGTGCAGCAATTGAAAGAGGCAACATTAATTGTGCCTGATTTTAAAGTTAAAGGCGAATCATATAGATTTAGTGATTTAGAGCAGCTTTTTATTTGTGATTATATAGTGAACAGATTAGATTTTCCAAAGGTAAACATAAAGTATAGTCGATCAAGGGAAGAACAGAAGCAGTCCTTTATATAAAGAAAAAAAAAACAACTGTTAGACAAAATATTGCATCTTAATCATTCATTTTTTCCCATCTCTCCTGTCACTGCTGCAGTTTTTTTAACAAAATAAAAGTAATGTTAATAGTTTAAAAACAGTAAGAAAAAAAAGTTCTGGATCTATGTTTTGGTTTCTCTCCAAATCAGCTGAAGCTGCCTGCCAAACCACAGTAGCATCAGTGCCAAGATAGCACTGGGGTACATACAGTATTTAAAATATTTTTTAAAAGAACTTGAACCTCAATAATAAACACAATTGTGGTTATATAATTTTCTGCATTGGTTAAAAATAATTACAAGACATCATTTTTGGAGTAGCACTGCAACACACCTCCACTGTACATTCATTCTTGTTCTCCGCCTCTTCCATGATCAGTATCTAATTTGAGGAGTGTGTTTGACTTGATGGAAAATGTATGCATTGTAGCTTTGGATTAAAAACGATCAGATGGTGGAGGGTGGGAGTGCTGCCCAGCAAGGTAAACAATGTGGTGTCAAGCCTCATTTCCAATGTCATGCCAAGGGGAGGTGGGACTGTTAGTGCAAGATGTGAACGTAACAAAGCGATTTGTCCCATTTAGGGATGTCAAACTATACCAACAATGATAGATTGAGCTCCTCACACTGGAAACTTAAATTATTATCTCATCATAATGTGGAGGAAAACTGTTTCATGAAATGTCTTTCATGAAAACAAAATATCAGACTGATTCAGTTAAAACAAACAAATAATAATAATAATAATAAAAACTAATGCTCTCCTCTGTCCGATCCGACATGGACCCACTTTCATTGTTTGTTTCACAAAACAAAACAGGACTTATATGGCAAGGAACGACAAAGAAAACCCATCTATTCTTTCTTTAAAAAATAAAGTAAAATAAATAAAAACACTCAGTAAATGAGCTACTTTCATCACTGGGGGAAATGTTAGGATGGCAGAGCTTTTTTCAGCGATGCAGACATCTCTGCCATGCAGCGATAAGAGATAATATAGCACATATGAACGCATCCCACCCTGCTGCAAGTATACTGAAAAAACAAACCCACATGAACTAAAGCTCACAGTAGTCCAACAATTCCACAACAAATCAAATCAAATACCTGAAATAAGAGTGCAGCACTACGATGTACCGTATTTGTAGTAGTGGTCTTCTCATGATGCGCTGTACAGTAAGGCTACGTGCACGAATCGCGCCTGGATCCTAAATCCTAAAACGTTATCCCACCGCGCGCTACTTCCCTGTTAGAAGGGAATAAACGAGTCTGGCAGAAGCCTGTATTCCATCAAACGCCAGCGCGAGGCGTCCCAGTTCAACGACTGGCCTGAGACACGCAGAGAGAAAAACGGGGAAAGTGATGAGAGACGCTGGAAGCGGCCAAGCGGAGGGACTGACCGGG
The DNA here is from genome assembly GCA_037177515.1 of Pseudomugil tenellus. Lineage (NCBI taxonomy): Eukaryota > Metazoa > Chordata > Actinopteri > Atheriniformes > Pseudomugilidae > Pseudomugil > Pseudomugil tenellus. The sequence continues at coordinate 4,764,303 of JBAMHX010000001.1, forward strand.
AAAAAGGCAGCCAGCCTCTCTTCCGTGATGCGCAGAGGCTGAGCACAGTGTGTGTGAGGTAGGCAACACAGGGTCTGACTGTCTGGACCACCCCGACCCCTCCCCCTTTCCACCTGCCTCTCTCGCTATCTCTCTATATCGCTCTCTCTTTCTCTCTCTCTCACATGCATAAAATCACAAAACCACATAAACACTTGTAATTTATTCTCACTCAGCCAGTGATTCCCCTTTCCTTTAATTTGACTGTACAAATGGCTGATTTGCATGCGGCTGTTCTAACTTTCCTTTTCAATCTCAATGCTTGCATCCCCTGTGCAGGTTCGGTTTGCGCTCTTTCCAGTCTTATAAAAAGCAGACATGCAGACTGAAGCAGTGGTAAAGCACCCCAACAGTCTTTTCAAACTTTTGCATGAACTCTTAACAGCATAACAAACTCCGGCTCTGCTATTCTGCAGAGCCTCGTCAGATTACCTGCACCCACTGATGCAAGAGTAGGTGGGGTGGTGATGAAGATGATTTTGAGGGTGGAAAGGCAAAGCTGCCTGAACATCCTCTTTCTCAGCTGTTTTTTTTTTTTTTTTAATTACTCACTGTCGTTACGCAAATTACAACAGCACCATCTTAAATAGGCCTAAATAGATAAACTTGAAAGGCAAACACAGATGAGGTTGGGGTATTCTCAAATGAACAAAGCAGTTAAATTGCACTATGTGGAAAGGTATCTGTGTGGAAGGAACGATCATCAGAACAATAATAGGTTATCTTACATTCACAGTTATATATATATATATATATATAGTAATAAATATAATAATTTAAATTATTATTACTATCATCACTGGATAATTCCACTATTATATTTAAGTGTTGTAGTTTAACATAGTAAAAATAAGTATAATTAGTTTTATTTTTATCACTGATTAACCAATACAAACACTTTTTTTATTATTATTTTATGTATGCAAACTGTTAACATTTCAATAAGTAATTTGCCCTGCGATGGACTGGTGACCTGTCCAGGGTGTACCCTGCCTCTCCCAGTGATGGCTGGGATAGGCTCCAGATGTCCTGCAACCCTGAACTGGATTAAGTGGTATATAAAATGAATGAATGGTATTACCTAATGTTTATTAGTCATAATATGGCTGTGGTTTGGCATTTTGGATTATGACACTTGCTGTGTTTTTGATATTTTTTGTACGTTTTTTTGATGCTCAACTAAACCTTGTTATACAACCAAGGGAATCAACAGCTAATGTAGAATTTACATTAGAAAGTAAATGAGAATATCTTTTTGAGTGGAGTTTTGTTCTTAAAGATACCATCTGAACCTGTCAACATGCCAGATTGGCAGCCAGGTGACCACGTCAGACTTCATGTAATTTGAGCCGTCTACAGGTTTTACGAGGTCCACTGTTGCCCTGAGGCAGTTTTGTTGCTATGTAAATGGGGATCAGCAGTCTGTAAAAAAGTTTGGGCAAGTTGCAATTCAGTGAACATGATAATACCATTCTGTCACTACATTATAGCAAGATCAGTAGATTATCAAGAACTGAAGTGAAGGACTCATTCTGAGAAAACCACTTCCACAATATTTTTCCTTTTAACACACCATCAAATTGGTTAAATAAAGAGATTAAACAGAAAACTTTTCCAGTAAGTCCTACAAATATGCTACATGATTAGCAACTAAACACTGAGGACACATACACAAACAGATAGATATGACAGATAGACAGTGTGCAGTTTGAATGCACACTAATAGCAAATTCACTGCATAAATTATCTGATTAATCCAGAATTTAAGAGATATTCTAGAGAAGCAAGCATATTTCCAACATTATACCAAATTCATAATCTTCATATTGGTGAGATATAAGACTTCTTGCCAAATACAAGTCCATGAAATAACACAGGACATATATTTGTCTTTAAACTTAACAATAGAAAAACTCTTTTAGCCCTGATATCATATTAGCAATGTGCAAAAATAGAATTCATGAAGCAGAAAATGTCAGACAATTTAAGGTAATCATAAATTTAATAACACTTTTTTCTAAGTATTCTGCAGATACTATTAGAATCAAGTACAAGTACTTGAAACAAAACTAATACAATCTGCTGGTATCAAGGAGAGCAGTTTCTTTGAAAGAAAACACAGCAACATTCAGAAAGGGCAACATCACTCACCATAACCTCATAAATATGCAGGCGTTTGGAAACAAAAATGTAATACACTTGTATCCAGTCTGTTACACACTAGCAGAGTCCAGTGTGTTGCAAGCACAGCATGTCATCGTCTCTGCAGGTGTGTTTAGACCTGTAACAATGTTAACGTGGGTTTAAAACATGCTGCTAAAAAGAAAACTGAGATCAACTTTCTGTCATTTGTCACTTCTGTGAATATTCTGGCTAATCTGTTCTTAAAACTTCAAATGAACACTTAATAACTATCTCAAGCTAATCAGACACAGGTTAAAGATTTTTTTATTTCACCACTTAACAGGATTTCAGATAAAAACAGGATTAAAGTCTTGAGTGGAAGAGTTTTGCCAACTAGATATTTAATAAGGCAATGTCCAGTATTAAAATCATTACCTAGTCAAATAGAGAGATTTTTTTAATGATCTTAATTTCCTCTTGATCTAGATCAGATTAACACAACATGGAGGAAAGACATTGGACTTATTTCTTTCTGTCTATGGTGATTTGTACAGTGCAACCACTAGGAAAAAATTTTTTTATCATATTTAGTGCTCTGTTCTACATCGGACAACATCTTCACTTCTCTATTCTGACATCAACAAACACTCATGTTTGCAAATGTAAATTCTGTCTTCAGATTGAACTGTGTGTGTGTG
>JBAMHX010000001.1:4830992-4857342 GCA_037177515.1 Pseudomugil tenellus
GTACTGTGTATATATATATATATATATATATATATTACGTGTGTGTATGTACAGGAGATCATGTTTATCTATGCCGGCCTTGTGGGACATTATTCAGAAATACCCCTCTCATAGAGTCACATGAAAACATACTAAAACCCTCTCATCCAACATACTGAAACCCTCTCATATTATATACTGAAATATCGTCTTTTAACTATAGTGAAATTATGTATCTATAGGGAAATTTCGTAATTCAAATTTTACAAGTGTATTTTACAAGTGTGAGCAGTATTTCCCTAGTGCGTGTGAGAGGTATTCTACTAGTTTATGTGAGCAGTATTTCACTAGTGTGTATGAGAGGTATTCTACTAGTGTATGTGAACAGTATTGAGAGGTATATTTTAGTTGAAACAGAAGTCAGTTCAGTTGAAATGGAAGTCACATATTCGAAAAAAGTGCTATTCCAAAATATACTTAAGAAGAAGAAGTGGTCCAGTACAGAAGCCAACAGCGGTCATCCTTCCACGTATTTTTAACACTGTTATATCAGACTTTGTTTTCTTGTGATGTGGAAAAGCCTAAGTGGACAAATAAATGAGTTGCAGAGTTCCAAACATTGTGCTAAGCGATTTATGTGTGTGTCAGCTAACTAGCGTCACACATGCTGCGCTCTGTGTAGCTAAACCCAGTTTTCTTATTACGCAGAGAAATATGGGGGGATGGCTGCACGATCTTATAAAGCTGTACGTCATTGTTCTTCTGTGCAGGTCTGTTAATAAATTTGCCGCTGGTTTTTGGCTGAACTGGAGCACGACTGGTGTGATTATTAAGACGACACAACGCAGATCTGAAAAAGACGTGGTGCTGAAGCAGCTCTGTAGGGCTGTCAGTGTTCTGGGAGGTGGAGTTCAATATGGATGATAGCTTAACAATTATCTTATAATTTTAACAACACCTTAACTGACGTTTGCTTGGCTTCACTCAACCGAGACATCCCAGTACCATGCCTGGCATGTCCCAGTACCGTTAAGGACTGCGGTCATGTGAACCGACCCTGCAGTCATCAAGTGAGTCGTCATTCACCAGCCTGTACTATAGAAAACTCCAAATGGGCAAAGAGGTCTATTTTAGAAGGAATAGTAAATACACTATCAAAGATAAAATATTTTACTGTATAGTTTTTGTATTTCTTCTGAAATAAACTCTGTCTGTTTGGAGCTTTCCAGATAAGCAGCACTGTAATATTTGTTATTTGAAATTGTTAACTGAATTTTAGTGGGGAGTGTAGGCTGGTGAATAGCAGTTCTCTTGACACTGGAACTGCAAGTGTAAGTTTGCATGTCCGCAGTCAGGCCAGGCTGGTGTATTACTAACTGAACCATAATCCTGATTTTATTTCTATCAGGTCTGATAACGGCTGAAATTGTGATCACTAAGTTTTACCAATGACTCATTCCTAAAGTTACACACATATACAAAGATTGTAGCATCTCTGCTGTGATTTATTGTGATCAATAAAATAAAGTGTCACACAATAATACTAAGCCCATGCTAATTAACGCGTTGGACAGTGTTCTGATACTACTCTCTGCTTGATATCCTTCTCAAATCTATGTATTACTCACTTTTGGAATAGCACTTTTTTCCATTTTCGTTTCAACTGAAATGACTTTGGTTTCAACTGAAATTTACCTCACACACTAGTGAAATATTGCTCACATACACTAGTAGAATGCCTCTCACACACTTGTAAAATTTGAACTAAGAAATTTCACAATAGTGTGTACATGATTTAAATAGTGTATTAGAGGATATTTCAGTATATAATAATGAGAGGGTTTTAGCATGTTTCTATGAGAATGTTTCAGTATGTTGTATTAGAGGGTTTTAGTATTGCATAAAAGAGGATATTTTAATACAGTGAGAGACATTTTCAGTATATTGTATGCATGTTTTTACTATAATGTATGAGAGGTTTCACTATGTTATCCACCACCTTGGGGGGAGTTTCCCACTGGGACTTAGGGGTCTCCAGTCCACAGATGTTCCTCTACTCTATGCCAGCTACTTGGTTATGGCATTCTATGTATTCTTTACGCCTCCCCCCCCCCCAAAGATAGTGGCAGGTAAATAATATATTCGCTGTACATCACACGCAATGCCAAGGAGGAGAAGCTTTTGGCACAGCCTGTAAGGGATATTATCACTTAATGCCTAGCTGTATTGGACATAATGTACAGCAGAGTTCTGGACAGTGAACATCTACAACCTTGGCAGTCAAATCATATGTAGAAATGCTTTGATTTTCTACATTTCTAAAAGATGTTGATAACTAACCCTATGTGTCATGCTCTGTTCCAGCTCCAAACTTAATCAGCCCCATCACTGTCCCCTGCCACTAGACTTGTTATCCCTGATCACCTGCACCTGTTCCTTATTCCCTCACTGCCTTATATACCTCAGCTCACCACTCATTCCTTTGTTTGGACATTATCGTATCCACCAGCCTTTTCCCGTCCTCCATTCCTGATCCTGTTTCCCTTCCCTGGCTCCGACTCACATCCCTACCTTTGGATGAACTTACTTGGATTTACTCCCTGGTTTTGAAACACACCTGTTCCTGGACTTCCCTCAGCCTGATTCCCTGGTTCTGACCCATGCTGGTTACTGAGTTTCCCTCGGGTCGCTTCCTCGGCTCTGACCCAAGCCTGCCTCAAGGACATCGAACTCTGCTCTCTAATAAACCTCTTAAACTATTCCGTCTGTTCCCGGTGTCCTACATTACACTGTGCATATAGCATAGGGTCAATATTGGATTATATTGAGGATACATTTGGGAACATCTTATTTAAGCAGAAGGGGGTTGGTAGAAGTACATTTATTTCAGTCACAAATATAACTGAGTAACAGTAAAAGGTATTCTGCTAAACAACTACTTTCTGGAATGTATCCTATGGGAAAAAGTATTCTGGTTTCTGAAAAGCAGTAAATGTACTTGAATACAACCTAATGGCCTCGACACATGGGACGCGACAAACGACAGCAGCAGCGTACACGCTGTCTGATCCCGGCTCCCTGAGAAGTTCTATTGGTTATTATCATTAGTCATAATAATAACATGAAAAAAAACTTATTAAAGTAGTTCACTTGCAATTATAATCCAATTTGTTTTCCTCCCGAAGTCAGAATGTCCAGTTATTAAAGGTATCTACCACTTACAATGGCCTTTTTTTTGGAAAAAAATGGGTAACACTTCACTTTTGAAAATTACTTGTGAAATGTCATCACCAGAGCAGATTCCAATAAGAAATATTTTAAGTAATAGTTGGTTTTAACATACAAAGTACATTATGATGTTGAAAATCAAATCTACTTTCCTAAATAAGAAATATTATTAGACCAGAGGAATATATTCCTCCTCAACTGTCATGTTTATGCAAACTGTTTTTCATATTTGCATTGAAAAACATGAAACATAATAGTCTGAAATTCCCTATACATACAAAAATGGAAACACTTTTGGATGGAGGACCCTATCTAATGGTCTCTGCTTTGCAGAGAGGCTTTACTGAAAACTATTCAGAGTATTTTAAAAACTCATTCATTCATTTGTTTCTGAGTGAGAATGCAGCTCACTCCATTTAGATGAATAATATTCACTGTGCTGCACCAGAGAACAGGAAATTAAATTATGGTGTTATCTGGGAAAGTCAGGAGTCCCAGCTCTGTTTCCATCTCCCTCCACTCTGTCTCCATTGCCTGTCTCACTTCTCTGACTCAAGTTTGAGTCATAATATCTGTGCCTGTTACAGTGTGTGTCAATACTTACATTTACTTAAATTTACAAGGCTGTAGCTATCAAAATTGAATGCAGTGTCAAAATTATATAGCATAGTTTATGTAAGGATACATAAGATTGAAAGGTTCAAAGTAAGAAAATGTGAAACGATCTGACTTTACTGGGATGTCATGCTGCACGTCATGCTTAACTAACCAGTTAACTCGTTCGACAAGTAGTTATAAAATAATGATGATAAGTCTTTTTTGAGAGATATCTATGGCTTATGTTGCTGCCCTTTAAACAGCTATTAATTCATTTTAAAGTAAAACAGAAGTGACATATCTAGTTCAAGCAAGTTACTTTTAAGTTATTAAGAAATAATTTGTTTTTTTTTATTAATTTTGCAGCAATTTCATTAAAATGCAAAGGAGACATTTGTAATAAAAGTTTAATACTGAGACAAAGGGTAAGTGACAAGATTCCAATTATAATAGCACAGGTTCTCATTTTAATATGGCTGCCTCATCATATGTTTAAAGCTTTAGAGAATTGTTCCATCTGCCAAGACAACATTCATTCAGATGTATTACACATGCTCATATGGACATCTTCCCATGAGTATGTGAAAAAAAGGTAATAGAATGAAGACCTATGGGTGATTTGCCAGTGCAGAAGAAACCCCATAATGAGGACAATGTCATGCCTCTTTTACAATGCGGTCTCCTGTGTGAGTTTCCTTCTAATACCCACTAATGAACTGTGGTTGTCAAATCCCACAATCATTGTCCTCAGAGAGCAAAGTAACCAAATGAGACCACCCTCTCAATTATCTTAAATAGCACTGGCATATTGTACTATTTAAATCATTCTATGATATAATCCAAGAGTAGATTTTGAATATTTTATAGTCTGGATTACTCCTTAGACAGTCTTGTAACTCCATTAACAAACAAGAGCCTGTGCTGTGATCATTTCTATCTGACTATTCATCTGTCACCAAAGTTTTGAAAAATAGTCTGTGAGTGAAATATGAGAAACTTTTTGTTGTTGTTGTCGAGAAGCAATTCGCAAACTGGGTACTCAACATGACAGGAGAGATGTGGTGTGGGATTGGGAAATGTAGCAGTGAACACTAATGTTTTCACAACCAGGGCTCTTTGTAACATTCAGGTCCACGCTCCACACCAGTTGTTGGTGGTAATGCTCTATTTTTTCCCTGACCTGGACCTCCTTGATGAAAATGGGGCTATATATTATTATGACAAAATGGATTCTGTGTTCTTTACTATTCTTTTGGGAACATATGCACTCTACTGAGATCATAGCCAATGTCAAAACGGAAAAATGTTCTGCGGCAAGTGGCTTACAGCTGATATGTACTAAATATACAAGGACACATTAACAGAAAAGATATAATAAGAACGCATGGTGGTTTAGCATCAGAGGGAGTGTTTGTTAGATACTGCAGAGAAATGTATACTTCCTCACAACATTGACCAGTCATTCCTCTAAAAGTATTTGTTTCTTCTTGTTGAAACTTTCAAATGAGCAAAATAGCAAAAATAAAGAATTTCCCTAAACTTTTTTTCCTGATGAGTCAAACCCACTTGAGATAACTCAACAATGAAAGAATAGTCATTGGGTGAGACATAGGAACAAAAAAAAAAAAAAAAAAACATCCTTGATGATGTTTAGAATAAGTTGCAACAATTCTTAAAGTGGGAATACAATAATTAAACAACATAATGTTTTGCTCTTTGGATCGTAACGCTTAATAATATGACCTAACATGCTCTCTGTTCTTGAAGTCCAAAAAAATATTAGACCTTTGTTAAAATTACTGAATATTCTAACCAAAACTAGGAGATCAAATAATGAACTACAAGAGTTATAAAAATATCAGTTGGTTTATTAGAGCAAATATGAGCTTTTATTTTCAAAATATGAATGAATCATTGACAGCTTAGTCTTGGGGTCAATTTATGTTCAATGCAGAAAACAGATGTACAATTGTGTCCATCTCCTGCAAAGTTTGTGCAGTCTGTTTTTTTTAGAGGCATTCATGCTGCTGCTCATCCACATTGAGAGGAGCCAGATGAGGTGGCTCAGGCATCTGGTTAGGCTCCTAGATGCCTTCCTGGTGAGGTTTTCTGGGCATGTCCATTTGAAAAGAGACCCCGAGGGAGAGCCACAACACACTAGAGAGATTTTATCTCACGGCTATATCTCTTGGCTGTCCTGGGAATGACTCAGGATTCCCTTCCCCCATGAGGTAGCAGATGTGACTGGCCAGGGGGAAGTCTGGGCTTTCCTCCTTAGGTTGCTGCTCCGCAACCCGACCTCGGATAAGCGGCAGGAAATAGTATATTGTATATCCTTAATAGTGTCCTTAATAGTATAGATGGTATGATTAACTTGATAAATAGCTAATTCAATTGCTAGGCAACGGAGGATGGAGGCACTATTGGTAATTATCGTACACTAGGTAGGCTGTTTTATTTCACTAACGGGAAGCCAACTTCGGAGTGTGAAGACTTTGAAGAACACTTTACAGCCTAAGCAGTCTTGCAAATCGAAGTGTGCAGACCCTGAATTGGGATACATTTAACATTTTAGCAGTGGATTCTAATAACCGGTGTCAAAACGCAAGTTAATCCAGGACTGCCTACTAGTGGATAAACTGACTGAAAATATAGCAATGTAAAAGACACATGGAAGTTGGGCAGAGATGTATGATACTGTTTGAAAAGATGTCCAAATTTACAAAGATAAGGGAGCTTAAAAAGGCTCTAAAACACCCTTATCAATATTACCAGTTTGCCGTAGTATCATATAGCCTGCAGGACATATAAGGAATTTTTGACAGTATGAACGAAGGGTCAAACCAATCAAGATTCATAGGTGTTTTGTCCTGTAAAATAATATTGTTCACAGCAAGCATTTAAATAAGGCAGCAATAAATAAACACTGAATACTGAGCAGCATGTATAGGTGCATGCTTGGCTTTCTCATGTTGTCATTTCTGTATCCATCATTGTTCTGCCAACAGAAACATAAAGAAAGAGTGCACTCATATCTGTCATCACGCGCAGTGATGATCGGAAGCCGTGCTTATCCATTATTACCCATGAAATTCAACGAGTGAAGCATAAAATTGAAATGAAGAGCTGATCTGTATTGTAATGGCTCATTTCCTTATTCCACATCTCTGCATTAATTCTAATTATACCCAAGCTGTCCCCACTTCCCTTCTAGGAGAGCTTTCTTTGTCAGGGTTTCTGTCAGAGCTGCCTTTCCATGATGAAGTAGCTGGGAGACCCAATATTCCTCACTGCCAGAGATGGGCTTCACACACATCTGGAGGCCTATTTATCAAGCAGTGCCAGTACCGGCAGAAGAAGCGAATATAGTATATATACAAACGTGCCCAGACAAAGCACACATACAAGTGCTAATACATGGTTAAGTATCTGCATGATGTACATGCAGTCTTCATTCAAGTATAATTAAACATTATATAAATTAGTGGAGGACTGAATTTAAGTTAACACACTGAACACAATAAATATATATATAGAATAGACTAGAAAGCCAATTTAGCTAAATAGAACCCATATTGTCAAGATTTAACAGGAGCTTATTCAGCCAATCTAGACAAAGATGTGCTGCTTCATCATTGCTGTGATGAAGCTAAAATCAAATGTTGCTTATTCACATTGCTGTTATAACATGATTCTGGCAGACAGAAAGATGGAATTAACAATGCAAATGTTGTTTTGGCTGGAGAGGTATTTTCTGCAAAAACTTTAGTACATGTTTCTATTCTGGAAATAAAGATGATTTACCATTCAGACTGTCAAGAAGATTGTCTTGTTAGTGTCTAGTAACACAAACGATCCTGTGGAAAGGTGTTGGTTGACTGTTTTATAAGATATTGTAAGAAATTTGTGTATTTTAGGGACATATGTGTAGTCTCTCTTTGTATCATCTAAATAAATTACTATGCCTCCCCTAATGGGAGTGATTAATGGCAATCTTTCAATTTGGAATTTTTGGATACTTGGTGAATAAGGTCTAAACAATTTTTGTAATGATAGAAAAAATATTACCCATGTTTAAATGTATAAAAACCCTAATACTTTCTTTATTTCACCTGCATTTTTACAATTCAGGGTATTATGGAGGGGGTGTAGGTTGGGGGGTATGTGCGCTGTGAAATACACTGATTGATTAGGTGCATGTTATTGATGTGATGATACTTGTGATGATACAAAGGTTTTATAAATCTTCAAATCGCACTACATTTGTATGAAAACTGTTTTACATAAATGTTGATGTGATTTGCCCATTTTTCTTATACAGGAACAGCAAACACAACACAGAAAAATAGAAATTGTGTTGACATAAAATTTTTAAGTTAGATAGCCAAAAGCAATCAAGCAAATGAATGCTACTCTGAAGAAAAACAATGAAGCAAAGGTGATGTTTATTAAGCATTTCCATCATCTTCAAATTCCCGTTGAATTGATAATGGAATATCTCAATCATAACACATTAACTTTGTAATACAGAGTCTGAAGATGTAATTGACAAATACAGAAAGAAAATAGAGCAATTCCGAATGATTTCTTTTTAGAAATGAGTTTTCTTTGATCTCAACACCTGAGAAAATAGGAAGCATCACCGAAGTAATAGTTTTATTTGACTTAATAAGGGAATATGTTCATTTTATGTTATACTACATTTTACTATAATTACTATAAACAATTTGTAAAAGACACGAGTTGCCATTGACATGGGGAGGCTGAGACTCTTAGCTTCAACTCTGCTGATGAATAAGAAAAATAATTTGGGATTTGTTTAGAAATGACCTGATCTAAAAACACTGTTAATGACTGACTGATTTAGAACAATTACCTATCATGCCGAAACTTCCTGTCAGATAGAACAGAACAAGCCATTTTTGGTAAAAAAGAGAAACATCTTCCAGAACCAAGACAAGATTTCCAATTGCTATCTAAGCATTTAGGATTAGTATCGCCCGAATGATTAAGAATCCACATTAGCCACACATAATTAGACATTTCTAATTGATGAGTTTGCTGTTCTGATAAACCTATGCCATTGAGATGTCCAAGCATGTTTTAATGCAAATTATTGTGTTGAATGCACTTTGGGAATTTTGGCGCACTAACTCATTGCTTTCTGGCAAAGTGCTGTAATTCCGACAAGATACTGAACAATTTGCATCCATCTTGTTTGACACGTTTTCATAGTTCACTACTTCTCTTTGGACATTGCCGTGGCTTTGCCAACATGGCAAAATAAGTACTGCTTCATTTTCACAATCCTCTCATGCACCTCAGTTTAAAACCCCAGATTCACCCTCATGCAACATTAAATCACATCCTGTTATGTGCACATGATATAGTTTGTATTGTTTTCTAAGACAGGCAGGAGCCACTTAATCAATGTCCTATTGATGATGAGGGCAAACTACAAGACTAGATAGAGTAATCTACATTCATTCCTTATGTTTAAAAGAACTACGACGCCTGACAACATTGAAGTTTTTGTTTTTATGAGTCTGTCATTGGGAAGATAATTCTACTTAGTGTGTGGTGCAGGAATTCCGTTGGTCCTGCAGAACCACACAGTGAGCATTAAAATAAAATTGAAAAACAAGAAATAAAGCCCATTTTATAATATAGCTACCACTCAAAGACAAATCCATTAGGTTAAGTGTCCTTGAGCTGCAAGAAAAATATTGAGTTGTATTTTCAACATATTGTTATTCTCATTGTATTGCTCCTGCATCTTCTCACGAACATTTAATTTCCGCCTCTTCAGCTTGAGCTGACTCTCAGGACAGTCGCACACAAAGTCAAATTATATGGGCCACTGCTTCACAGACAAATGTGGAGAATTAGCATCTGAATATGCATTGTGCTCCAGTCTCTCACACCAGCAGACTTTAATTTAAATATACACACTCACTGGAAGCCTGCTAGCTCAAATGAGACCAGAGTACTGTTTTATAATGTTATGTCTACAAATTTTTATCGCAGAGTTGCTCAAGGTTACAATGGACCATTTATTAAAGCGTAATGGATTTTCTAACTGATACATTCACTGCAGTATGAGTGCATACGATATGACTGGCTGAGCTGTCTGGTGCATGATATTTCACGAAGAAGCATCCTTTTTGGGTTAGATTTTGGAGTGTTCTTGACACAAATTTTCAATAATTTATGTAATTTGAAGAGCAGGCTTTTAGTCAACTGGCTGGATACAAATATTTCTCTCAACCATAGCCCTAAAGAATCAGGGATGTTGAAATCCCCTTTTCAGTTGTCTCCTTTATTCCAGCTTTAGTCAGGGCAGGAGTACGTATTGTTTTGACACCATCTATATAACTGTATTATCATTTTATGTTTTATTGCATCATTTAATGTATGCATATATTAAAAATGCACCACATTATTTTTTTTCTTGTACACTCATGGACCAAATAATATAATGAAACTGTTGACAATTTTTTTTTTCAGTCCATGGTAGCTGGAGCCTAATCCAGGAAACATTGGATGAGAGGTGGGGTACACCTTGGACAGGTTGACAGTTTATCAAAAAGCCAACACAGAGAAACAACCATCCAGACAAACAACTAGTCAGTGACCCATGCACTCCTGAGGACAATGAGGTATGTCTTTAGACTGTGGTAGGAAACCAGAGTACCCACAGAGAATCCACACATGTAACGTGTGTGGGTGAACATGGACACTCCACACAGATAAGCTACTGTCTCAAACCAGTGACTTTCTCCCAAAGAGTTTGCAGCTCCAACTATCACACCACACTGCAGTCTATGAAAAAAAAAAATCATAATTTTGAAACTATATAGAACAAATGGTTAAAATGCATCTCAGCTATGAATGAGTTCCTGCGACCCTGAATTTGATTAAGTGGTATATAAAATGATGGAATAAAAAAAATACAATTCATAAAAAAAAATAAAATAAATAAATCTCGAGCCTGGTGAAGACATCTTATTCTATTAGTCCTTGCTACAGAAAATATCTTATTTTGAGCTCAAATGCTAAAAAAATAAATCAATTATAAAATTTAAAAAAAATAATAATAAGCGTAAGATTAAGTTTTAATGGCAGCATAAGCAGAGTACTGTAGCCTAAGCGGTCAAGCTTCTTATCTGATACTAAATGATATACAACTCTTTGTCCCTAAAAAATAGAAAAGCAAAAAAGAAAAACAGACAAAGACAAAAAAAAAGACATACGATTGAGGACAAGACCTGTACTGGACTTAAAAAGGGATCATCAATATTTCAAAATTAATCCTTTTTCATAATGTTCCTGGTAAGCCTCTGACTAATGTATGATGATAAGTGGAACATGTTCTCAGAAATATTCAAGTATTCATAGAGACAGAAATGAGGTCATTTGGTTTTATAAAACAGCCATATAGAATCTGTCAGCTGAAAAGTCATAAGGTGTTCAACAGTTCCAACATAATAATTCAGAAGAAAAACCTAATTTGATGTGAAAAAAAACAAACTGAATGATGAGCTGTTAAATTATCTAATTGCTGTTAAGAAATTATTTTTCAATCTATTTTTGTTGCTGAAAACAACATAAATTAATTTGTTGTTCATATAAACAAATATCTATCGGCAGTCTGATATTAAGTAGTTGTTGTTTCCAGCTCTAATATGTCATTCAAAGTACAAACAAGACGGACATTTAAAGGATGAATGCAGGATGACTGGACTTTAGCAATTAAATGTTCACTTAACCGGGCGAATACTGTGTGTAGAAGCGGTTCTTTGATTCTATTAGAACAACAGAGTAGATCAAAAGGTTTAAATCCCTGCGTTGCATTCAGAACAGATGGTGGTGGTTATCCGTCTGATTTTCTGGTTGTTCAGTTTGAAATCAAGGATGTGGATAAAAAAGACAGGAGCATATAGGAGGGATGTGTGTTACTGTTGCACACTAAAAAACCAGGGCAGGCATGCAAGACAGGCACACTCAAGCAAGCAGCAGGAATGAGAGCATGACACAGATGTATGGGTTACCAAAAGGGAAGAAATTTAGGGCTTGAGGCTGAAAAAATGCACATTTTGGGGAGATGGTTTTGCGTTAGATCCACATAAAGATATAATAGGATTGATATGTTATGAAGAGAATACTAGCGGATTTGCCTGAATGATAAACTACCAAAGAGTGCTCGGGTGAAGGGCCCATAGTCCTGGTATCTAAATAATTTTATCTTGATTAGCTAAACTTTCTACTGGCTTATTTATGTCATGACTTTGGCTTGCAGTTTTGTCTAATTGTCTTTTGTTGTTGTCTCCTGTTTTATTTTTTCCTCTGTGTGCCTAATTCTTTGTGGTGTCCAGGTCCTACCCCAGATGCCTCCCACAGTTGTCTAGTTTCTACCCAGATCATAGCGTCCCCGCGATGGCCAGGTCGTACCCAGCTCTACAGCATCTCCCACTGGTGATTAGGTCCTACCCAGCTCTGGCATCCCTCGTCAGTACCCAGGTCCAGCCCAGCTCTGAAGCTTCTCACGCTGGTGGACAAGTTCCATCCAGTGCTGCAGACTTCAATGCCCAGGTCTCAATCTCCTCGCTCCTCCTCTGTCTCCAGTGGTTACTGTCATGGGGAACGTCTTTCCTCATTCGGTTAATTCATGCCACCTGTGTCTTGTGTGTATGTATACCTCTTTCTCTTTAATAAACTGTATCTCTTTCTCGTTAATAAACTAAAGTTTAAACTTTAGTTCTTGGTTTTTCACATCTAGTTTGGGCATGTCTTTATTAAACATATTTTATTGCATCAGCCTGCCTCCCAGCTCAGTTGTTATCCTGCATCTGGGTCCTTCCCCATTAATCATTCCTTACAATTTGTGAGCTCCACCCTTCTGAGCTTCACTTCTTTGCCCATTTTTAAATATTTTTATTTTTCTGGAAATGAGAGCACTGCCAGAATGGTGACTGTGGGAACTGCCCTCTGATCTTTACTTCAGCTCTTCAAAAAACTGCAGGTCACGTCACAGAGGCTACATCCATCTTTTAGAGTCTACTGTTTTCACCGGAAATCTGTTCATGGTCATCTGAGCTAAGGGTAGCGAGGCAGGGTTTTTGCTTGCCATGTGGAGATAGGGATTATTTTACCATTAAATCTAATCCAAGAAATAAGGCCCACAATCACTAGCAAAAATAAATAAATATGAAAAGTAGTATGTCTAGGTGGAGGTCTGCTTTTTCTGAGTGATTAGTTGGTTACAATAATTTTAGCCTGTTTAATGAGACCAGCAACCTTCAGTGAAGGAAGAAAGAGAATACAGAAAAGGAGGACAGAAGAATCAAGACCTGTCATGAATGTTACATAAAACAATCCAAGACTTGTTTGTTTGGATAGAATTGGTGATAAACAAATCTTATAAAAAAATAAACTTTAGTCAATTTTAGTCATTTAGTTTCTTCTTTAATTTTAGTCTTATTTTTGTCTCATACATTTTTAATTTGTAAGTGTTTTGAGGGCACAGCTGTCTTCCATCTTTGAGCACTGTTACCATGGCAATGGCTATTCTTCGCATCATTTCAAAGGTGGGAAAAGCATTGTTACTTCTTCACATAAATAGTATCCACATCACTCTAGTGTGCATTGAGAAAACAGACAGACTCCATACATTTTTACATTACTGAGCTTTTCTGTTTGCTGTTCAATGTTGAGGTGTGACAAAAGCAACAAAAACATTAGATGGCATCGTTGCATTTTTTAAGGAAGTATCTAGAAGAAGCTTTAGATCACGACTATTCAATTCCGCCTCACGAGGGCTGCCGTCCTTCAGGTTTTCACTGTATTCTTGCTCGAACACACCTCACTGACATGAGTCATTGTGCAGAACTTCAGGTTATTGGTTCCATTAAACGTAAGTAAGGTGTGTTAGAGCTGTGAAATAATAATGAATAATACCTAAACTAATAAAGATCATTTATTCAGTCTATGCAAATTCTGCAAACATGATTGTGGTAACTTGATCGTGTTTTCTGCTAGCTGCTTATAAAAGTTTTTTTCCACACAAAACAAATGAAACAGAAAGAACACAAGTCGGTTACAGAATAATAGTAAGTGCATGGGACATATCCCACAGGACCCCTTCTCTGCAGTGTTGTACCTGAGTGTTTTTTAAATACCTTCATTTTTTCTGCAATGCAACACATTTGTAAGAAAAAAGAACTTAAACATGAAGTTGTTTAAATTATGCGAGATGGTGTATGCCCCTAAGTACAATTTGACCTGGGCCAAAGCAAAGTCACACTACATTTTCCACCAAGCATTGAAATCCAGTTTGTCACGTCCCCTGGTTTGGGTTTCATCTGGGTGGCGATGAACTTTGCTGTCGCTGTCATTTGTTGCTCCAAGTGTGTTAAGCTCATACGGAGGTAAGCACAAACTTCATGAGGCATCCTAATCAGATGCCTGAGGCACATCATCTGAATCCTCTCGATGTGGAGGAGCATTGGCTCTGCTCTGAGTCGCTCCTAGATGACAGTCTGGCAATCATTTGACAATTTTCTGCTATGTGGAATAAAATACCCATCACACATTTAGAGAGACTTTCAATTTTAATCTTGAATACTTGCTCCTACTCTGCTTTCCACATAAGGTCACATTCGTCTCCATCATTAACTCCATGAACTGTTGACCTGCAAGACAGGGTGAAATTCATTCTGCCCCTTCTCAAATAATCACACAGATTAGTTTAGCCAAGTCAGAATGAGGCAATTAACTCAATCTATTAAGAACTCCAATCAGTACTTGATCCCAATAGCTAATGCACAGACATCCCAAACCCCCCCCACGATATATTCATATGGTTTGTTGTAAAGGTTTTACTTTTTGTGGTGTTTTTTTAAATGCCAGGATGGAATACATTTGACATAGTTAATTGGAATGTTCCAAAGTAGAGTAGCTGCAACTCTGGTTTTAAACCTGAAATCGAGAATAGAAGATGAAAACTGAAATAAGGGCTTAGCAGGGACCTTTCATTTTGAGCTATTAAAAAAAATGACCGAGTTTCAAAGTGTGAAATTGAAGGGCTGCATAAACTAGAGTGCAGAGACATATTTAGCTTTTTGTTAGCAGTTTAGCTGATTTATTCAGGACCCACAGAGGACTGGTTGCAGTGTTGTCAATTAACACACTGCACAGTGTCACAGTTTATGACAAAAAAAAAAGAAATCTTCATGCATATGTCTGTCCACCCATCCATCAATTATCTGCCGCTTATTCCTGAACAAGGGGGCTGGAGCCAATCCCAGCTGGCATCGGGGGATAGGCTAGGAACACCTTGGACAGGTCATCACAGGGCCAACACACATACAACCATGGACACTCATCCCTAAGGGCAATTCAGAGTCTCCGATCAGCCTATCCCCAATGTTTATGTCTTTGAACTGTGGGAGGAGGCCAGAGTACCTGGAGAGAACCCATGCTAACACTGGGAGAACATGCAAACTCCACACAGATAGGCCACCGTCCAAGCCGGGGATCGAACTGGTAACCTGCTTGCTGTGAGACTACAGCACTGACCACCATGCCTATTAGGATGCGGGGAGGTGGACCCAAACACAGGCAAGGAGGACGAGCAGGAGGCAGCAAGGATCCAGATTAACAGGATTTATTCATGGCGTGGATGACAGCTCTGACACCGATGACAAACAAACCAACTAATGGACCGACAACAAACTTAGGAACCAGGGGGAAGTAAATACACGCCAACACAATTAAACACAGGTGAATACAATAACAAAATCAACACATGTGCACTGATGAAGGGAGCAAGGCGCTAAAACAGAAACAGGGCAAAACAGGAAAAATACAAAATAAAACAGGAAACCAACTTAACCTTACACAAACCCTAACAATGCCGCCTGAAAAAAACTCTAAAAAACCTAACAAATGGTTCTAAAAAAGGTCCCCAGCTGAATTGTTTATATATTATTATATTTTTTTCTGCTTACTAATCTAACAGTTCTCAGAATTTTATTTTTTGTGTTAATACAGTAAAATGTTCCTGTCTTTGCCTCAACTGCCTCCTTTTACTTTTTTCTCTTTCCAAGAGTCTTATTTTATCTGTATATTTACACCTGATACTCCTCTATTTTTTTCCAGATATAAGTTTTAGTATTTTAGGACCTATCCCTCTCGGTCTGTTCTTTCTTATCCATTTCTTTTAATTTACAAATCTAATATGGGTGTCCACTTGAGCCAAAACATGGATCAGTCAAGAGACAGGTTTATTACTTATGCATAACTTGGATTGCTTGTACACTTCAAACTGGCAGTATGAGGCACCATTGAATGGTAATATGTTAGATTATTGGATGTTTTGCATTCCAAAGGTGGAAAGTTGTTCTTGTCTCAAAATATATCTGCCTTTAATGCTCTGAAAAATACTCTTATATTTTCAATAGTAGTTCATTAATCATGACAAAAGTTGTCTAAATATTCAACAGCTCATTAGGCTGTATTGGAATCTCACACAATTAGAGTTAAACAGTTTTATTGGGTTTACTTCAAATTAATCCACCTAACCAACTAACTAACTAACTAACTAACTAACTAACTAAACCGGTTATAGCTAACATTTTTTTGTCTTGTCCAGCATAGAAGCAGGCAGAATGGGGATCTATAAGGAGCTATATCATGCTGAGCAATCTTAGTTTGACAGAGATTCCATGTATTGCTGGAGAGGACTGGAGGGGACAGAAAGAAATTTTAAAAAAAAGGATGAGAAAAGGAAAGAAAACACAAACGGAACATAAAGAAGAGACAGAATCACACAAGAAAAAAATGCAATCTAACCAACTATACTTTGCCATTCGCCACACCTGTACAGAAGAAAAAAAAGAATCTCATAAGCTCCCGCAAAGTAAACGAAAATGAATATGGAAGAATGACTGTTACTAAATAATCTAAAAGAAATATTGGTGACTGTGTCATCATGCAGAACGAACGAGGTGAGAAGTGCTCGCAGAAAAGTGAACATGCTCAGGCAACCCCCTCTACTCAAAAGGTCAGAGGTCGGCCAAGAGAATCCCGAGACCCGGGCACACTACAGCCAGTACCAAACAAAGACCCCAGCCACCCCAGCCCAGAAACAGCCCATCGTGCACCCAGGAGGCAGGAGAGGGAGGTCCTGGCCAGAGCCCCCCGGAGCCCGGGGGAACGGACCCCAGCAGGCCAAGGTCGTGGATCCCGCCGGATGTCCAGGGCGGGCAGAGCTCAGGCCCAGGGCCCAAGGAGCCCACCAACGCCGGCAGATGCCCAGGACCCCAAGCCCGCCACCCGACGGGAGTCAGTCCGCCCCCCGGCGTGTGAGATGGCCCCTCGAGATCCAGCCCCCCACGCATGCACATTCATCAACTCATGCACACAGAGCCCACAACCACCCCTCGGAACCCCAATCCCCAGGTGCACACACATTTCTTCACACCTACACATTCGTGCTCACACCCAGTGCCCCCATCAATAGCTCCACACACACCCCCATACACTCAGTCACACCCACACACGTGCAGTGACCCATCTACACAAACAACTCCTCCCCTCTCCGCCCTGCATCGCCCCGACCGAGGCCCAACCAAGATCCGGCCCAGGAATGGGGGGTGTAAAATGACCCTTTTTTTCGATTAGTTGTTGTATCCATTTGGAATAAAATAAATTTTCCTTCACTGTTTGGATTAGAGCTACTTGCTTAAGTTGAGTCTTGTTTGGTGGAGGAAGAAATCATAGTTTACTTGTAATCCAGAGCAGAGGGAGAAAATAAAACTCATACATTCTGTTTGTCTGATACACTGAAAATTGAATCCGTCTGGGTAGATTTGTCAAATCAAATATGATGCCATCTGAGTGAGAAGGTGCTGGGAGTGAAGGTGGGTGATATCGGCCATGAAGTAAGCCAAACTTCACCATATGTTTGGTTCTCTTTTTTACTATTTAGGAGTTTTAACTTATGAACAAGAGAAAAATCTTCATAACACGACTGAAATGGAGGCATTTGCTTTTGGGATCTAATATTGCCAAGGTCGGCATCAATAACACCAAAGGACACTTTCTGCATATGCCAAGAGCTTTGACTAAATGGCAGTATTTGACATCCATGATATGAGAAGAGGTTGTTAATACCAACAAAAAGGTTTCAGCTGCGAAGGGTATGTTGCAGTGGTTGGTCATTTACTGCAAATTTCTTGGCAGCTATTTATCTAAGAAGGGAGTGCACTGTACATGACAATGAGAAATTAATAAATCTTCCTTCTCACAAAGCAAATTTATTCGGCACAGCACGGCAGCTAGATCACCACTCTGCTTACCTTGATGCAAGGACAAGATTAAAAAAGAGAAAGAAATTAACACATTTATTAGAAAAAAGATCAAAGAAGATTAAAAATAAAGGAAGAAAACACCATAACAATTGAAAAAAAATCTAGAAAAATTAAGACACTACACAGTCTAAAATGAAGACTTAAATCCTTTATAACACTTGTATTTTTTTCCACTTTTGGAATATTTCACGGAAAAAATTATCTGAGCCAAAAGTATCCTTCCTTTCATGTAAGATGCCCTGTGCATTCTTGGTTATACAGAAAGATGTCATTTTGATTACCCAGGTTGTACTGTATTATTAAGAGCAAAAGAGCACAACTGAATATTATTATTATTTTTTGGGGGGAAGGAGATTCTTGGTTCTTAAAGTCTGTGCACATCGCCAGGGGCCAGTGACATCTGCCACTGTCTAATGATCACCACACTGTTCTTCCCCCCAAAAAATATGTTCCACATGTGTGAGAGCAGGTAGTGCCAGATTGCTCATCTCCAGGTCATGGCCATGATCACACGAAGACCAAAGAAAAGAAGAAATGTGGATGCTCAGCACACCCAGCTCAAGCCTCAGGCTGACATTGTTGTGAGTCAAGGGTAAAAGGAGCAGTAAGCATAAAGGTGTACAGAGAATTCAACCACCCTGGACAGAAGGTGCTACTCTCGTGTGTCACTCTACTGTCAGTTCTTAAAAAAATGTGTGTGTGTGGTGGTAGTGGGGTTGCAAATATTTGTTTTGTGTGACATTGAGTAAATTGAAAACTGTAGAATGAACACTAAAGACACATACAGTTGTACAAAAAAATATAAGATTGTTGTTCATGTGCAGGCCAAAGCTCACTGAAGGCTGTGATGGAAATTCTTTTGAGCTGGCTCGATCCAGGTAGGCATAATTGACTGAAAAACAATATAATGTATAAAAATCTGAGGTATTTAATGATTAGAAGCTTGATCTGGGGTGTCAAAAAAACAAAAAAAAAAGGCCAGCTCTGAATTCCGGCCTACCTGATATGGACTAATATCATACCCTATCTATACAGTCCTAGCAGAGGCAGATAAGGAACTATTGTTTACGTCTAAGCAACCTGAGCAAGACCCCTGAAAACATTACTCTGTCAACTTTATCTTGTACTAAGCTAGATGGGGTCAAAGCAGCTCCATGTTTACATATTCCACCCTCAACACATTATCCAGGGCAGGGAAGCAGAAACTCTGAGATCAAAGCCATGCTAGGATTTCATCACACATCTTTAAATACCTTCTGTACCGCTTGGTGGACCCAAACTTCGTTAATCAAAAGCATCTTATTAAAAACTGTAGAAGTATACTTGCTTGAGCCATGCACAACTGGATGATTCTATTTTTCATTGCTTTTTTAAAAAAAAAAAAAAATTGACCATTCATAAATTTAATAGTTTTTTTTTATTCTTGTTGATAATGCCAGACCCAGTGGGTCAGTAATGTCAGACCTAGATCCAGAAACTAAACAAACACATCAGACGGGTTCGGGCAACACGATGTGTTGAGTATGGTAATTTAGTTGTGGTCCATACAGACTATTGGGGGGGACGATACAAGACACAACATAGACTGCATTGCAATGCCGGCACTATAGTCAAGATTGACTTTACAATAACACAATTTAACTAGTATGAGTTTCACTTTGTGGAAAAGAAACTCAAAGGACACCAAACCCTGGGTTGAACTAGAGCAACTCAACCACATCATCCACAACATTCTCACGAATTGTATAAGAAATGTCACCTTTTTAAAATCCAGTCACTAATCTTAATTTCTCAATGAAACACTATGATAAGAACGGCAGTATTTTTTAAAGAATTTGTTTGAAAAGCTGTGCAATTCTAAAATGCTTTCCACAATTTGCCAAAAATAATGGATGATAATTATACCAGAACTCATTAAGCCCCTTAGTCAAAGAAACTTGGTGTAATGACTCTTTAAAAGATGAGCATAATAGAATATTTATAATATAATTAAGAGAACAAAGCAACAACATCTGTCATATGCTACATGTAAGCAAAATATACAATAAAAAAACATTCAGTGATGTCACAGATATGTTAATGTGTCTACCAGCCAGCTGTGAGCATTCTTTATTCAGCTGTCTTTGTTAATTTGTTTATTCTATAATTACGCTTGATTATAGCAAATTACTTTATTCAAACCTTAACTCACATTGTAATTATCCTCAATGTGGAAATGAAGACAAACACAACAACATTTTTTAGGCTCCACATATGAAGGAAACCTAAAGAGATGATGTTTGTTTGACAGAAAACGGATTTCTCAAGTAATCATGTTGATTTAAGCTATTGGAAGTTACTATAATCACTCATATTGGTGTACATTAATATTACATCAATAAACTTTCAGTTTGTGTCTTGTATCAATGAAGAATTATATGATAATAGTTCACCATGTGGCAGACCTTTATGGGGCAGGGGGTGTTATATCAAACGTTCCACAAGTCTGCCATTTGAGCCTGATGGATGTCAGGTGTGTTGGAGCAGGAAAACTCCCAACATTTGCAAGAGTTGCCCACCACTGGCTTCCACAGTAGCTGCAGTTTAGACTGTTTGATTTAACAACAATGTGGCTACAGTAAGAATACTGTAATAAAGGAAAAACATTTTCAATGGCCTTCACTTGGGTGGATATCAGATTCCCGAGTGCAAATGAATGCAGTATTTATATAAGTTATATCAACAGAACCACGTTTTAGTAAATTGGTTCAAAGATGGTTTGGGAACAATTATTCATGAAAAAATATCATTGGCTTTCCAAAATTTCCCCTTTGACTCTAAGTTAAAGCATGGTCTGATTCCCACCTGCTAACTCACTCAACTACTTCATAGCCTGTATTTTACAATGGCAAGCAACAATAAAAACAGAGTTTAACCTTCTTTAATGTTAAAAATGTTGTTCTAATTATTCAAAACTAAAATAATGAAAAATGTTTGTAGATACAAAGCAAAATGATTATAATTTAATTTTAAAGCTGAAAATGACACAAATTCTGATGTGCAAGCTGAAGTTCAATTCAATGCAGCTTTATTCGTATAGCATAATTTCACAACAATGTCGTCTCAAGGCGCTTCACAGAGATCAGTGAAAACTGGAACAAAATTACCGTTAAATTAAGTTTTTGAGAGACTTTATTTTCCCATGTGATTCCTCAGAAACACAGTCAAAGAGGCTGAATATGATGCTTTTCATTGGTAATTATCCTTAATGTTGGTTGGGTTTGAATGCAGCATAATGAAATACTTGGCTTACAGCATTGTGGTTATGTAAAATCTTCCAGCACTGATAGTTTTAGTCAGGAACATTGTGTAAAAGTGACAAGATATTCAAATTAAAATGCATGACTCGCATCAAGGTGACACTGTGCACAATGTGCTCAAGTTACTGTGCATGTCTATGCTTGTATATTATGTTATGGAAGACAAAAACTGTATCACCGTTTGTTAAAAACACATTTACCCAATCTTGCAATGTTTTTGTCAGTTCAGTTGTATTTTTTAAAATATCTTTTTATTTTACTTATTTACCTGCAGGAATATGCCCATACTACTATTTAAAGTAAAAGTAAAATGTTATCTCCTATAAGTAGAGTAGAGCAACAAGACAGCACATTTCATCAAAATGTAATCTCTGTGCTGCCTGGAAAATGGATTTGAATCTAACAATATGAGGGTTGAACTAGAAAATATGCCCTAATACCCATAAAGTCCTCCTAGATTCTGCCATTTACTCTATGCAGTATATCAAATAAATGTTTTCTTCCCAGTCAACTGATTCTCTATGGAGCTGCCCCACTCTGCAAATTCATATGGGATGACATCCAATGCATCAACTCTTATTTATTGCTTTTGTAAAGTGTAGTCAGTTGTAATATAACAGCTTATTTGTAATAAAACAATTCCGATGTCTCCAAGGCAAACTATAAAATTCTAAATTAAATTTAGTTTCATAGAGAATATGTGATCAGTTTGTTTTACACATAATAACTTTTTGATTCATAATAGCTTTGCTTACATATAGCTTTCTATTGGTAAATAGCAGTGTACTTTTTAAATACAGTATATGTGTTTAACAGAATGGAACAAAAAATTAAAAAATTCAAACAATGTCATCAATTTCATGAAATGTTTTTTCAAAACTTTTGCTATTTTACCATACTTCATTGACAGCAGCTGTACATAAAGCCAAATTTAAAAAAAAAAAAAAAAACCAAACCATCAAATAAATACATCTATCTTTATCGTCCCACTGACCAGGGAACCACGTCCATGTAATTATTTCTCCTAATGGTTGTGTTACCTCTTATAATTGTTTGTTTGTTAGTTATTAAACATATTTGCTTCATCCAGGAATCCTTTTATTGCAAGTTTATCTATATTCACTTCTGTCTGATTCACCCAGTCAGGTTTTTTTTAGCTGCACTTGTTAGTTCTGCTTCACCTCTCCTCTGCAGTGCCTTTTGTAATGTCATTCCTACATCTGCCTCCCTTCTGTCTTGTAGTCCTGTCTTCAGGTCTTCCTTCTTTTCCTCTGTTTTCCATATGGTGACAGAAGGAGACTGTGTCCCCATTTTCTTCCTATTGTTAGTCTTCTTTTTAAAATGCTCATGTTGAATTCCAGGACGATCTGTTCTTTTCCAATACTATCTGGTATACTGGCATTTCATCCTTTGTCCTTTTTTATTACCCCACACTGTCAAACTGAACTTTAATTTTCTGTCATCACAACTCTTGTCAGTTTTCTATTATAACAATGATTCAAGTCAGTCAGTTTTATGCCCATTATTTAAAAGTCTTTTCTGAAAAAAGTGTTTTCTGATTTTTCTCTCCTGAGTGAATTTTGTTTAACCTGCCTCATTTCCAGCTCAAACTCTTTATTATATCAGAATATGGGGTTTAAATCACGAAGGTGTTGTATTGATTAATTGAAAAAAATATATAGTATTTGCAAATATTACAAATTCTGCCACAACATAAATTTTATTTGATTCAGGAGCTATTAATCAATATGAGGCAATATCAATTGATACAGTCACAATTGTATGCAATCACACATCTTTTTACAACGACCTTGTTTTAAATTAGCTTGAACGTTTTCATTTAACACTATGGAATTTACAGTAACAACAATGCCCCGCTAGGAAAATCAGCTCTAAGTTTTCTTTACTTTTAATTTAATCAATATTTTAGAAATATTTTAGTTATAAAAAAAATAAACAACTATAAACTGATCTAGGAGAAAATAAAGTGGACCTTAGTTACATTTATTGTCATGCAGACAGGTGATTATTATCATAGAAGCTGAACAAAAGAGTCATGTTCCCTCTGTAAAAACACTGATAATTTTCAAAGAACTATCCCCATTAGCAATTTGTTTCCAACTCTTTTTCTCTTTTAGTCCACTTTTTTTCATTCACACACTTCTTCATTTTCTTCATTTGCTCAACAACCTTCAGCTTCTCAAAGCAGTGATACCCAATGGAAATCAAGAGGAAACCATAACTTCCTGCTCAGGGAGCAACAGTGCTTATAACACTGCCAAAAGGAGTATCTCAGTTTCTTTCCTCAATGCCATGAAAGAACTTCAGGTCCACCAAGTGACCCAACACAAAAGAGGGCATCCAACAAATAGGATACTCTTGTTGGCACAGGAAAAAGCATCTTTGCTTAAAGTCATAGTAGTCTCAGGGTGGCATTCATTCCCTGTTCTTTGGTCTGTAATATGCTTTCTTTTAAACTTAAAGCATAACCCAGTGAAGAAACACCCTAAAATAATCCCCAGGGAAGAAGCTGATAAAGGAGGCTGAACTCTGACTGGCTGCGACTTAGCTGTCTGTACACCTTGTTCAAGGTCTAATCCTATTGGTTGACATTGACTTTCCAATGATGAAGAAAATCTTTCCCAAGGGAAAAAAGACAAAATTTCCGTTCCAGCATCAATTCCCATATCTTGCTTTTAACAAGTAACACAGCATGTAACAGGTGTGTTTCCTTTATAGTGACATTTTTAGCGTAACAGTAGTGGCAGTTTGACCTTCTGTGCTCTCTTTTCCTCAGAGAGAACGACAATCTGGAAGAGTACTGAAATGCCACTCCTGTCACTCCTAGACTCACAATGGCTTGTGCACTAATTTGAACCTACAAGGTGATGTAATACAGTCAAACAAATGCAACAATCATCACCACTCAGTTTATATATGTACAACTGGTTCTGTAATGAGATTACTCATTACAATTCAACACATAAAGATTAAGAAGATAACACTGAAAATGCCTTGAAGATGTTCCAGATGGTACTTTTTTTTAAGGCAATAAAGAACATTTTCAACTTATTGACTTTAAATTCAACTCAATGCCAAGAAAAAAAAAAAAGAAAAACATAAGTTGAGGATCTCTGACCGAATGGTAATTAAAAGTCTCAAAGCACTTCTGGTTCCAAAACGGTGTCTGTGCTCAGGTGAAACTAAGGTTTATTCTCAATTAAACGGGGAATCAATCATGAGAAAAAAAAGAGTTTGGTATATGAGGAAGGTGGTATTAGAACCTTCTCTTCCCCTTAGGTGGCTTCAACTTTCCTGGATCATCAATTGCAGAAAGAATATCTTTTTGTTGAGTCGTTGATTTAATCTTTAAAAGTGCCGTTAGAAACATAACACATGTGTTTAAAGCAAAGTATATTCCCTTGTGGAGTATCTTGTAGAGTTTGTTGCCATGGATGTGTTTCCTGAAACTTCATCGATAGACAGAGGATATGATCGCTGGAGGTGAAGTAGTCTCCCCAAACGCATAAGACCCACTGTGTGTCTAATCGCAGGGGAAGTCAATGAAAGCCTCCACCGTTTTCCTCCAACATACGTCTGCATAACTAATTAAGTAAGCTAAGAAGGCTGGGGCACGACTCACGACGAAAGATTAAGGAAGAAGACAAAAAGCCTCCTCTTCTGAGGGAGAAATCTTACTCTTGTTCAATCTGCCCACATTACCTTGCACTGTTATCCGATATAAAAGGAACACACAATAGTTCTCAGTGTTGATGCGGTAACATACAGAGAATGAGAGATGAAGGAGCAGTTGGTGAGAAAGAGGGGGTGGTGAGGGGGCTATCATTGAGCTGCTGAACTGATTGTGTCCAAAGGAATGCTGATTAAAAACTGATGAATCAAGTAGGATCATCAACCTCACAAAGAGGGCACCCATGTTGCATTTACTGTTAATGAAAAATGTACATGATGGTAAAAGGTTTTCTTCATCTAATTGCAAAATCTCACCCGAGTACAATTTATCACTGTGTGTTGACATGTATATAATTTCTGGTGCTATACTGTTAATAAAATGAACTCAATCTAAGTAATAGGGTCTGATATTAATTTTCCAAAAGTGTGAAATAGTGTATTGTGCATCCTGTTAGAGTTTGGTGCACACCAACTCTTCCAAAGGCCTTTCCTTGGACGTCTGCCATCATGATGATCATTGTTTCTAGTTCTAGAAGACTGCGGTTTTCCGTTTTTAGATTCACTATGGAGCATGACAGCTTTCTGATGCTTCTTTTTTTCCATTGTTGAGTAATATTCAGTTTCAGCCTTTGGTTGCTTTATTCCAATGTTTTTACTCTGCTAAAGAAAGCAATCTTTAGATGAATACGTGAGGAAGTTTATATTCTATTGGACACGAATGCATAGTATGGTCATCATTTTGCTGTATCCAGTGTCTTAATAATGAGAATTTGGTGTAATTTTAGAGATTCTTATCAGTATGACCCTGACCACAAACATCCGATGCGGATGTTGTTAGCCTAACCTTATTTCTTTCTGTTGTACTTATGTTATGCAGGAAGAAAATATCAGGGGCAGGAAATAAATATCAGAATGTGCAACAGGTTTTTGCTGTTTTTACTATAAAGGGATGCAAGAGATCTCAGAAAATTTATGTATAAAATACATACAAACAGTTTTATAAGGATAAATATTAAACATACCAATCAGGCTGTCTCAAAACTGGAACATTGAATAATATGTAATACTAAACATCTGAATTATGTCAATATTCACTGCAGTACACCCATCTATCTATCTATCTATCTATCTATCTATCTATCTATCTATCTATCTATCTATCTATCTATCTATCTATCTATC
>JBAMHX010000001.1:4879356-4896904 GCA_037177515.1 Pseudomugil tenellus
TTTGGGAACAAAAGGGAGGTTTGAGTGGGGGTTGAACCTTGAAAATTGGGAGGTTCAAAACTTACCCCCCCCCCCCCCCCCACACACACACATGCGTCAACTAACATTGTAATTACAAAGTGAAAGGAGCTCAAATTGAGCAAAGTAAAATGTTAGGTAAATGTCATAAATGATCTCTACATTACCGCTTGTAAATGCTGGCAAACCCTTTGAATTCATGATATGAATAGAAATGGAGTATTTATCACATTTAGCTGTGACCCCTGTATCGACGCTGCTGCTAATGGGTTCTTTTGGAAAAAGAAAAAAACAAACCTTTCAGGCTATCTGTTTATAAGCTGTATTTATTTTACCAATAGACATGAGAGCTTTTCCATAAGTCCCTCTGTTATCTGAAGATGCCTTGCCTGTTTCTTTTTTGTTTAACACAGCGCTGAACCTCTGGAGAGAGTGGCTTTGCTAAATGTCCAAAGCCAGCAGTCCTGCAGTCCTCCGAGTACTGCAATGTTGGGTTTGATTAAACAGGTCACCTTCAACTCTGAAGAGGATCACTGAATATAAAGGACTTCCTGTAACTTACCTCATTAACAGCATCAACTGCACTTACCCTTGGAGGGGAAACAGTTCAGGAAATGATTTGTTTTTCTGGTGAGTCACCAGTTTCATCGTGAACTCTTTTTACTTTTCTGAATACATTTCAAGGCTTTTACGTCTTGGAAAAAAATCCAAAATAAATTATTTTGCGATGATGAATTTCTGACTTATTCTTATGTTGTAATATTTAAAGAAATATATAAAAAGTGATTGTTTCCATGGATTTTAAAGCTTTATTTCCTGTATTTCTGCTTCCCCCTTCATCTTGCCTGTTGTTGTCCCCTGTTTGCTTTGAAAGATTCTCCCTCTCCAGCCAGCCTGCTTGCAAAGCCCAACCCAGCCATCTGCCTGCCTGTCTTTTCTCATCTTCAGCTACACTCAACGACTCACCCTCTCCACTGACCATACTCACCTCAAAGCCCCAGCATGGTTGTTCACTCTCTGCTGCCATTCCAGGCTCCATTCCCCTGCCAGCTCAGCCAGAGGATCACACACTGTCTCCTCCCAAAAGACTTCTCCCTTCTACTCATCAGGCTTCCTTTGGTCAGTGATCTCGAGCTCCCTAACCCCCTTCGCTGTCATTCATTCGCTGAAATTGAGTTGTTTTTTTTTTTGTTTGTTTTGTTTTAGAATATAAATGTTACAAATTCTTTATGTTCGGCTTTTAAATCTTCATGTTCCTGAATCCAAACAACTGAAGCTTTACATTGCTTATACTTTGCGGGAATAAAGTGAGAATTAATATTAAAATATGTAAGTAGTGTACTTTCACACATATTGACATAACCAATAATTTACATCAAATCCTTTTATTCCTCATCTGTGATCACAGAGTGGTTACAGGCCTATTCTTATCAATTCCTGTACAAAAATAATATATATCTACTACAGAATATTTAAATGGTAAAAGGATGTTACTCTTCCTGTCATGTTGATCATTCAAATAGCTTTTTTCAGCGTGCCCCACACACCCACACACACACACGAGGGGAAAATTTAGGGTTGCCTGAGAACATTTAGGCATGTAGTCAGGGGATGGATGGATGGACGGATAACCTGTCCAGGTTGTCCAAACACCTAGACTGTAATGAACAGTATAAGAATGTCAACATGTAGGTTTACTCAAAGCAACACTTCAATGTTGCTAATAAATAAATATATATACGTATTTATTTCAAGTGTAACACTGCATGTGTATGTTAACATTATAGATAAACATTTTTGTTTTGTCTATCTATTTTTCTCAGATGTGACCTTCATAATACATCTTTAGTTTTGTTTATTAGAAAATTAATTTCTTTCAATGTATCAGATGCATTCATGTGAAAAGCAATTCCAATTAATGCCTTTTCTCCAGCGAGTGTCGTGCCTTTTAACATGAAAAATAGAAAATATAAAAGTAATTGAAGCCATATTCATCCTAAACACATAAATATACTCATTGGTCTTCTGGATATTATAATTGTGTGTTTTGTGACTCCAGTAAATATCATCTATGTACGGAGCCTGTTATATTAAGAATGCAAAAAGCTAAAAAGTTGTAGTTGTTTATATTTGAGATACATGGAGCGGTATACCTTTCTGGGAAATACAGCTTCATTTTAAATTAATTATGGGAGTTTCCACGTAATAACTGAGATGACCTTCAGCTGACAGTGGGAGATCAGTTGGAACTCTGCCATAGAAAATGTCCAGTGTGGTGCCTGTGTCGTGTTTGCTCCCAGTAGATTTGGTTTGTTGACACAAACTTTGTTGACTTTGGTTTGTTTTGTGCTACTCGCAATAACAACAAATTCTGGTAATGTCATTGTGAGGTGATGTAGCGATGTTAGGTGAGTCGTTCCATCTATCCTCCATCACCATCCTCCAGTGTACCACATGATGGATTGACCAGAAGACACACGCTTCCAATAACAAGTATTATAAATGATGACAGGAGAAAAAGTGAACCAACTGAGACTGCAGACAGTTCAGGGTTACATCAGAGAAAGAAAAAGTCTGGAGGAAAAAAAAATTGTCTCTTGTTTCTCTAGAACTTAGCTCAGGCTTCATCCCGGAGGAAAGATGGCTTTCTGACTTATTTTAATCTACACTTTGAGTGTTATTCTAGATTTTAACTCTGAAATATCTATGACGGGCTTTGTGAAATAAACAAAATTGCCTCTTCACTTTGCAAACAAACCCTATACAGTGTGTATTTTTATTTGACACAACTGAAACTAAAGTTTTTCTAGAAATGAAGGATAATTTTGAGTTTAAACTTTCTCCCACTGCCACAGTGGAAATGCATCAAATCCCAGTCTAACAAATCATATTTTTACTTGTACTGCTGAAAATAATGTTTTTTTCTGACCTGAGTCTGACTATAAGGAAAGGAAAATTAGAACATTGTATGAGGCGAAAAAGTGCAGGTGCAGGCTGAGACTTCACATTTATAATCACACTTTTTAAAATCAAAGTTAGATTAAAATCACAAAAGTATAGATTTTGATGGTAAACGATATTTGATTGGAGTCCTGTGGTATTTAGTTTTTTTTTTACTTAGTTCTGTGGACCTGCAAAGTTATACAATGTGTGTGGAATGCTAGGTGGGGTTGAGAAGACGTGACATTGTAACAGGAGAGGCAGAAAAGATGGATGAAAAAGCATCATTTTTTGGCTTTTTCTTAAACTGTTCTATATTTTCCTTCATCACTTCCCCTGATGACTACAGCGGGACACGCTTTGTTAAGTGATACAAATAAACTCCTCTCCTCCTTCTTATGCAACTGCCCTTGGAGGTCTGGGCAGTTGGCCTGAAGAGACTCGATGCTGAGGAAGCTGATCAGGCTGTGAGAAGATGTGCAGTGACAGCACATCAGTACCAGCCTCTTCTCTGACATCCCCTCTCATTACCACACTGTCACTCTCTAAATGTGCAGACATGCATGCAAGGAAAAACAGACATCCACACACAAAAAAATGCATGTACGCTTACTTAGAGAGTAGTTCTTTATGGAGATTGACTATGTAGGGCAGCCTCCTTTGCTGTATTCAGTGCTGACATTGATACATGGTAACAGAGGAGATTCATTTTCTCACAGGGCTGGTTGAGGATTTATTTTAAGCCAGGGAGTTTCATGGAGCGGACCACTTAGATGTCCATTCCTGAGGAGGTTGAAGGTGTGAGTGTGGGCTATAGGCCAAACTTTTTACTATAACCCTGGGATTCCAGTAAAAGTTGTGTGATTTATCTTAACATTTACAGCTAAGTAGCACATCTGGAGTAGATCTCTTTATATATCAATTTGTACAGAAATGTGGAATATTACTGCACATGTAAAAAAAAAAAAAAAAACATCTATAAACTGATTTATTAACATCTCACACTGAGGGTAGCATCTGTCAAAGGTGCAAAAGAGCACCTGAAACAATAAATAGTATGTTATTCCACTTAATTGTATTGGACTGTGTTGCATTGCCTGGTGCATTGGCGCTTGCAAGTCTCCTCCATTGTTGGCTAGCTACATCATCACCAGGATTGGGATGGTTGTGTCCAAGAGAAGTCGGTTGTGTTTAGCATTCTGCATTATTTCTAAGTTTATAAAAGTCATTTAGTCATTCTATGTGTAAACTATTTTTATATCTGCTCTAAAAGCATGTTAACAATGGTTTTATACTTTTGTAGCATGCAGCTGCAGGTAAAAGCGAGATAATCTGTCTCACTGGATCCATTCCCTTACGGCATGTTGTGTGACCCAACTGCGAGCTAACCTTGTCTGAACAGCATTTTTTTGTTCTGTAATGATACAAGACCATTGTCTTGATACAGTCTTCAAATATATTGCAGAGTACCAGGACTTCCATGGTAACACACGTCAGGATAATTTTAGTGAGTCTGTAGTGATGAATAAGCAATATCTGACATTCTTATGTAATTCTGTGTGTGGAGGGAGGAGAAAATGTCATGTGCTCATAAAGAGCTCTATCAAATACATAGAATCTGCAACTATATTTAAAACATCTCAAAAGAGAGGCAAAAGTCTGTATGTGTAATTTCACACATTCGTTCATTCATTTTCTATAATGCTTAATCTGATTCAGGTTCATAGTAAAACAAGAGGTAGGAGATGTGGGGGACACAGGTTTCTTCATTCGGGGATGAACGAGGAGGGAATTATCCAAACATATTGCTTATTTAGTTTTGACATTTTGGTGCTGTTAGAGGAACTCAGGGTGGATGTGGAATCATGAGGACTCATACAATAATCAAAAATTGCAAACACATCCATTCAGTGATTGTGCAATGCATCTGTGATGCCAAAGGCATAATTACCAATGTTGTAGCAAAATATCTTGGGTCAGTGCATGATTCTTTTAGTTTGCAGATGTTTTATATGCCTGTTTTCTTTTTTCCATCTTCTGCTGTCTTTATACCATCCTTTACTTCATCCACTGTTTTTGTTTTACATTAAATTATTCTAATGTCTTTCTGTTTCTTTGCTGTAGATTATGCTGACTTCACTAACCCTTCCAAATCCACTCTCAAAATTATTTTTGCACTTTCTCTCCAACCTTGCCTTGGTGCAAACCATGAAACCCACAAAACTCTCATTTAAATAGAGTTTCTCCACCACATTTGCAGCTGCCATCATTTATGAAATCACCCTAAGTAAATCACCTGCAAATTGTGGTTCAGGCACACACACAAAATTTTAAATTGTACACACAACTCATTAAGCACAAATTGGAATGTTAGCAGATGTGGCTCAGAATGTATCACTTTTTTTTTAACTTACCCTATCATCATGGGAGGATATCTTTTATTATTATAGTGATTATTTATTGTATTCTCTGATATTACATATGACAAGAGGGTGGCAATTTAATTCAAGACCAAAATATAAATCTCATTGTACAAAATCATAGCTGCAAACACATTATTAAGTAGTCGTGAAATGTCTTCCCTAAATGACATAGAAAGCATGACCATAGACTTAAGACAAGCCCACAGAAAATGTGGAGAGATCTCTGAAAAATTTGATGTATACAAAGTGCACAAAATCTCCATGTCCCTTTAAGAAATACAAGCTTCTTATCGTGACCCTGCAAATGTAAAATAAAGCATGTAAACACTTTCTTTTCCTTTGTATGTTATAGCAAATGTAAACTACCTTTTACAAATCCTATAGAGGCTTGCAAATGAAGTGAAATAGCAACACGAGTTAATACATGTGCATGTAAAAGTATAAAAACAATGAGATAAAAGGAAACTGAATAAAACTCCTCACTGCAGCTGGTCCTGTCAACATCAAATTTTCTATATAGTCCTTTAACTTTAAATGGTATTTAAGCTTTGCTAGTTAGGAGTGGAAGATCAACAAGTAAACTGTCCAGTCACAGATGCTGTGTTCATGCAAATGTAAACTACTAAGTGAACACACATAATTATGTATGGAGTTATATTTTGACGTTGTAGTCAACCAACAGTTTATGGAGCACATTTACCAGTTCTGCCCTGGTCATGATACAATGGTTATATTCACACAACAAAACAGCAATTAGATGATGCATCATGGCAAATGCTTAACCAATAGAAGTCTAATCAGAATTGGATTTGCTAATTATTATCTTCAGTACCTCTGCTGTTTCAACAAGAGAGCTGCATGTGGGTGGTGTGAAAGCTACAGGTTTCAGAAGATGACACCATGAAAAGCTCGATACTAGAGTGACAAATACTGAAAGCAGTCAAACCCCACGATGGAAAAAACTTGATGAAGTGATCAGATTTTGATTAGTTGCACCATTTTAATTGACCAATTTTGAAACTGTTAAACAACAATAAATATTAACAGTGAGTGGCTGTAGCTACAAAAGAATCTTTTGCCATAACAAACAGCAGTGCAACCTTAATAACATCGCGCTCAGCTGTGTGCTGATCCTGCCCAAGTCAGAAAACAACAGCAACAATTGCAGTTTTACAAAGCACAGAACAAATTATTTCTGAGTCAGTACCATCACAGGTGTGTGACATTTCACCTTAAGGGCTACTATTTTGATCAGAGGCAAAGCACTAAAATGGTTACTAACTCTGGAAATTTACAACACAACCACTTATATTTTGCCTCTTGACCTTAGAACCTTCTAACACATCAGAGCTAAATGAATGAATTACATCTTGATAAGATCCTGGATCTTCTTGATTTGAATCAGGTGTCCTGGACCAGGGACGTCAAAAACTTGCAGGATTCCTGTCTCAAGGACCAGAGGTTCCCCACCCCTGACCTGAACAAATCTCTAGCTCTTGGCTTATCTGTTTATTCACTGATGAAGTCATTGTACTAGGTAACTTTAACATTCATGCTGATGATGAAAAGGACTGTTTAAACATTGCTTTTAACTCCATACTAAACTCAATTGGCTTCTCACAAAATGTCCACAGACCTACTCATTCTCATCATCATACTCTTGATCTTGTTCTGACTTATGGCATTGATAGTGAAGAACTAACAGTTTTTCCCTGTTCTGTCTGATCATTTCTTAATAACCTACGAATTTACCTTACTTGACTATACAATAGCACAAAAGATTAATTATAGCCAATGTTTGTCAGATAGCGTTGTTACCAAATTTAAGAAATCCATTTCACCCATTTTAATTCACAGCTTCGCACTTTTAAACAGACATCAAGGAACTTGGCAAGGAAATGGTGTTCATCTGGTCTAGAAGAGTCTCGGTTAGTATGGAAAGAAAGTTTAATAGTATATAAGGAAGCCCTTCGTAAGGCTAGAACAGACTATTATTCATCATTGATAGAGGAGAACAAGAACAATACACGGTTTTTCTTCAGCAATGTAGCCAGGCTGACTAGGAGCCAAAATGCAGTTTAACCTTGTATTCCTTTAACTCTCAGCAGTGATGACTTCGGGAGTTTTTCTTAAACAAAAAAGTTTCTATTAGAGATAAAATCCATGATATCCTTCCCACCATTGACAATGTTTGAAAGTCATCGCAGTATCCTGGAAAATGTGCAATGTACAGAAAAAGTGATTGAATCATGTTTTGCTAAAACCACAGAATATTCCCATTTTGCTTTTTTTTAAATATCCTTTTAATTTGATAAAGCTAAAGATATTCATATGGCTCATGAAGGATAAAAAAATAAAATATTAATTTCTAAAAGACAGTTCATGCTTCAGCTTTGACCAAGATTCTTCCTTAAATGTATGGAAGAAGAAATCTGAATAAAAGAAGAAAAAAAACTGTTGCAGAAAGCAAACAACTCTCCCCCTGGAGAAATCAGCCAAGGAATTACAACAGATTGATGTCAGATATTCCAAATATGTGACATATCAAGTCAGCAAAACAGACTGGTTGAGGACATTGGTGGTGTGAAGGTTTTTCTTCAATCAGTTATTATCCAAATGACTGATCGCGCATTTAAATGGGAAACACAACTGCATTAGAAAGACTGTGATGCAAATGAGCAGAGTCATCGTCCTTCAACGGGAATGTCAAAGCCAAATAATTCCCAAGACAGAAAACATTCACTCAACTTGAGTGTCCTTGGAAAAGCATTAAATCCCAGAAGTAGTGTACTGTGACTGTGAGTACTACAAAAATTAAATTAAAGCATACACATTAGCAAAGGTCCTGGCAAGGTATTTGTGAAGCCTTGGCTACTAAAATGTACAGAGTTATATATATATATATATATATAAGTGACAAATAACTTTAGTGACAGTGATTAAAATTGATAATATTAGTAGAATTTGTGGGTTTTGGTTTGGCTTGTTGGTTTCCTGTTTTATTTTTGTAGGGTTTTCACCTTGTTGTTTCTGTTGAACCTCATGTTCTGTCCATTAGTTTACCTGTGTTCAGTTAGTCATTGTTTTCACCTGTCCCTCTTTTAGTTCTATGATTTTAAGTCCCTTGGTTTATGTCTTTAGTGCTGGTTCATTACGTTTGCTTTGTGCGTTGTCTGCATTTGTTTAGTAAGTCATTTTTGTTTCATTGCTTAAATAATAAATTAAGTTCATCTGCATCCCTGCTGTCTCCCTCGCCTGCATTTGGGTCCACCACTCTAATATGTAACAATCATATCTGATGTTATTGCGGTCATTATGTGTACAGCAAAAACGGCCGTGAACAAAGTAATAACATGAGCAAATCAGGACATTTCTTTTGGGATAAACATGTTCCCTAGAGGAAATGAGGCCTGAGAGGTTAAAAACATTTGGTGAACATGAACTATAAAGCAATGCTGTTACTGGCACAACATTATGACAAATTTAAAACATGTTTAACATTAATGTGTCAAGCCTGAGATTAAGGATTGGAATTATGTTTAAACAAAATGGGATTTGAGGCTTTTTTGTTTTTCTCTGTATGAGTGATGATAATGATGGTAATGAATGATTAGTTGTGTGCTTTTAAGTTGTTTAGGTCAAATGCTTGGCAACAACAAGGCTTATTTTAGATGTTTGAAATGATTTTCATTTGATATTTACTTAGTTATTACTGCTTTTTGGCATTATAAGTGCTATATGAATACCATTTTTTTTATTTTGATTATGAACGACTAGTTGTATCCAACAGAGTTTTCATATGCCATGTTATGTGCCATGTTTTCTTTTTGTTGTTCTTAATGTTCTGTGTTGGTTCAAAATCTGGTGACTGTAAAGGCCATCAGAAGGTTGGTTCACAGTGGTTATAAAGTAATGGACATGCTCATCTATGCTTCTGTATAGCCCATCTGATTTAAAGCCCATCTGGTCTGAGGTGTTGTGCATTTAGAGATGGTATTTTGCATACATATTAGTTAGTAGATGTTTGGTACCAACAAATTATGCCCCTTTCAAAATCCCCTTCTTCTTCATTCTGATTGGTATGGGACCGACTGATCAGCTATTAGTGTATTTTTTGAAATGGTCTATGCGTATAAACATATGTTTTTGTGTAAGTGTTCTATGGTTACACAAGTTTTCCTGTATAAAATCCAGTTACTTTTAAAGTAAACTAAATAGCTTTTAGATTCCTGCTAATAAAATCTCATCCTTGTCCAGATATCTATTAAGTTTTTAAATTTCAATGCATCAGGGGAAATTACAGAAATAGGTTGAGGCACATCTATAATCTTCAGCACAGCTCATCAGCAAAACCGTTCTCCTACAGCTCCTAAAGCTGCTTTGCAGCCACCTTTATCTGCTTGTGTCCACTAAGTTTCAGGGTGATAAATTATATCCGGCCAGAACGGTGTATCAGAGACACCGAAGCAGGGCTTTGGAAATGAAAACATACAAATGTGTTAATTTGTCATTTGAGGATAAGTATTGCAGGATAGGATCATGGTTATTTATTACTCTTAGTTGCATTAATTTAAATAGCTGATTGTGAAAAGAAAAAAAAAAAAAGAAAAACAGACTTATTGTGGTATGCAGATTTCTGAGCGCAGACTTTCCTTTTCTTAGACCTGCACGGTGGCACTGTCTGTAGATTTGTTATATTTATGACTTGAACTGACACATGGTTCATTCTTAATTTAATGGGAAACTGATATGAAATATAGGAGAGAGCACAGCTGTCATTGATGATTAGGGTCAGGGCAGGTTGTTAGGGTTTGGTAGGTTGGATCCATCACCATGCAACGTCAGCTGTGACCCGGTGTGCAGTGTTTTCCGCTTCTATAAATTATAATGACATATAATGCAAAGATAACTGAATGAAATAGAGGCTGTTTTAATTAGAGGTTTGTCTGCTCCAAGCTTCATGTTGCACGATAGCACAGCGGTTAGCACTGTGGCTTCACAGCAAGAAGGTTGCTGGTTTGAGACTTGGGTGGGGGCAAACTCGAACAGTAGACTTTCTGTGTGGAGTTTGCATGTTACCTTGGGTTCTTCAGCTTCCCACCATCCTAAGACATGCTTGTTCGGACTAAATTCTCCCTAAGAGTGAATGTGTGTGTGTGTGTGTGTGTGTGTGTGTGTGTGTGTGTGGGTGTGTGTGTGGGTGGGTGTGTGTGTGTGTGACTAGTCGTTTGTCTTTCTGGTGACGAACTGGAGACCTTACCAGGTTGTACCCCTCCTCTCGCCCAATAACTGCTGGAATGGCTTTCACATGACCCTTAATTGGGTAAGGCAGTTAATAAAATGATTGACTGACTGGTCTATAACCACAGCTCATTCACTCCATGTTACAAACCCCTAGCTCGCCAGTGAAAAGGGGGATGGGGTTTTAAGCATTAAAAACAACAATAAAGCTTTAAAGTTGAAATAAAAAAGCCTCTATTTACTTGCTTTAGGCTTGTGGCCAATTTACACAAAACGAGGACATGAAATATTAAAAAGTAAGTTTAACACAAAAACCAAAGGTCAGCCAAAATGACTTCACAAAAGACCTCTGTTAGGTGTGACACCTAATAAACTTGTATTCCAGCCAAAGGTTCAACGCTCTAACATCACAAATCTACCAAAAGAAACATAAAACCCAGTTACAGCAACCACCACAGCAAACACCACAGCAAAAGGAGGAGGCAGACTGAGTCAAGGAGACCTGAATGTTTGTTATCGGCCTGCTTAAATAGTAGCTCCCAGCAGGATGGCAGATGGCCAGGCCAATCACAAGCACCACGATGCAGGCTCCAGCCAATTGCAGCTTGGTGAGTAGAAAATGGGGCGGATGCAGCTACCAGCCAACCATGGAGACAGCACAGCCAGAGGTGTGAGGAGGAAGCCAGCCCATGGTCTATGTGGAGAAAAGTAGTCAGCTTTGCATATAGGTTTTGAGGGACATAACACTCCAGATTCATCCAAAACCTTGCATAGTTTCTTCTCTATGACCAATAGTTAGCGGTTTCAGATTAAATTCATGAGATCACCATCATGAGGACATGCATTTATTCTGGATTCACGTCTTGTGGTTGAATATAGGAATACACACACACAACCTTTTAGCTAATTTCTTCATGAAAAGAAGAGCTAATGATACACTCAAGTGCTGTTCGCTGTCAATTAATTTCAATTTTTCCTGCTAATTAGCAGAAGTTGTAACTGAATAATTATGATAGTAAAATATAGACTTAGTTTTTTGGCACTTTTTCTTAATTTTTATTTGAAATCACCCTGCTGAAATTCTCTTGTGACCATTTCTTTGTGTCTCATATGGTCTGTACATCTACAGAGAAGCTAAGACATCTTACACAGATTGTTTTACTATTGTGGTTTCCAGTAAAATGCTCCTTTGCCTTAGTTGATAAATTGTATTGGAACAGCTTTAACTATGGAGGGGCATCAGGATTTTGCATGCAGATTTAAGCACTCCTTCAGAACAAATCTTGTTTTCCTTTAAACCTTGCTCTTGGAGATTTTCCTCCTCTATCTCTGCTCCTGCTGTGAGTCTAGTCTTCAACCACAATACAAGATTACTCAGATCCAACCAGTCTGTGTATATGTTAAGCCAAGATGTCCACAAAAGCTGATTTTCCAATATTCACATATTAAACTTCTATTATATTACAAAAAAAGATTATACTGCAGCAGGAATTAATTCACACTCAATTGAAGCTGAGGGATAACATTAAAACCTAAGAGAGGTGTGTTATTTGAGAAAAGTAGATTTACTAAACTGGATGTGATTCTGTTAAATGACTTATTCTCCTCATCCCACCCAGCAGCATCTTTCTCCAGCCACAAACAGACCCAAACGGTTTTTAGATTTAATTGCTAATACAGTTTGAAGCCCACAATCTCCACATGAATTTTTCATCACTTAAGGTATGAACATACCAAGAAACTAAAATAAGCATTATAAAATTATTCATTCTACACAGTTCTCACACATCTCAGATTTCCATCTACTTTGAATAGACGGGGGTATTTGTATAAATTTCACTGCCCTTAAAATCCAATTACTGACTGTACAGGACTGTAGAAAAGATTGTTGACTAATCACAGCGAGTTTGTCTCCCACCGATTGCTTTTCATTTTGCTAAACATATTTAATGACCATTTTATTCTTGTAAAGCCACACATTAAATTAGGCTAGTTTCGTTGTGTCAGCTGTTTCGATCACAGTACTGTGGCAAGCTTAGCTGAAAATTAAGGAACCATGTGTCAGAGCAAATATAACGCTGCTGCCAAGTAGTGAGCAAATAACCAAAGATTGTGCAGACTTTTTAGCATCATGTTATGCCTCATCAGGTTGAATTGGTTATGTTTATAAAATCAAAATACCTGAAACTGAAGTTTTTGGATCACGGTTTAGCCTCAAGTATACAAGAAGTGCAACACAAATGACTTATTGTTTTACAGAAGGTGAATGTACTGGGAATTTAACAGCAACAAAAGATAAAAGCCAAAAATGAGTGACATTATCAACTAGCTGTGATGATAATCATGTATGCATAAAGTGTTTGGTTCAGGAGAGGAATCAGTTTAAGCTACATACATATGTGTGTTTTTCTTTTGTGATCTGTTAAATCAGAACTTAAAAAAGGAAACTGTTCACCAAAAGCTTCACCTATGTCTGTGCCTTTGTCTCATGATGTTAATATTCTTCTTGAGTAGACATTTGATTTCACATTTCTATATCGTAATTTATATTAATTTGCAATTCTATACACGTATCTCCACAAATGTCACAAGTGTCAAAGATGAAAATTGAAAATATGCTGAAATATCAAAGAGAAAAGAGAAGAAAATAAAAAAAGCATTTTATAAATTCAGCTCATATAATTTCATAGTAATTTTTAAACAGTAGTGAAGACCTGAAGCTGTACATGTCAAAATATAACTAGCTGGCTTTCCTAGAAAAAAAAATCACAGACTTGTTTCCCTTAAAAAGAAAAGCTGAAGGAGCTAACTAAGTGATGGAAACTGGAATGATTTGAGAACATAAAACAACTTGCTAACACCTGAAAGATTTTCAGTATAAATGGTGAGTTCAAGTTCATGTCAAATAGCTTTATAAATGCAAGGGTGGCCTTGCTTTCCATCAGGAACATGGTGTGTCTTTGCTTTACTGAGTTAATGTCAGACTGACCTCTCTGTTATGCTGTCACAGATGCCTGTTAATTGCTTTTAAATACAGATAATAATCCTGACCAAGATGCAATATTTGATATTGACAGTTGTACATAAAGTCAAGACATGAAAGTCACACTTCACTAACTGGAGAGCAGTAAAAAAATGCTAGAATGTAAATAATGATATAAATATCTCAAATATGAATCATCATAATAGTGAAAACCAGAAGAAAGAAAAATAATAAAATATGTTCTGAGTTATTAAAGTTTGCTTGATAGCAAATTGATAAATTTTTTTCATATTATACTGTAGAGACAAACAAAAGTATATTTGAGGATGTATCTTAAGTGTAGCATGTAATAACCTGTCAGGCCAGCTGGTTTTAGTTGACTGAGCAGAATTTAATCAATAAATCAAAAAAGAAAACCAACCACTTAGATGGATTTCTATTATTTCTCCTGGTTCTACACCATGTTTTACCTTTTAGGTTGAGATTAGATTTACACAACCAGTATCATAAT
Source organism: Pseudomugil tenellus (assembly GCA_037177515.1). NCBI lineage: Eukaryota > Metazoa > Chordata > Actinopteri > Atheriniformes > Pseudomugilidae > Pseudomugil > Pseudomugil tenellus. Next base: position 4,893,473 of record JBAMHX010000001.1, read on the forward strand.
AGGTTATTCCTAAAAATGGAAAACCCACATATCTCCTTTACAAGATAGTTAGGCAGAAATGTGTATATACATTATACATGACTAGCTATTGATTTTTCTTAAGTGTAAATTGAGTATATGCTGCTTTTAAGGCGGAATTATACATCATCAAATACATTCACACATCCCAGCTCTCTATACACATAAACATGTGTATGTGAGTATGTCTTTCAACTGTGCAACCTCAGTCTGAAAATCACTGCATCAACAGAAGAAGCAAGAAATTCTTAATGTCACATATTCTAATAAGCTTAATATATTATTGCATTGTATAGTAAGTTTACCTTGCGCTTTATCTACACAACATCACAACATCCTCAAAGTCCAAAAGCATGCAAGTCAAGCTAAACACAATTTTTAAGTTGCATATTTGAGTGAGTGTGATTTGCATATATTTATGCTTGCTACCATAGACTAACGGCCTTTCCAGGATGGATGTTTGCTTGCTCTCTTAAGTCAGAAGGAGAAGCATAAAAACTGTTGCAAAAGCACACCGCTTTTACTCTGAGAAACCTATATTTTTTTGATCACGGGATGATTATATTTTATGAGGGATGGCAACTGCCAGTATGAAAACTCCCCATATGTGCATCCGGCAGGCCAACAACTCCTTTCAGACAGCTTAACAGAGCAGACAGCAGTGCTGCCAGATGTCTTCACACAATAGCTCAGTCTCTCTTACACCAGGCTTGCAAATCTGGACCTGTTTCTGCATTCTAGGGGCAACCAATCAGCTGCTGTGCTGTCTTAATTAGTTTATAAAAAATGTTTGATTATTAGATGTCAAGTTATTCAGCGTAAAGATGTCTTTATTTAAAATGTTAATAGATTCAGACAAATGATTATGCAGAGATGTGAGAAAAATTCCAAAAAGCAGATGAAGACATGTATCCTTGTTGCAGTAGTGTTAGTATGGAAACAAAGGTTGTTATTTTCACTTCTACATAATGTCATGTTCAGCACATTTAGGTTTATTCTGGAGGTTATAAAAACGATTTAAGTGTCAGAATTTGTGATTGCAGTGTTTTACCATGTTTTTGAGCTGCATGATTGTAGGGCACCAGAGGACCTCAGAAAATATGAGGGAGGGAACTTTATTAACTTTAAAAATTTTATAGAAGCCAGAAAGTTGTTGTGCTCAGCAACTTTCTCAAGGGCATTTTAGACCCACCCCTACAAGAGCCTTAAATACACAAAGTAAAAATTCTCCTGGTGAGTCAAACAATGCAACCAGTAAGTCATGGAACCCCCCAGTCAAGCTTTATGTGAGACTGTGAAATTTCTAAAAAAAAAAAAGCTGTAAAGCTGGAATTACTTATTTCACATATAACGTTTAGAGAAAGCATAAATAAGTTTTAATGGTGAATCTCAAGCGTTGATGCGTCCAAAGATGTTTTTCATCCACCTACAACTGTTGAAATTTGATACAACACTTTTGATAACTATAATATTGTTATTATTTGCTGTAATATTTCTTTTACAAATGATCCTCCAGTTTAATTTATGATCCATTAATACAAATTTTACCAGAGAAAAACACTTCATGAAAAAAAATAGTCATTGATTTGAAAGGAATTACAAATCAATACTCAGAAATATTTGCTGTGTAGTTTTAGATAGTATTTTTCATGCATTTATTTTTTATAATACAATTTCTGTTGTGTGTTGCAGCATAGAGAGACCATTAGCACATCTCTCATTATACATTGCTTTTATAGATAAAAAAAAATAGTAAGATACTTTGTCAAACAAGTTTATATTCTATATTCTATATTCTATCTTTCATTAGAGCCAGGAAGCAAACAAGGAAAATAACCTCTTTGTTAGAGTCAAAGTCTTGTTCTACTGGGTGTGATGGCAGCTGACAGAAATTCTGCTTTTCCTTTCTGCCTCACAATGAACTTGAAATAGCCTCTCATTAAACATCTCATGAAATTGACTCATAAATTATGAGTTTTATTGCTGGACACCTACAATGTCATCTTAGATGGATTAGAAGACTGAAACTGAATAACGGAAAGAGGGATAGTGAGAGTACAGTACCTTGTGGTGCTCCAGATTATAGGATATTGCTAAACTATAAAGATCCCTGTCCAGGACAGTAAAGAAATTAACTGATATAAAAAAAAAATCCAGGAGAAATAATGTCCTTCAGTGTTTATTTTGTGTCCCAAAATGCAAAACTCTGAGATGGGTCTAGAAAACCTATACAAATAAACCCTCTCAATGAGATATATATATATATATATATGGTCATAGGGATTTGTAAAAGGTATGTAAAAGGTATTCAGTGCATCATGGGACTTCCCACGGGAGCCAAATTTATGGCAGCATAATGAAAGGCTGCTGTTACAATTACTGATTGTTCTTGTTTTTCCTTCTCTGCAGTCTTCCATCCTGCCTGTTGACTTCCTGTCTGTCAGATCTGTCAGCAAACCTTTCACATGAGAATAGAATTTTTTTCAAGCACCAAGAAAAAGAAAATACAGTTGTTATTATTCAAGCTCTTACAATCATCATGACTTGGATGGTACAACCTGACACCAACAAATCTGTCAGGTTGTGTCTGCATCAAGTTGACGAAACCCTGACATGATGTTTAATGAATAAAGAATATACTAAATGACAATGAAATGTGTGACATAACAGACATTTCTTCAGTCGAGGCAGTATTTTGTATTCACGATGGAATATAAAACTTGAAAACATCAAAGTATTCTATGTCTGTTCTTGTGTTTGTGGCAGAGTTTAATTAGATATCATTCAGCCTACGCAATTTAAAACATTTACAAGGTTAATGTAAATATGTTAATCTAACTAATTATGATGAATAAACTTAACTATGTGTTGTATTGGGGCTGCAAGGTGACCCTGTAGCCTCACAGCAAACAGGTTGCCAGTTCAATCCCTGGCAGGGGCGGTGGCCTTTCTGTGTGGAGTTTGCATGTTCTACCCGTGTTAGCGTGTGTTCTTTATGGTTATTCCGGCTTCCTCCCACAGTCCAAAAACATGCCCCTTTGGGATAGGCTGATTGGAGACTCTAAATTGGCCATAGGGGTTGTTGTGGAATTTTCTGGTTCCATATTGTTATCGCGTACAATGTACGTCATACATCCTTGTGTCTGGTACAGTTCTATCTGGTGTTTTTTCCCCTGTGTGTGTCATCTGCCCCAAGGGTTTGTTTTTTTTTTCCATATGCATATGTCAGACATGCGGTGATGAAGTCTTAAGTAGAAAATTCCTCTCATAGTGTGATTTGTTTGAAACAAGGTTTCTTTACAATCAAAAGAGTGGTAATTGTTGTGGAATTTTCTGATTCCATATTGTTATGGCGTACAATGTACGTCATACATCCTTGTGTCTGGTACAGTTCTATCTGGGAACACTATGATC
>JBAMHX010000001.1:4897004-4907754 GCA_037177515.1 Pseudomugil tenellus
TTTTACCCTTTGTTCTTATCATTTTAATAAACCTTTAATATCTTTCAATCCTATCCCAGACTCCTTCGTCTTTGACACGCTCGCCACCCTTACAGGGTGAATGTGTGTGTGCATGTCAGTGTGTTGGCCCTGTGATGGACTGTCGACCTGTCCTGCCTCTCTCCTGATGTCTGTTTGGGATTGACTCCAGTTCCCTTGTGACCCGTTTAGGTAATAGATAACAATGAATGGATGTGTTAGATTGGTAATTCTAGTAGTTGCATCTTTTTAAAAAGTAGTTGTAACTATGCTATTTGCCCAACAAAATTAGGTCTTTTCTTATATTACATGTACATTTACATTTCTAGTTTAACTAAACAATGATAGTTAAGTAACAGTAATGCCATTAGATCATGTTGCCCGAATTGGCAGAGTGTGAACTGTGGACATTTAACTCCTGTACCCCTTCCTTCAATGGAAAGAAGTGGTGACTTTAAAAATGTTCAGTCTGGAATGTAATCTAATGAGGTGTTGATTAAGTTCTGAGATACACAAGTTGCATTTAGGATTATTCTGAGTAAACAAGATAAGATAAGTTTATCCAATGTATTGGGTTTCAGGCGATTCCGTTTTTTGGATACAAGTTCTCCAGCTTTGGAGAATACTCTCTCACATAGCACAGAGGAGGCCAGTGTGCACAAGAAATGCAGGGACAGTTGGAAGAGGTTTGGGTGGGTGTGCCTTTGGTCTTGCCAGTATTTAAAAGTATCCTGGGATCATGGAAGATTAGTCTCAGCCACATATCTCTGTACCTCAGTGATCGCAGTAGCTGTGGCATTGACTTCCTCATCCAAATACTCCCATAGATCATCCTCAAAACAAATAGACATTTTAGTTGTACACATCAATTACAAATCCGCATAAAATTTGCAAGCAAATAAAAGCACAAATAGACTGATAAAACTGAATAACATGCCTGAAGTAGGTGCTGATATTTGCTGTGAAGAAGGTCCAGGCTGTGGCTCAGATGTGTGCCCAGTTACAGCTACACACTCCAACTTCAGTCTGTTGACTGTGTAACGTTCCAATCCTCAACAGACCCCTTTTTAGAACCCCTTTGATGAACTGGTCAATAAAAGGTTGGAATTTTTACGACTATCTTAAACTCAGGAAAAGCTGGATGTTTTTGTGGGTGCCTTTGTTCTGCAAATGGGGCTGGAGACAACCCCTCACCTATACTAGAGTAACTTGTTGAGATAACATGATAAACTTTCTCCTCTCTCCTCCTCCAACTCCCAACTGTTTACCCTCTCCACAGGAGACCAGAACACTCAAGGGTTCAGAGGGACTTATTAATAAAAACGTATCTCTTCTTGGTTCTGACCTTTTCATTCTGTTCCATGTATCTGTATTTATTCTTTTATTTCTTGATTTAAGGACTTTAATTTGTGTTTTGTGTTTAATGTTTAATGTCATATCCTTTTAGTTTAGTGCACAGTTAGAGGTAATTCTGTGGTAGAAGCCATGGCCTGGAGTCAGCCTCCACAGCACCCTGATTGGCTGGCACCATCCAGACCTGCCCACTCAGCCAAAGTCTGCCTATCTTCAAAAGACCAACACAGACTCTTCTCACTCTCTTGCCACTTGTCTCTTTCCGGCTCTTGTTCATGCTCTGAAGCTCTCTTGTCCTCTTATTTCCTCTGATGCTAAGCTCCTAGCTGCTTACCTGCTTCTGCTAATTTTGCGTGTGTGAAAAGGTTTGTCCTGCTTGTCAGGACCTAGAATGGACCTAGAATGAGGAATTAAAACTTCCACTCTGCAACCAAGTTTGTGCGTCCTTAGCGGAAGTTAGATTTTCCACAAAAGCTTAAAACACACCACTTTTGGACATTATTGAACTGTTCATCTTTGACCTTAACCTTCAGCCATCGACCCCAGAAGAAACCACTGAAAGAACCTCAACGACAGGCTTCTCCCAGATTCCAACAGTGCTATATGGACCAACACCGGCTCAGCTCCCCAGAACGGATCCGGATCCAAGCCCAGTCCACTGATCGTAAGCTGCAGTTCTGAACGAACCCCATTTCCTCAGCGAGGAACTATTGGTCTTTAATGATGGTTGGTGAGTTAGGAAACTATCTAATCTTGGCCTTAGAGATGGTTCACTCTTAGACATAATTAAGGAACATCACAGTTTACTTAATACATGTTAATTCATCACACATATTTTCTTCTCCAATAGAACTCCGGTTTATCATCAAAGCTTACAGCAAGACTGGTTTATGTTATGTTTGTCTAGTCTATCTTATTCGTCATGTTTTATTATTTCTCATATTTAGTCATGTATAACCTGTAGATTAGATAATAAATAACCCATTTACTATCTGGTCGTTGTCTGTCTTGATTCCCTGTGGTCATGATTCTAGTCAATTCAAACTAGAATTTACGACTACAACATTGAGACTGATTGATCTATTGAGACTGATTAATTATTTTATCCTTTGATTTATCAACTCATCATCTAATAAGGTTTCCATCTATACCTATAGTGTTACCAAAGTAAACTAGAAATTAGAAGGTGGTGCCTCGAGGTTAATTATAAATTAATTACTAATTGTTAATATTAATATTTCATATTAATATTATCATAGTAATTCCATTAAACCGTTTAATCCTTTACATATTAATGCTGACCATGCGTGAGAATGCTACAACTGCTTCACTGCATTTGGTTGTGCTACGAAACTCGAGTGATCTAAATCTAGGGTTTAAAAGAGTTGATATGGTCAACACACGTAATGACTCTAGATTGGAAGACATCTCCACTGTAGCTTGATAGAATTAAGTAAGCACAAGAAGTGTTTCTCCTATGATGGAAAATTCATCAGCTGTAAGTGGAGTTATGTCTGGTTTTAGTGGGGCAAGAGATACCCACACTGGTTCCTTATCATCATTTAGTCTTGTCAGCATTTGATACGTGCTGTTCCAACGTGTTGGTACCTCATTGATAAGTTTCAGGTTTGACCGTCCCATCTGTTGTTGCACTTAAGAAAGCTTTTCCTTAGCTGTGGTGCTTTATCTATAGTATGTCACAACTTGCCCGCATTTCTGTCTGATTGAGGAAAGTGTAGGTATTTGATCACATGATTTCTTTACTATTAAATTTAAAGTGTGTGCCATGCAAATTGGATGTCGAATTTGGAGACTCTTTGTGGATGCAATCATGTTTGGTGCTGCGTCGGTCACAAGACACTTCACTTTATTAGTTATGGCCCAGTCATCCATTATCCTACTTGGGCCAGATTGTCAGCAGTGTGACATTGTGTAAAGTGTTGCACACCCAACACAGATGTACACAACTGCATATTCTCATTAATGTAGTGACAGGTAAGAGCCAGGTAAGCCTCCATGTTCATAGATGTCCACATGTCAGCTGTTATACTCACTGCCACAGCTTGCTGTGCTTCCATTTTCACTTGTTCGCGTTCTTCTTCATATTTTGTGTCCAACATTTGTTTTACTGTCTGAAAATAATCAAAGGTAAACCGGAAGGAAATCAATATCAAATATTCGCAGGAATATATCAAATACTTTTCTTTCTAGGTTTTGATACAAACCTTTCTTGTGGGCAAAATGTATAATGGCTCAAGGACCTGAAGCAGTTCCTTGAAGCCCTCACTCTCAACAATGCTGAGGGGTTGGCAGTCCTTTTTAATAAAATTAAAAATTGCCTAAACCAATACCTGCTTTCCAGGAACTTGGTGTTAAATAGAAAAGACAAGAAAAAGGCGTGTAACGCACTGTGCTTGTGATTCTTTTTCTGGTGACACATCTCATCGACAGACGTGCTGCCTTTTAACACAGTTTGGCGCATTGTTGACGAGCGAAACACCAGCTGTATCGATCACGTGACTTTCTTGAAGCGATGAGTGCACCGACTCGGGGTTTCGCTCTTTGAGTGGTGCACATGCACCGACGCATCAGTGTTGCTGGACCCATCACTATTGTGGTAACACTTGTGTGGAAGTTTATAGAAACGAGTTAGTTGCAGAATGTCTAAATGCTACCTAGCTGAGAGCTAAATAGAGAACGTGTGAGTGAGACCTGTATGTGGTAACAAATAGCCACACGTTAATGTGCCTGTGATTTCTGTGTTTCAGAAATAAACCGCTATGTTTATGACACCAACTCATGCTTCAGCATCATTTCTATTCAGGAGTGCAACACATATAGCAATTGTTTCTTGATAAATGAACACATTTTACTTAGGTGGAAATTGTTTCCATAATTTTATTATGTTTTGTAGACAAGTTGGGTTTTTTTTAGTGTACATTGCATGTACATTATATTAGGTAAAATCGATCAATTTAAAGTGTGATACAGTTTTTTTTTTCCTTTTTAAAAGATCCATCAAATGATTATACCTACCCATGTATGTCTTATATGAAAATTAATGAATACATTGATAAATATGTAAATAAATAAATATGGTGTTATGACAACAGTGACTCCATATTTTTGGATTAATTGTAATACAAGCTCAGTTAGCTTGTTCATGGCATTGATAGGTAATAATGACAACACATATTCATAAGCCATATGGATGGTTTCAGTATTACTGATTTGATGGGGTTACTGTCTTTTGGATGGTAGCCATGGTTTTCTCTGAGGTGCATGAGAGCAATATATATCTCAGAGTGTAAAACAGTGATAGAAAATTTTGTCCTCTCATATGCATGGTGCCCTACCCAGAGGAAAGAATTGTCTAAATGTGAGAGGAATGCAGCCAAGAAATGCTAAATGGAAATTAGCTATAAAAAAAAAATGAGAAAAACCTGCTGTTTTTACAAGAGCAGCTCTAATATGTTAATATAAATTGCCTGAAGTGTTTGAATTGGACTGCTCATCATCCTGCAGAGGAATGAGGAGGGAACTGATTGGACTTGGGTATACATGTAAATCTCAAGAGTCTGACTGACTGACAGCATGGAAACAAGAAAGATTACATGTGAGACATCAGGCAAATAAAAATCAGCCAGCATACTGAAACTGGAGTGCACAAAGCAAAATTATCCTACAGAAGCAGTAATGGATCAATTTGACTGACGTCTTTGTGAAAGCCTTTCACATTCCATACGGAACTAGCTCCACTTTGAAGCAAGAGTATATTGATTATCTCTCTGCACTCATTTTTCTGTCAGTCATTGTGATTGAGTTGACCAAGGGTCAAAGGTTGATTGTAATAGCTGAGTGACGTTCTAAATAACAACTTTCTACCAATGAAGACTGCTCACATGATTGCAGCGAGTTGGAATAAACAGAAAAAAATGAGAGAGAGATTCAGCTGTGCTGTCATTATAAGATAAAATGGTTCTGCCTCATATAAACAAAAAATAGTCCACATAAGAAGACCTTGAGTGTGATTTATTTGAAAATGGTTGTTTGTTTTTCTGTTTTACAATTATTGTAAGAGTGATGGAGCTGCTACTTTGTTTTACTGCTTTTCATCATTGAACAACCACAGTTATTTAACTAAAAAAATGATAAACGATATGTGCTGTATGTCATTTTCAACAAATATAAATGACTCTATGACAAATGCTATCTGTTTTTCTCCAGCTCCCCGCAACCCCAAATTCGATGTGGCAGTATTGAAAGTAAATGAAAAAAATACATTTATGCAAAATATATTTTGTCACCAGAGATCAACTGGATACAAAGGAGGCAACATAACTAACAAAGCCTATGCCATTGGAGGCGATTGCTAGGGGTATATCCCCGAATGCCCCCAATCCTCTAATTCCCCAATCCTCGAATAGACAAAATACATAAATATAAAGCAGCACATGTTAAGTCACGAAGCTCCACCTGGTGTTGAAATTTTTTAACCAGCCCGGTATGACGTCAGGACACGATGTAAAGTCATTAACTTTCATTTGCACTGGATTTGAGGTCAATCAGAGAAATAGTTCTAGAGATATAGCCAAAAATCATATTTTTCATGAATAAAGCGCCACCTGGTGGGAAAACCATCTCCTTGGGTAGGTAAACAGTCTTCAAGTGAAACTGTAAACTGTTTCAGAGATATAGTGAATAATGCACATAATGAATTTATGTGCATAAAGCGCCACCTGGTGGAGAAACCATGAATCACAAAATCATAAAATTCGAGCCAGGTCGTATAATAAGTATCAAAATCCAACTGTAAAAATTGTTTACAGTTATTACAGAGTTATTGCACTCACACAAAGGATATCCGGTGATGGTAGTGCACATCAGAAGGATCGCATTGACACTTCACATCTGTCATCCCTGTCTCATCCTGGAATATATGTTCAATAAAGTGTTTTTAATCTACCATCTGGGTGAATATGTTATGTTTTTAATATAAATAATAAAGAGGGCTGTTAGGTAACATTTGTTTAGGTAACAAAATTGTGGTGGAACTTAAAGTGTATCAATCTGTTATGACAGTGGTCTGCTTTCAGAGGGAACGGAGATGTTTGAGGGAAGAGGTGTTTGTGCAACATGGAGGATGATTGTGCTACTGATTTTATACATTTGTATCAAAAGATATAATAGGACAAATGCTTCTCACATTGTTATGTGTCAGAGATTTTGATTTAAAAACAGTATTTTCTCAATGATGTTAGGCTTCAGTCTGCTCCTCTTGTGACACACTACTTTGGAGAAGACCCGCTCCCAAGGCACAGATGTGGCTGGCATGTACAAATATTGTTTTACCATTGTGAATGAGCTGGGGTACACAGACTCCAGTTTTAGTCAGACTCAAACACAGGCAACAGCCTCTTAAACACTCTAAAATGTTTAGTATTTATAAGTGTATATATAAAAACCTAACTATATTTGGTAAATGGACTTGTATATATATATATATATATATATATATATATATATATATTTGTGTGTGTGTGTGTGTGTGTATGTTGATGTATGTAGATTTCTCCTGTCTTTGTAACTATATGAGTCTTTATAATATAGGTATGTCAGCTAAATGTGATTTAAATGAGCTAATGCTAATTTGCTAAAGTGAGATTTTTATAATTTTTTATTGTTTTATTGCTTAATGTTTCATGTTTTTAAATATTTTAGATGTTTAGTCATTTTATGTGTCAGCACTTTGGTCAGCCTTTGTTGTCAGAAAGTGCTTTATAAATAATATTGACTTGACTTGGCTTGGCTTGGATGGTGGTTACATTTAGATATTGTTTCAGCTGTAAGAATTAATTACACTTAATCTTAGCTTCATTGTATGATATGATGGACTGGTGATCTACCCAGGGTGTACCTCGTCTCTCGCCTAATGATCGCTGCAGATCCATCCATCTACCCGCAAGCGGTACAGAAACCATTCATTGAGTTTCATAAACCTGGTGTTTAAAATGTTAGGCTTGTTTGGATTAAGCATTTTTAAACCCGTGAAATTCACCAATTAGTTAGCGCTGTGTGTCAGTTTATAGTGAGTGTGGTGGTATCCTGGAGCACATATGACAGGCAGAAATCAAGCATTCAAAAGTATTAAAGACAAAATGCAATTCGCCATGGAAGTGATCATCAGTGAGGCTTAATTGAAATGTCATAGCCATTAAATTTAGACAGCAATGTTAAAATAGCAGCTTTCAATGACTTTTCAAATTTTCTGCAGGAGGGAAACTTTATTCTTTATCATAGGGAGCTTAAATACATTTAAAAAATAATAAAACATCATTTCTGACAAGAAGAAGTTTTTTTAAAAAAGAAATATTTAATAAGAATTGGCCCAAGTCTTTTTTACTTTCAAATTAAAAATGGTAAAGCTTTATATCCCTTCTTAGAAAATACAGAACATTTGTCTTTTTAATTTGTTTCCTCACAGCCTACAATAATGAGACAACAATGAGAATCGAATCGTCCCTTTTTTCTTCCTTTTTTTTAAAGCAGCAAATTGGGTTATTTTCAAATTGGGTCAGTCTGTGGTGACATTTATTTGACTGGCAATAGTTTTTTTTTCTTCTGACAGAATAATTACACAGGAAGAATAAACCTTTTTCTCTCTTTGATTCTTCTGAATTGAGTGGTTAAATGGTTGTCAGAATCACTGTCTGTATAACTCTCACTCTCACTATCAGCTGTAAAGGAAAAGTAATGAGAATGTCTGTAATGAAGCGCAAGTTTAAGATTGCTTCTGGTGAATATCCAATTTTCAACCTCCTGACATGTTTATATCAGCTTCATTTACTAGAAAACATACAGTTTATGATATGTGGCGACACGTCAGGCTGGAAGGATTATTTGCTATTTATACATCCTTAGTTTTTTTTTTTTTAATTGAAAGAGAAATCTGATATGTTTTCTATTATTTGGCAATAGTTTATTCATTTACCCTGTGACCCCGTTTGGGAATAAGCGGTAGAAAATAGATGGATGGATGGATAATTTATTCATTTATTTATTTATTGCTTTTTTTAACCTATATTTGTCATTAAATATCAAGAGTTTTTCAATCACCTAGAACTATTTTCAGATTAGATTTTAGAAGTTAGGACAGTATCATCTAAAAACTAAAGGTTCTGTTGCACTTCCAGTAATTGAAAATACAATAAAGTAGACCTGTGGGTGAGGATGCCATGCAGCTTGCTTTGAATTCTGTCATGACTCAAGCTGCTAACCATCTCCTGTAACTTCCTGAGACGTGGGTCAGACTCCACAAGCCATCTGATTTAGTGCTGTCACACTGAATCACAAAAGCATCTGCAGCAGGTGCTGATGAGACATTCCAATTCATCTGAAGAGTTAAGCTTCCTGGATTTCAAAGTGTGGTAGATTCAGTGTCAACATCTATTAGAGAGCTTGTAATTGAAACTGAGCACTAATAGTCCCTTGGAAAAATGGACATGCACTTCAGTAGTAAAGGTACAGGAAAGTAATTTACAAATAAGATAGTCTGGAGACACTTGATTGATTGTGGATTCAGAGCCATGTTCTTTTTCATTTGGAGGATAGATGTTAACAGTTTATTAGCTTCCCACAAAAACTTTTGATCTGTTTTAGCATATATAAACAAGTGAAACTTATTTATGAACAAGCATAAACCCAATTGCTGTTTCATTGCTCTCAACGAAAAAATTAATTAATAAATAAAAATGAAGGTGGTTTTACTTATTTTGCCCATCTTCATAACTATGACAGCTCCCAAACATTGGTTGCAATATCTGATTCTAATCTAACTGCAAGCACCTGCTTTCTCTACTTCATATGAAACTTCTTTTCTCTGGCTGCACAGTGGCATGGTGGTTTGTTCTTTGGCATCACAGTGTTGGTTCTCTACGGGTACACCGGCTTTCTCTTACCATTTAAAGACATGCATTTTAATTGATCCCTCTATCCTGCCTCTCACCTAATTTCTGGGATACACTTCAGTTTCCCTACGACCCTGAAGAAAATGAATTAAATCACTGCATTTTAGTTTTTATTTTTATTTTTATTATTTAAAATGTAAATGAACAACTAAAATTTGATTACTAGATAAAGATGTGACACAGGACTTTTAGAATCGGAAATAAAACTTTACAGATTGTTTAAAATAAATGTCAAGGTTATACAAATATTTCACTGTTTTTTTAAAGTAACCCAAAAATATAAAATCTTTTTTTTTTGTTGTTTTATTTTAACCATAAAATAAATCAATGTCCTGGTATTTATGATAATCCCAACATTAGCCACGAGTAATACAGTTGCTTATGACATGTAGTTAAAACTACATGGTGTGATCTGTGAAATTCAGATTTTCAAGGCAAAAAAATAGATCAGAATTAATACAATGTTCTTGTTCTGTTATTCTTGAAATGGCGACCTTTCTGGAAAAAAAATCAATATTTGGTTACATATCTGGTATTCTTTTAAAAAGAAAAAACTGATGTCGATAATTATTTTGGGTGACAATATTGAAATAAAGTTTGGTGTAATGCAAAGGAAAAAAAAGGTAACTTTAATTAAAACAAGTTAACTGGCTCAGTAAAACTTTTTAATGCTCCTGGAAAGGAACCCCAATTGACTCTTAACACAAAAGGCATTACACTGATGTTCAATAGGCTTTCACAACAAATACAGATTAGAATTTTTTTTATTTTTTTAAGCAAATGAACTCAGTTTCATTGTGGTATCGCCCCCAGTGCCTAAACTGAGGAAAGAGCAGCTCTAAACCGTAAAAAAAGAAGAAAAAATACTATGGACATAGGACAATAGAAAGTAATCTTCTGTAATTACTGTGAAATCTGACAAAATCTGGGACGGTCTGAGAAAATATAAGTCAGTCCATTGATTTTATTATTTGGTGACTCAGATCAGAAAGTCACATCACTTCCAGGTCAGATATTAATAAAGCAGTGTTTATTACATCATATTCACTTTATTTTTTCAGTTATTATTTTCCTTTTATGGACATTCTTCCTTCTTTTATTTGTTTTTTATCAGTTTTTCCCTATTTAACTAATTACTTTCATTTAAACCTAATTTGTCTAACATCATGACAGAAGAAAGGAGTTAACTAACCCCTTAAGGAAATAAAAGCAGAAGATTTTATCTAGAGCTCATTTTTCAGCTTGAGGGTCCTACGTAGTATCTTAGCTGTATCTTGGACTGTGCTTTTCTAGATAGATATGTCTGATGTTTCCCCTACTCTCTCTCTCTCTCTATCTCTCTCTTTCTCTCTCTCTCTCTCTCTCTCTCTCTCTCTCTCTCTCTCTCTCTCTCTCTCTCTCTCTCTCTCTCT
>JBAMHX010000001.1:4922072-4940590 GCA_037177515.1 Pseudomugil tenellus
AAAAAAAAACTTAACATTAGCCCTTCTATCCCATTACATGTACAAAGCTTGATAACAGAGAATTTTATAAATGAGCACATTTGAAAACTCAGACACAGTAGAATTGCTGAATTTAAGTGTAAAAAAATTATCAAGAAAGATCACATCAGAAACAGATGATACCACTGGTACTGCGTACTATATGAAATAAGCACGACAACAGAAGCACGGCTCTGTTCTTTTAGAGGTTTATATCCACTTCTTCTAGCAAGTTGGTCCTAACTGTGCCCCCTTTGGTTATCCTAATTTTGCAGAATTCAAATGCATAGTTCATTTCTGAGGACAAGTAGAAAGAATACTTCAAACAAATGCATTATCGCCACAGCAGTCATGATAATCACTCATTCATATATGTGGCCAAATTTCTGTTCACCACAGTGACAAGGTACCTGCACAACCAAAATCAACTTCTTTCATTGATATTGTGCCAAAGAGCAGCTGTTGCTGCTGCCTTTGGATCAGAAATGTTGGAATCAGTTTTATTCTGCCAACATTAAACATATGGTGTTAGAATGTATAATTTAACGTAATGTAAATGAGAAAAATGTGTAGTTGATAGGACTTGATTAAAGTCAATGGATCTGATTCCATCTCTATTCCCTTTTTCAGATGGATTTTATCACTTCACGTCCTGACATTTATCAATAAATTTGGCTAAATTTAAAAAAGAGGGACACAATTCATCTTGATGAATTTCTTGAAAAGGTTAGCCAGTCGTATCATTTGGACCAAATGGGTCGGGTCTTATAGTTAAGCTGTGATTAGCTGAACTACTACTTCCTATTCCTGTTTATTACTTCACCTTGTTAACCAGTCAAAACTGAAGTGCCACAAGAGCATAGCACAGAGAAAGGGTGTTGGCGGACAACTAGGATGGCTGATTAAAATATAACATCCAAAACCTTCTGCACTGTTGAGACACGCAAAGAAAAATGTTTTCTTTCTCCCCCCGCCATCTAAAAAAGGTGGAAATAACAGGTGGACAAACATAAGAAGTCACTCAAGAGAAAATTGCTACGTCTCGCTTATCTGACCAGTAATAAGCAGATTTCTGAGTACACACCACTACTTCAAAACACAGCAAAGTGTGGATCAAATGGATTGAATGGGTGGGCACAAATATGATATTGCAAGCAACATCAGTAAACTTAGGATATGACCCATAAATAAAGTAAGATGAATGTTGTATTATCTTTACTTTGTGTTAATATCAGTGACATACCAAACTGTTGTGTGCTGCAGATCTCATTGCAAGCAAAACAAAAACCCTCAAAAATCTAAAACTCTATAATACTTTTTTAAGGTTGGGTGAATCATTTAAAATCCAAAGAAGCTTAAAATGGCTTTTAGTTAATAAAAATACTGCTATGCTAACAATGATCTAACCATTGTACTTAAACCAACGTTTTGTTATGCTTCTATAAATCCAAATCCTTGTACATTTTTATGTCTGTGTTGATGTTAAGTCATACTGCACCTCTTGATTGACTACCCCATGCCTTCCTCACACATTAGAAAGTTTGCTGAAAACTTTGTTTCTGGTCTGTTTCTCCTTTTCCTATTTTTAGCCAAAGACTGCTATTCCATTTTATTTCTTTTTTCTGTATTTTTTAAAATAACCATCCCACAGCTAAATTATTTTAGAACACAAAAAAATCAAAACAATAAATAAATAAAATCTTTCTCCCGATTAGAGTGATTGGAATAATCACATACAGCACATTTAGACATCTTGACATATAATCAACATAGGGAAAATGAGTTTCTATGGAGTTGCATTTACTAATTCTCCCCATCTACAGTACATTTTGTGATGTCAAAGCTGCTTCAAACAAACTTAAGAATATCGGTGCAGACATTTTAGAGGCGCAGGTTTGAATGGAGCTCTGAGGAAGGTGGGGGCAGAGGGGCAGGGAGGTATTGCTCAGCTCTGTCTTAACAAATTCTGCTGCTCTCTGACTCTCTGAAAACATGGTATACCCCAGCTTTGAACTCTGTTTTGTGCTTGGCTTTAGCATTTAAATAATATTTTATCAGGTTATAACAAGTTTAAATCACATTGCAAAAACAAAAGATTCTTGAGAGGAAGTACAGACAGGAAAAATAATGCGTTAAAATTTCGTCTGATTATAACGTCTCAGATGACCAATGTTTTCGTATTTATATGTCTTGTCTCAGTACAAATGGACCATTTATAAGGATTAGTCCCAATACATTAAGGTTGACATCAATTTCAGTTTTATTTTTTGACCATGCTGTGTATTTACATTCTTCTCTTCTTAATTAAAAACCAACTAATTCCTTTAAAAAACAACACTTTTGACAAAATGCCCTTGTGAATCTAGGCAGGCTACAAAGACTGAAGGTGCTAGATTTTAAATTTGAACCATTGAAGGGAAATATTCCACTTGTAAAGCAAATGAAAGAAAAAAAAATTATTTCAATTCTTAATCACAATATGTTGGATCTAATTCATTGATTTTTTTTGGAGCTGTGCTGAAATATCTTGTGCATAAAAATGTCTGGCAGATAGGAGATGTTTAAGAAAAATTCTGTTTGATATGCGCCTCTGCAAAGATAAGAGAGTTAATGAAGTTGGAGATAAGTAATTTAATTTCTCTGCCACCTCGGTGACAGAGATAAGAGCACAATAGCGATGAGGCAAATGTTAGCAGAAACTGAATGAAAGGCTGAGATTTTTTCCTGCATGGAAAATTCTGCTGAGAAACAATCAACACTCACTTCTGTAGTTCTGGCACTGCCATTGCATAGATCATGTGGATTTATGTGTGTGTGTGTTGTGTCTTACTTTGATTAACATCAGCAAAGCCACACTCAGAATAAAAAAAATAAAAATAATAAGAAAAGTAATCAATCTAAGCTTTGTCCTAATGAATCAGATTTGATTGAATTTTTGCTATTAGTTGTCGAACATTACAAATGTTAGGTGATGACTCACCTGTTATGTATTTCGCCCGATCATTGGTCAATGTGTGTGTGATTAGGAGGGAGTGGTTTTTGTCCTGGCGGCCCATAAATAGGTCACAAGTGCCGCTTGGGCTCTCTCTCTTTTTCCTCCTCTGTGAAGTTGCTTATTTCGGGTGGCCAGCTGTGTTCGGAGCGGCACCTGAAGCTGGTTGCTTTTTAGTTAGGTCATGTCAGTCGTTGTGGTGAGACCGGTAGTCCTATTTTCTCTGTTTCTTTTGTTTTAGGTGAGTTCTGTGGGTTATGTTTGCATTACGGTAGGGTGATAGAGGTGATGGTTGCAGCTCAACGGACCTGTATAGGGTTGGCCTATCATCTCTCCTTCTATTTTGTTTCTTTTGGCTGGCTCATCACAGGTCTCCTCCCACAGGTCCATCCAGCAATATAGAATGGGAGGAAATTATCTAAATCTGTGTCAGGTGTTTTTGAATATGTTTCACCCTTGGGTTGTAACAGATGCAGAGATAAGCTTTGTACAATTTTTGTGTTTTCTACTTTTTTTCTGTCAGAACTTCTGGGCCAAATTTCATGAAAGTCTGAGAAGTGGGACACTAGCCCCTCTTTGCCGTAGGTTATTGACCAAAGCTGCAATTCAGTTCAATTCAGCTTCATTTTTATAGTACTTCAAATACTGCATGACAATTTAGTCTCAGGGTACTTCACAGACATCAATTTGAGCCAGTTATTAAAAATAGCCTATGTAAGGAAGCCAAAAATATTCCATCAAATCTTGACTTCAAACCAATTTCCTATCCTGAGAAAGCATGAGGCGATAGTGGGAAGGAAAACTCCCTTTTAAAAGGAATGCGAAACCTCTGGCAGAACCTGGCTTAGGGAGGGCAGCCATTTGCCTCAACTGGCTGGGAGTGGAGAGGACAGGAAAAACAAATCAACATGCAGTGCAACTTCTGTCCAGGAAGACCTGCAGAAAAAGGATAAATATGTTAATGATGTCAACAATGTCATACATGGAAGATACGCAGAAGAGAAAGTAAAAAATAGTGCTCAGTGCATTATGGGATATCCCCATGGCTGCATAACAAATGGATGGCTTGACTATCCCTGATTATAAGATTTGGTAAATGAGAGAGAATAATTTAAACTATATTCTGAATTTACAGGGAGCCAATGAAGACATGTTAATACTGGAGAAATATGATCTATTCTGCTAGTTCTCATCACTTCACTGCAGCATTTGGATCAGCTGGAGACTTTTCAGAGCATATTGGTGACAGTCCAAAAAATAAGGAATTGTAGTAATCCAATCTTTAATAAAGATTGTAAAGTAATTAGTAATAAAGTCATGGACTAATTTCAATTTCTGAATACACTTCATACTTACTTATGAAATTGAGTGAATTTTTTTCTTTAATTCTTATCACTTTATTAGAATAAACACTTCCTGTCAGCCTCCAGTGGTTTCCCTGACATGCATGTGTTTGGAAGTCCACAAATAGTTTTCTTCATAAGTGAAGCACTTCTATAGGCTCAAATAAGCTAAAGGTTAGTATGGACCTGACAAAAGTTATGATTACTCTGCCTCAGCTTCAGCATACTCTGATAAACTGAACTTTACTGCAGTCATAAATACATTGATGTTTGCTGTATAACTAAATAAAATGATGTTCAATTATATGCTTTTGAACATTATATATACCGGAAGACACATGACCGAAATTTCATGTTGCGAAGGCGATTCTTTAACGGTTGACTATTTCCATACAATTTCCTATAATGATATGTTTTTGTTTCGGGGCAATAGTTGTATTTTAACAAGATTTTAAATTTCCAAATAACTAAGAATATGTGATGAGGGTTTATGTCAAAGTTGTTTGCAAAAGAGCCTGCAAAAAGCAATTCAGCATGCTAAACAGTCTGATAAATTAATGCACTATTACTACAAGCAAATCATTTTTACTTGCTTTTGTCATTTTTTTTTTTTTTTTTTGTGTAATATGAAGGGATGCATAGATGGCATGCGGCCACAAATGGGTTTGCTGATTAAGGGTTACAAGGTACAAAAGAAGGACATGTTTGTAGAGAATAAAAACAAATAATAATAACACATATTAATATAATAAACTATATAAAATTAAGGAAATATTCAAGAATCAAATGGCTTGTCTGAAGTAAAATATTCATAACATTGCTCCATACTTTTTCTTAATTTGTTTTGAGGCTAGTAATGAGAGCCACCCCCATAGCTAGGAAGCTAAATAAATAAGCTCCCTGAAACAGGTCATTTTGATGCTGTTCTGTGTGTTACACACACACATACACACACACACAATCCCTGGTCAAGGTTGTACATTAACAAAAAAAAAATTCTTACCAACAGTCAGATTTATTGTCAAACAAGTAAAATATGCATATTTCCACTATGTTGTGATGTGTCAGAAATTCATATTAATATAAAATATTATCATTAATAATTAATTAAAAAAAAATTCTGGGCTAAACCTTCTATTTTCAGGCTTACCTTAGTAAACTATAGGCACAGAAGGAAACCTATTATATTTCTATATGATAAAGTTAACAACTCAGTCAATAACTAAATTTCAATTAAACTATAAAACAAATTAAATCATTTAAATCTAAATTGAAAAGATAAATGCACATGAAGTAAAACAACTGTTAAAATAATAGATAAAATAAGAAATAAATCTATAAAATTGGTCCCTGGTGAGGCACCAAATGCTAGAAATCTTGCTCTAGTAATGTTTATTAATGATATCTGCTTTGTGTCTTGGTGAGGGATACTGTCTGTGGCCTCTGTGGAGGCAGAATCTTGGGAAAACCATAGTAAGTTCAAAGGCTTACATTTCATTTAATTATCCACAGGGACAGAACTGAAGTGGGGGCAGAGGTGTCTTCTGGTTACGTCTCTCAGAATCAGGTAATCCCATTGCTCTCTGTAAAGAGTCTGTGTTATAAAATTCAAAATATCCTGACATAGTTTGTCAAAAATTATGTTTCTGATTGTTTTCAGGGTGGAATCTGCTAAAACTAGATCTAGCGTATATGGAGTCATTTGCATTTCTGTTAAAATGTGAACACATCTGTTCACAGGAACCTGCAGTGCCTACAGCATAGCAGTTTCTCTTTGCAGCCCTTGACACTTTCTACTAATGCTGCTTTAAATTGATGTGTCTGTAAAGTGATCTGAGATTACATTGTTTATGAAGTGGCGCTATACAAAAAAAGGCTGTAGGGGAGGGGAGGCTGTAGCTCGGGGGGTAAGTGGAGTTGTCTGCCAACCTGAAGGTAGGCAGTTCGATTCCAGGTTTCCCCTGACTACATGCTGAAGTGTCCTTGGGTAAGACACTGCACCCTATGACCCAGAAATGTAAGTCACTTTGGATAAAAGCGTCTGCTAAATGACTGTAATGTAATGTAATGTAAATAAAAAATAAAAACAATTGAATTGAATTGGGCTTCCTCTTTGTTTAATAGTAGCTTCAATTTGCATTGTAAAGTGGTGCTTGTGACCATTGAAACTGATTGGACAACATCAATAAAAATTTAACATAAAGCAAAATTTTATTGTGATTGTAAAATGTAATAATAATAATAAATAATATTAAAATTATAACCATTTAATACTATGTAACAATTATTAAAACAAGTTTATTTGTTTAGTACATTTCATAAAGATGACCATTTAAAGGGACTTCATATGAAGCACATTAACCTTATTACATGCCCTGAGGAACTATTAAAAAGTAAACTGAACAGGAAAAAAAACTCAGCTAACTGAAGCCTAATAAATACAATTATTTACTGAAACTGATTGTTCAGCACATTTTAAAGCTAATGATAAGAATAAGCAAAAGAACATTTAATTCCAAAAATTGGCCAAAACAAATAAATAAATAAAATGAAATAAATAAAAATCCAGGTCCATTCCCTGAAAGTGGTAAAAAATCAGAATACCTATTGAGTGTGCTAGAATTTTTAAAATTACACCATATTTATCTGCTTTACAAATCAAAAAAAGTGGGACATCATTGACGAATCGTCATGGGATGTCTTTACTGACCCCACAGGGATTCGTTTTCAGAAGGGCCCCAATTATTGGGGACAAACTGGCCAGGAGTTATCTTCCTGCTCCCAAACTGAACACTTCACTAATCCAAAGACATTTCCATGCTGCAGCAATTTTGCCAATGAAACCTTTGCGTTGAAAATATGGTGAAAACAGACCCTTTCAGAGACATGTCTAGTAACAAAATCTTTCCATCACCAGCTTTATGAATCGTAATATTTTGTACAGACTGGAATGCACTTGTGGTTGTTTCCATGTTGAGCTAACCAAAATAAGGTTGCGTGATAGGCTGGCTGAACACAGGTATGCCATTCAGTCTAGGAATTTCAACTACTTTATCACCAAACATTATTTGGAAGTTCAACATAGTTGTGATATACCCTGATCTGAATGATGTTTCATCTAACATCATTCTTATAATATCACCATCTTACATTGTCACATGTTTCAATTAAATACAGAAATTGCTTTATTTATTATTTATTTTTGTCCTCTGTGTGCATTCCTTCAGCTTTGTGGTTGTTTTGATCAAACCTAATAACATTATCATATCTTCAGTGTGCCAGGTAACAGCTCTTTTTTCTTTTAAGATAGGCAGTGTTTATTTCTGGATCGTAAAGTTGTTGTACATGAACAGAGGTCTCAATTTCCAGGACAGAACAAACTGTTCTCTCATCCCACAATAACAAATGTTCACAACAGCAGCATAAACCTGAATGTCTTAAGCTGACAACAACCACCTACAGCACTGAATCTGTGAAGAAAATGAAAAAGGTGGATTTAAGAAAGAGGCCAGGTAAAGCACAGTGATTTCCCATTGGACTATGAAGAATAAACTCCATGGGATTTCTTCCCACTTTTTTCATATTAAAGTTTGCCCAGCAATCGACCCTGTGCCACACCACTTCTTCCCAAGAATGATTACTTTCTAAAAAAAGAGGACCTACTTACCACCTTTTTAAAAAAAAAAAACAAACAAAAAAAAAAAACAAAACGGTATCTCTTGTTTTTATTTTTTATTTTTTTATGGTTATTTCTGATTTGTCCCTTGACAATATCAAGGTATTAAAACAGAAATACACTGTATTTATATAAAGCAATGCAATATAACAAACAAAACAAAAAAAGATTGGCTGTTTAATGCTTTTGTTTAGAAAATCAGCAACATTAATACATTTGTACAGATAATCTTAGTAAAAAACTGATCTCATTCTCAAGAGGAACCTTTTAGTCCACTTTTTCCATCTAAGCTAATTAACCAAAAACATCCAACAAACTCATGGTGGAGCAGTGAAAAAGGGGCAAATAATTTACCCGTTCAGTTTGTTAAAAAAAAAAAATAAATAAATAAATAAAATTACCCTTTTTTTTCTTTTTTAAGAGGCTCAATAGGAATAGTAGGCACATGCAGGCAGGTATTTTTTGAAAGGTTTGACCATATGTACGTACTCATGATTAAATATATTGACACTTACATAGTACTATCACTTAGTCATAATTAGTACAGTTTCTAATGCTAAATTTAACCAAATGTATGATAATCCTAGAGTAACTGTAAATGCTTATGTAAAAAGATATGTCTTTAGCTTTAGTTTCTAAAACCATCTAGAGAGCTTTTCGATATCTTTAGTTTATATCTTTGCGATATAAGTAAATCCATCTCAAGTTTTCCTGTGGCTGTTGTAAGAAACCTCGGGTTTACCAGCAATAAGTAACTAAAGTTTGATAAAGAGCTTTAGTCATGTAACTTGACCCTTGTCCATTTCAATGTTCCTTTAAATAAGTAATCTGACTTTACAA
This sequence comes from Pseudomugil tenellus, assembly GCA_037177515.1. Classification (NCBI taxonomy): domain Eukaryota; kingdom Metazoa; phylum Chordata; class Actinopteri; order Atheriniformes; family Pseudomugilidae; genus Pseudomugil; species Pseudomugil tenellus. Next base: position 4,930,942 of record JBAMHX010000001.1, read on the forward strand.
GTCATCTGTAAAGAAACAGGGTGCTAGTATAGCCCTTCTAAATCTGAGCTAATATTATCTTCTTTCTTAGCTTTGAATAAAAATCCATGCAGCACAACTGAAGGGATACATAGCCTACATATAGTAGAATGTTGGTAATATGAATAAAGAAGGATAATGAAGGTCACCTAGAGCTCTCCTTAAATAAAGCTAATTCCTTCCACCTAAACATTTCCCATCAATGGAGGGTTGTGACAGGTAACCCAGAAAAAAGAAAATATCAAATTTAGCATGAAATTTTAAAGCAATAGTGAAGGGCAGAAAGTCAGTGCAAGATGTGGGATGTAAGGCAAACAAACCTATAAGAGGAATAGCTGCTCAAGGACTCCATTAAATAGTTATTGGAAGTGCACCACAATTCAATTTCTCTGCATCATTTTGCTTAAACAACAAAATAAAAATGTACACTTGATGAAAGTGAATGGAAACTTACCTCACAGAGCGTGATGAAGTCAGTTACTAAAGCACCAGTGCAAATGCTTTGTCAATGTTTTCCCCTGAGCTGTCAGAAATAAGAGAAACAGAATGAAGTCAATTTAAAGCAACACTTAAGAGCGATGAATGCAGTTCACTGAGCTGATCTTTGCTACATGACCATGGTCAATTTCCACTTGCAGAGTTTTGTTGGGCAGGTATAAACCTGATAACAACTGGATCCCCCCCTAACTTTTATTGAATGAAATATACTTTCTTTCACAGTAACCAAGCAGAGTGTGACAGATGGCAATATGAGGACAAGCAGGTTAGAACAGCTTGCTGCCACATACACATCCATGCCCTCTCAGACTTTCCCTTTCTCTCATATTCACACATTCTCCAGTCTGTAGAAAGTCCTGAAACTGTCTGCTGCTAGCCCATGAAATAAGCTGCTCCCACACTGTTCCACCATGTGCTTTAATTTTGGGCTTCAGTGGTCAGAACTTCAGTCTGTGACCTGGTTTCTCTCATCTGAACTTCAGAGGTGTGGTTTTCCCCAAACTCACATTTCATGTGTTTTTTTTAAGTGAAAATGCAAATGTGGTTAAGTTCTGTGTATTTGGTAGTGTGAAAGTGATTTTTTTTCCAAGTCCACTTATCAGGCCAATTAAAATTGATTAGTTGAGCTTCACAGTAAAAAGGTTTCTAGTTAGAGCCTCAGCAGGTAGGGGAGAGTTCAAGCCAAGCTGTTCTGTCTGGAATTTGCATATAAACCTTCATTTAACCATATGATTAAATTAAGGATTTTTGTTTCATTTACAACTTGACAAGAGGCAGGATAGGAAAACAAAACAAAGTTTTAAACAAGTTTGTCTGTCTGTCTGACTAAACCAAATAATGACTTACATGAATAATCAACACCTTAAGAAATGATAGCATCTACCCAGAGGCAGGTTACGCGCCACACAGAAAGGCTACAGCAATCTTCTCGCTGTGAGGCCATAATGTTAACCACCACACCACCCTGAAGCCCAGTTTAGCTTATTTAAGGAAATTATTTCTCACATGAAAACAGTTTTTTGTATTCTTTTAGTGCTCTGAAATATTTTATTCTACTACGCTTTATTGTAAATTCGTCTGAAACCCATAAAAAAGAGAGACAGATTTTGGGACAAGACATTGCAAGGGAGCCGAGGAATCCCTTTTCATCTTGCTTGTTTATCGCAAGTCTGATGTGCTTTCGTTTTTCATCAGTGCCGTGCAAGTGTGGAGGCAGAACGAGGAATTGAGGTCGATGTGCTGAAGATATGCCTCTGAAATAGCAATGGAGGTAGTCACAGAAGAAAATTGGCATGTATGTGTTAGTTGGGAAGCACCACAGTAGTACATCACTTTCACTAATGATGCTGTTGTCACTCAGCTGATTCCACAACAACACTCTATTGTTCACACGTATAATCTGATGAGACGTTACACATTACCCATCAGTTTTCCACCCAAAAGAAATTGCTGCGTATTGTATATCGTTCTGTAGTAGGGGATGCATCAACTGCACCAGTAGTAAATACGAACATGAAACCATCACTTACAGGGCAGATTTATTAATAATTAGGCTAATTCCAATTCATTAAGGAGTTCTCAGTGGTAGCCAGATAAAGATATCCATCTCAAACAACAGACTTATGTTTGAATCTAACATTTTGTTGGCATGAAGGACAGAATTTTAAAAGACAAATTAGGAGAATCTGCTATTGTTTCAACAGGTTTAAATGCATTTTTCTTGTCTTGTTTACTACAAGTCCTTGACTTGTCAGTTGATTGAATCCTATATAACATTTTAAACGTTGTTGTTTCACGTTAAATGTACCAAGCTTTTTTAACTCAAACAGTACTGAGCCACTGAACCACTGTAGTCAGAGATGTATTATACGTAGACTATTACACATCTGAGGAATATGAAAAGTCACATCTCACAATTTAGAATCTCACACCTTTTTGGCCCAATCTGGACCAAATGTTCAGATTTCAAACAAGCTTAATTAAGGAAGAGTAATTTGGAATGGTGATAACCACTGGTGGGGGTCTGGGATGTATCGTAGCTGGTAGTTGGGGAAGACCACAGCAACTCCTATGACACTGGACTGGACTAACAGGGTAGAAAAAAGAAATGAATGGATGGATTAATATATTTTCATTTATTTGTATTAATATTATTATTATGTTTGAAAGAAGTTTTAAAAAATGAGTACTTCATAATTTTTCACCAACAAAATAATGAAATACCAAATTGTATTTCTGGATTATCCCAAATTGGGATATTGTAATGATATTGCAAAGTTCATATTTAGTCATTACTTTACAATATAACAGAGTGAATGTTGCATGTTAATAACACACTTCTGGCCAAGGACCCTGTAAAAAACACACAGAAAACAGATTTTCAGCTGTGTTTCCTGAGCACAGAGATGAGTGACATTATTTAAGTGCTTCATCATTCATCATTTATAGATATTTTTATAGACTACTGAACCCCTGGAAACTTGTTGTTTCTGAGAGTCTTTGCCTCTCTATGGTGCCCTCGTATGCAGAGCCTTTCTTCAGGTATTTCTTTTTTTTGTAATTGTTTTTCACCATTTTCTTTTTTATTGCCCCAGTATTCTTTGGGACTTGTTTCTGCATTGGAATAAAACAGTAAAGGTTTTAAATTTTACCTTCCTTTTTATGCTATCTAAATTGTAAAATGGCATTTATGTTACATCACAGGTCTAATGACCAAAGAAAGTCCATTATAAATGTCTCTTTTTAACAGTGGACTGCAATTGGACTTGAAAGAGGGTGGCTTTGTGTTCAGTTTTGCAAATGGTGTCAGAAAATTCTTTGGTCCATTTTTTGCTGACATTTAATATGGATCACAACCCATGACAATATCGATTGTGGATTTGTAATGATATTCAGAGTTGCTGGCTCTGCTTAAAACTGAATTAGTCTTGCAGTCTGAAATTCCCATCCCTTCTGCTTTCAGTCAAAAGCCCATTAGTAAACCAGTGACAGACTCCATTCTGTTCCAGAAATATATGACCCTTCACTGACCTTGTTTGATTACATCGCCGCTCACCATTTCTCTTTTGTGTGTCCAAGAAAAGACCTGCTTAGTCAAGTTACTTACCCACGTATCAGTGCCTGGATTGATTTCTCAGTAGCTTTTCTCATCATTAGCATTGAGTGTAAGAGAAACCCATGAAAATAGATGGGCCTTTGCATTTCCTTCCTTATTTAAAGGGTAATAAAAAGGTTTGTACTGCCCAGTACTGCCCAGTACTGCAAGATTATGCAATGCAGTTGTGAGGAGTTGATGCTGCTACTGATCAATAATAATCTACACAGTATGGCTGTCATTTAGTGTGTGTTATGTATCAGATGGGAGTATTTGGATGTAAGAAGCAGGATTAAACTTATCATTTATTAGCTTATTTACTTTATAATAACAAATGTGGTTTGTTATCGTAGGTGAAACACCGTAGATGAAATTGGAATACAACATATTAACATGTAAACTTAGATATGTTTGCTTGACCCAATATGCTTCACATACAGCCAGTAACAAATCAATGTCCCAATTTGAGCCTGTTACAAACAACAACAGAGAATTCATCGACTTCAATTTGGCATGATAGCGAGATGAGAGATCTATTTGCTCATCTTTTCTCTGACGCTTTGTCAACTGTGAAGCTGTGACAAACAGGATAAAAGATGTGACTGTGATATCACTTTCCCCACTCAGTCACCAGTGTCACATTTCACCAGACAACAAAAGTGGTATGTGGACATTCATTTGAGGCACCCCCTCCCCCTCCTGCATCCCACCCATGCTCTGTGGACGCTGATAATAGCATAGGCCTGAGTAAACTGGTCCTTTTCTACTAGGTCCCTGACTGGCATATTGGATTTTTCTTAAGCATATCTCTTTTTGCCTTGATACTAAAATAATTTCGGTTCACTTTAACATTTGATAAAACACTTGTATTGTTTGGATACATAATGTATATGCAGCATTTTATTTGATATATTAAGTCTCAACAGCCATCTTTTTGCAGCTGACTTATAAGTAATAAAGGGATAAACAACATCTTGGTATTTGAAACATTTTTATGAGACAGTGAAAAAAGTTATCTCACATCATCAGTTTTAAACGACGACTATTTTCTATAATCCCTTAAAAAATAAAAAAAATAAACAGTTTGATGCAGGTTCTGCCTTTGTCAAACAGTTTCAGAATGTATAGAGAACTCCTTTTCCTTTTTGTATTTTTGCTGGTTGCGTAAGAATATATTAAAATTCATTTTGCAAATGTTGCTTGTAAAGCCAGTGTTGACTTAAATATATTTTCTTTAATTGCAGATAGTGACACCGTTTTTACTAACATGAATAAGTGAAACAATTGTGGGTTTGAATTGCATCAACTAGCATTAAAACTTTCCAAAAAAGGTTATACATATACATTTTTGTACCCCGAAGTAATGACCCAACGCTGCAAACAGACTGATCCCAAAGGCAAACAAACAGCCATGTTTATCCTGCAAGCTGAGCTGCTGTGATAATTTGCCACTCAACTTGGTATCTAAACAGGTAACATCATCTGCATATATTAAACTCTGAAGTTTATGGTTGATAAGTCTGAGTTTATAGCAAATTGGTAGATAAATTATCCCTGTTGTGTAAATTTGCATTTGTCCTCCACTCAGGGCAGAGTTGTGGCTGTCTTAGACTTAGACCAGTTGTTAGCGATCCAATGAAAATGAGATGATATATTTAAGTTGAGTACTTAAACTTAATTTGGGATGGTTTAAAAAATAACAAAGTTTTAATGTTTCTGCTTGAATTGAGAAAATTGATGTCTTATTTTGGTTTACTAAAGATTTGAGATGACACCCCCATCTTCAGTCTCCCTGACTGGTGTTTTATCAGTTTAGCATTCCCATCACAGCATGCATTTGCTTAAAATAGCCTACATTTACTTAATGCACATGAATAGCAGGGGATGTGGCAAAACTTACACTTTAATGTCTTTTTAATGTGTTTTTGGGGGTTGGGGGTAATGCCGGCGTTAGGCCATAATTGATGTACTGTTATGAACAAAGAAGCGTAAATAAAAACATAAACCTGTAAATGTGAACATGTGGTGTGCAGTTCTGACAATGTATACCAAACTAGCAGAATACCGGCTCAGTAATTTACTGTCCCAGATGTCCCCATCCTCCTTCCTTCAACCGTATTAAAAGACTTTAAGCTTTCACCATTGAGGAGTTCTCAACTCTGTTCTCAGTTCTAGCTCAACAGTTTTCATTTTAAAGTCCAAATCTGCACCTTTTCTTTTATACTGGAATTTTAAAACTTGTTTTTTTTTTATTAAATTATATTTTCCTTCTCTTGCTCTCTTGTTTTTCATTTTAAAATATGCTCTCTTTCTGATGTTTTAGAATATCTGTAAATCCTATTGATATACAGTTGTTGAGTGTTGTGTTATACGAATAAACTTGTCTTGTCTCACCAAAACAAACACAAACTGTTTTTGTTCAAACTTCAAAACAATGCTAACATCTTCAAGTCTTGGTCAATTCTCTTTTCTTTGTTATCAAAGATTGATGGGTCCCCCACTCATAAAAAACTTATGTTCAATCAAGGGCTTGTGCCACAGAGTCTACAGTCTGTTATCAGTGATGATAACAGACTGAGAGAGATCGAAGAATTAATGGAAAAGAACGACATATGGAACGGAAACCTATTGTCATCTCACATAGTGACACAAAATTTAGAGCTGACCCATAAGGTGCACATATCCAATTATAAAGTCCCAGCGGCTGCAGAGTGAAGAGGCCGGGCTCGGGAGGCCGGCCCGGGGGCTGCAGAGTCAAGAGGCCCGGATGAGCAGAAAGAGGAGCGTCCTAGCCTGGGACCTGACTGGACCAGGGCTGGTTCGCAGGTGGCGGCGTAGCACTATGACTGAACTGACAGACTTACGAATTTACTTAATGATCCCGCAACCAAAAAGACACACCAAGTGACTTAAATACATAGGAAACAAACGAGGGACAGGCTAAAACTATTACCAAAATCAACCCCAGGTGAAACTAATTGACAGAAACAGAAACACAGGACAAAACAGGAAAAACTACAAAATAAAACAGGAAACAAAAAGCCTAACCCAAAACCTTAACAACTGGGATGTTGCCGCATCTCATGAGCGCGAGCAGTTTCACACCACATCATTGGGGAAAACATCAGCCATAAAAAGTTAAGGGCTGTAGAGGAATTTCATGTATTAACTTAATTACTTTGCTCTTAAATAATGTCTAGCTGAAAGGTCTGACTATAAGGCTCCTAAACCGATATCATTCTGACCTTTAGTAAACCATCTGCTAAGACCTTGGTTGCTGTAGTCAAAGCAAGGCCAGCATCTCCCAATCAGGGAAATGTTTAGAAACAGATTGTGACCATGTGACCGAAGTCTTTAAATAAAGCTCGCCTATCTGACTAGGGCAGAATAGCTCCAAACATCTGTGGGATCCACAGGTCTTTGGGGAATATTCTCCCCGGGTCATGACCTCGTACCATGTCTGTATGTCTTAATGTTTTGTCCCTTCATGTTTCAATGTTAACTGTATGTTGAACTTATTTTATCTTCATTATTAAATTTATATTCTTCTCAATCTAAAGAAACCAGTGTTCTTGTCCTTGACAGGAAAAACGGTCTCCTACAGGGCAATCATAACGCTTCCTTTAACCTACAGCATTGAAAGACTTTTCTGCCCAACAAACAGGATCCAGACGTGCCTCAGATCATCCATGCTTACTGGACACTTTTGTCATTTATAAAAGGATTGTTTGACATTACGGATTACTATGACATGACCAACGCTTTTAACTCAAAGCCCAGAAGCAGCTCTCTGTCGATCACTGTTATGAAAATCTCAACTGTAGAGATGATATCTGTAGAAAATCTTCATATCATAGATTCATTCCCAGTGGCCCAAAACATTTTACTGTATCATAAAACGATTTTTCCAGATCGACCTATTAGCTACGTTCTGGCTCCGCCACTGGTCTCACTTCATGTCAGTTTTTCATCTGAGGGACTGCTGTGCCACCAGGGTTCAGAGGTAATACAGTATCAAACCTAGTAGTTTAAAGTCTTGCAAGAGTTGAAAAGGAATTGTGAAACCCAGATGGCTCCATCTTTTTATCTTGTGCATTCTGAGTGATGGAGTGTCATTTAGGCATCTGGACATAATTTTGTTAGAAAAAAAAGGGATTTAGTGAGTCCAAGGTCTCAGAAGTGAGCTTGGTGCCAAGCAGAAAGAGAGGTTTTTGAATGTCCCTCTCCTGATAAGAATGTTGCCCATCTGTTGACAGAGGTTGGTTCAAACCATATATTCCTTGGTGTCTCTAGCTTGGAGCAATTTCAGCTACCCTAGTGTGTTGTTCAGCTGACCTCCTAAGTGTGTCGTCTCCACTTCAGCTCTTCAATACAGTCGCTTGTGGTGCTTATTGTGCTGCTGATCACCATCTCAGACTTTTGATTCTCACAAACTACAGTCTGTTTGTTAGGTAGTCAAAAATCCAGTTACAGTTAGAATCACTGGTTTATGTAAGAACATTTCTGTGCACAGGGTGAAATGTGTTAAAATCATTTGCAAAATCGACTAATAAGATCCACACACACCTTTCTACATTGTGGTGGATTGTGAAGATCATATGGCCTCTGAATGAGTCATAGACTCCCTCATGGGCATCAGTTATTAATTAAAATGGGCCATTTCCTTTGCTTGGGATATTTGAAAGCTGATAAAAGAAGAAAAACGATAAACCAGAGAAGGAGAAAAGAGAACTGCAAGCAATCCAAGGAGACCAGGATAAGTCAGTCAGCAGTGACTCAATGAAAGTCATTTGCAGTTTATGCTATCAGAAATTTTCATGGTCCATAAAGCTGAATTAGACTTCAATCGGTATGCTTCTACAGAATTAAGGATCACATATGCAAAATGCGTCAGAAATATTGTGGCATTCTTCTCTGCGTATACCAGGGTCATCGACAAATCTTGGCAAGTGAATCCTCATGTGTACAACAGAGTTAAGCGTGGCCCCGGCTACAAAAGCTCAGACAAGCTCTTGTCATGACTCAATGTTAGCTCATAACATCAGCAAACATGTCTGTGATCATCTGTCACTACAAATTGAGTCAACTTATAAATACCTACAGCTACTTCTCAGTATCTGCTTTCTGAAAAAGAAGCAACGAGGACACTATTGATACTGACTGTGTCTATAAGGATCCCTTCAGTGATATATATAGCAGATTTTTTTTTTCTCCTCAAATGACTGAAATTGTCATGCATCAACTCTGTCAGGTATTGTGCTAGTACGGAGGAAGTACAGAAAGTCAGAGGGGTTAAAATAAAAAAAATCCCCAGAATGAAATTGATGGCAATTTTCCATAACATCCAGGAAAGTGAACTTGATCAGCTTGTCTAGGGTGGTCTAAAACCTGCAAAATGTATCATCTGTGTGCTGAAAGGAATTTCTCTCTGTACTGTGTGTATATGAAATGTACTTTTAAAAGTCTATTTTTATGCATAATGACATGACACCATATTCAGAAAACAGTATGCAGCGTGCCACTAGCATGCCATCATTTGTTATTATTTGGTAGCTAGAAAGCTACATTTACCATCATATGAAGTTAAAATGTTCCAGGTATACATGGTCAAGTCTCTGTAGTATTTGGATGTATGACAATAAGTCAAATCTGAAAAAATATCCCTATGCAAACAATAGCACTATATAGTTGGCAGAAATACCTGTGTGTCTGTTTCCTGATGTGAGTCATTGTGCAGTATGACTCATGCATGCAGGGGTAAACTCTTTACTGCTAACTCTGTCCTTAAGGAAATTTTAACTCTAATATCCCTTAACTGTTAGAAACAGAATTAACACAAACTATTGACCTGAGCATTACTTTTTCAAATGTTGAGCTGCCTGTATAAAGTTAATAAGCATTTAAGAACATTTACAGATCCACATCTTGCATTAGGCAGTAAATCAAAGTGGTTGTTGACAGTGATGGAGCACAAAAACACATAGAGCAGTTCAATTTAAAAATACTGGATAAGCAATATATATGAAGGCAGCATCTATC
>JBAMHX010000001.1:4947848-4976311 GCA_037177515.1 Pseudomugil tenellus
GGGAGATTTGTACCTTTAAAAATGTCATTTTTACAATCTCTTTATTCTTTTGTTCCCAGTGGGATTGTATGTGGATGTTAACATGTGTGACAATTTCATCCACAGTTTTTACTTTGGTCTGTTTGACAATAAGTCAACAGGAATTGTACTGCTTGGATTGTATTGTATTAGAAAGACAAATTGCACAAAAACAGGTTCTGATCTTCTAATACACATGTCTTTCTTCTCTGGTTCCTTTTCTGGGTTCTTACTCTCTCCTGTCTGGTTCCATGGATCCCATATTCCCATAATCTACTAAATCATATTCTACTAAACACTGTTTTTCTATTGGATCTATGTCTAAAAAAAGTTAAATTTACACAGGTATAAAGTCCTGATGTGCACTATAGTAAACATGAATAAAAGAACAATTTGCCTTGGAAATGCCAAGCTAAGCAAACAAAGACTTTTTGTCCTTTTTGGAAAATAAATACAAATACAAAATTAGGAAAAAAATATAATGTAATTGTCATGATTACCTTTCTGGATGACATCCATTTTGATAACACAGTGACACATGCAACATCATTATAACACTAACACTGTTCTTTTTAAGACACATCAGGACTTAGCAGAGTGGTAAAGGTATTAGAGATATAAGTGAAAACAAAAATCCCACTATGGTGCACAAAAATAAATTACCAGGTCTCAAGAGGATGAAAAATGTCCAACCCAATGTTGCGTTTCATGTTACAGTCCATCATCCTGTTATTTTCTTTTTTTGTCCCTCTAACTCTCCGATTTCATGGAGAGTTTTTAAGCAGGACCTCTTGCTTCTTCTATTCTCTAGACTGGTAGAGAGTGAGGACTGTAATTACCAGAGGGAGTCAAAGTCAAAAGAATGTAGCTGGAGACTAACTTTGGTCCACAAGGGGGGATTATGTGCTGAAATGCACTGCCCTGTTGACTGTATACCACACAATTCATCCTTGTCAGCCTAATATCTATTAACCTTATTTGCAGGGAGATCCATCATGAATAGCAATAATGCAGCGAGCAGAAAAATATTCTTACAAAGTCAACATCAAACTATATTCTCAGCAGATTCACTTAGTAAACCATGTTTCTAGTAATACAGACCTATGTGTCTGGTCAAAAACAAGTGTTGTGACTTGTGGGGAAAGAAAGGCCAGCTTGTTTCTTTAAACAATTAACATTGTTATTTGCCAATTTAAACACCTTAGAAAGTAGTACAATTTGTGTATCTGCTAAAAATGAATATACTACCAAATAAAGCCTGCATGCCATCAGTTTCTCTCATGGAAAACTGGTGTTTAGACAGTCGGAAAGAATTTCAGCTGGTGCAGGAAATAAAGTCATGCCAAAGAGACTTCAGAAAGTTCTAGAAGCAAAAACGTTTGCTGACAGAAACTTGATCTGATTAGGAGAATTAAGGATGTTTAGAAACCATTAAAACAGTGCAATGTTAAGCCAAGTTTGGTATTCTCCCTTTAAGTTCCATTTAAACATGGAAGCCACTGCATATTCCCTTCATCTCTCAGGCAGCCATATTGATTACCTCCACATTCTATGTGTTTGTGTGTGTGTGTGTGTGTGTGTGTGTGTGTGTGTATTGGCAGTCGGTTCAACTACACAAACAATAAACCAACCTACACTCCCTTGTTGAGTGGATATTACTGAATTATTAAAGAAGTTTAAAACGGCCAATAAAAGATGATCAACACAGAGGGGCACGCTGTTGGACAGCGGGGGGCAACTCTATGGGTTGCATAAAGAAAGATGTTAATATACAAGTCTGCACACTAGAGTCTCTGTTTCTCTTTTGATTTGATGCTTCAGGAAACATTAAGTAGCAGAACAAACCAAACTTGTTTTTCATCTTATATGCATTTTGTCAGATATGATACTAGTTTCATAATCTCACAAAACACAGTACATGGGGTGGTGGTGGGGCTGGGGGGGGGGGGGGGGGGTGAGGGGGGCTCTGAATCAGATTTTCTACTTATACATAATGATTACAGTTTGAAACTGAGATATATGTCCTATCCAGCTGGATGGATGGTTAGGTGGAGAACACTGGATTTTGCAAACCAGTGATGGTACAGTTTTGTGCACATTCTGCTGTGTTTGTGTCCAAACATTATCAAAAGATTAGTCTTTAATAATGTTTTTTTGTCTTTGTTGTACCAGCTTGAAGGCCAATTCATGCTTCTTTACGTATGTAAAGGGAGACATTCGTTTCAAATGCCGTCATACGCCGACGCCCTCATACTTCTGTGCATCTTTTGACCCTGCAGACATATTCACACATTCTCTCTGCAAATGCCCTTGCCATGTCTGCAGTTATCAGTGTTGCTGTTCTCCTCAACTTCTTCTGATGCTTTTTATTTGCCGGTTTTTGTATCGCCTTCTTTGCTTCATTCCTTTCCGTTAGTTGCGTGTCAAAACAACACAACACTGCTTTTTGGATTTCAGCTATTTTTGCTCCTTTTCTGTCTCAAACAACAGATAGCTAAGCCAGAGTCGAGTATAAACAGGCCTTATAAGAACAGTCAGTAATGGCTACATGCATTGTTGAGCTGTTCAACATGGCCATTGATTGGATCACTGTCTCTGTCCCAACACACATGCAGGGGAAATGAATTTAGTGGTCTTTGTAAATGTTTTCCATCAGTTTTTTCTCTCTGACATAAAAATATCAACCACTTATGAGAAAAGAGTGAAAATCTGATGTGTCTTTATCAATAATATCCATATGGGAAAAGACTGCAGTTTTTATTCTGTCCAAAACCTTTATCCACTTTAATCTCACATCATGAAATTTGTATGATCTTCCACTTGTTAAACGTGCATTTTCGCATGTATCCCAAAACAGCATTTACAACAGCTAAGTTTTCTTCTGCCCTCTTTACCAGCCTTTGAACAATTCTCATCTTCTTGTGTGTATGATAAAGTAAAATAGCTTTAATAGGATTTTTTCTGACCCTGTGATGGACTGGCAACTTGCCAGGGTACACCCTGCCTCTAACTTGCTAATTACTGGGATGGGTTTTGGCTTCCTCCTGACCCTGAATTGAATTTAACACTATATAGAATGAATGAATGAATAAATGAATGAATGAATTACTGGATTTTTTCTAGTTATTTTTTGTCTGAAGTTATTTGCTTTGATCATTGACCTAATATCATGACATTGCATCAGTTTCCCTCAGTCCAGGTCCTGAGGACAAACTGGCCCGTATGTTTTAGAGGCAACCTTTCTTTAACACAACTGAAGAGCTCTAAGCTGCAAAGAATATTATGAATAGGTTCAGGAGTCTGAGTCCGTTGTGTTGGAGTAAAACATGTTGAAGAAAAGCAGGATGTCCTGAGGACCTGAACTAAGAAACACTGCCTTAGGTAGACAGAAAAGCCTAGTTATCTTATGGACGCCCCAAAAGTGTAACACTAGTTTATTTCAAGAGGTTTTATTGAGATTCAATATTATTGAATCTTAAATAGTCTCAGTTTTAAGTTTACAGTTCTCATCAGGACATCCTATTTTTATTTTTATTTTTTTGTTTGCTGTACCAGTCAACATACATTATTCATTTTACATCTTGCTCAGATGAGTACCCTGAAATGTAAGGTGGAAATAGGACAAAATGCATAAGCTCCAGGTGGTGCCTTCCACCATCCAAGATTCCACATGGAACTGTGTTGCATTTATTTTTCACTACATAATAACATGTGGAAACCTTCCCAGCTGGATGGGTTGTGTGAGGCAGATTGTTTTGTGACTATTTGATTGACAATAGCAAGGGATTTCTTCCCGAACAAAAACCTGAGCACAAAGGGGCGCAGTGGGGGGTTGGACACCAACCGATGTATGTGATCTATAGCTGGAATTGGACCACACAAATACCACAGGTGTGTTCCTGGATAAAGATGGCGTCTTATCCTTGCTGGGTGCATGTATGGGTCCATGGGCGTAGCTTACCAGCTCAGCAGCAAACAGTTGTACACCAGCCAGGTGACTTGCTGTGTACTGTAGCAGAAAATGTAGCACCAACAAACAGCACTCAAAGCAATTTTCCACTACGTGAGCAAGCTTACAATAGTGGGAAAAAAAAAGAACATTGACAACAGAAAGACATGGATTTGACAAAAACTCTGGTCAGTAAAGCAAAACTTTATTTGTTGTTTCTCCTTTTTTTAAATGAAGGTTAAGTTTATTCATTAAAATACATTTTTATAGTTTATTTGAACAGGGACAAGTATGTTTCATAAACTTATATCACATACCATATCTTTCTAGAAAAGACAAAGATTTCATTTTGCAGATAAAGCAGCTGGATGGAAACAGATGATCAGTAATTAGCAATAAACAAGGCAATAGATGCAACAATAATCTTTACTTTAAACTTCCCATGTTTGGACAAATTTCTTGTTTTTATTGTTAATCTGCCACCCATTTCTTCAGCATCATGGGGAAAAACTGCAAAGCATGTGTACACTAGCTGCTCCATTGTCATCATTTAGTAGTGATCAAACATAGTTTTGATCAGTTATGTGAAAGGCCCAACATTGTTTATATACACCCACAATTCTCATTTCAATGACTCTTGTGAGATACAGGCCTGTGCCTGTACACCATTCCCGATTATAATTACAGTAGCCTTATTTAATGAATCTCACAAAGAATCACTGAGCAACTATAATTAGGGGGCACATTGTTGTGATGCTACAGCCGCTCAGAGAAACAACACTGATGAAGATTTGCTGCCACCTACTGTCTTTACCTGCAAAGTGGAGCCTCTGCATGGATGGAGAGAAAGCACTGTAAATGATTTATCCCTTTCATAATCTATGTTAGAACTTAGATAAAAGACAAATCCATGACATTAATCCGGTATGTTTTATGCTTCGGAGGCTTTTGAAAGCAAAGGAATGTTTAGGAGGAGCGTATTACAGAGTTTGACTGATTATATTTTTAACTACTGGATTTTTTTAAATGGATTATAGTCTGAACTTCATATATGAACAGCTTCAAGGGTGAATTGCTTTAGGCTGGCTGCACCTCAGAATAGTCATTACCTGTATTTGTCTGTATGTCTACTGTGTGTTTGGTTTTGGCTCGTACTGGAAACTTAAATTTAAAATGCCCACGTGATTGTAGTTAAATCGGGTTTGTAAAAGCATAAAAGACTTCAAATCCCTCTAATATTTTGTATTACTGACAAGCTGTGCTGGCTCATTTTTATAAAACCATCCAATGGAGGACACAAAACAGAGGCTAGCAGACAACTTACTGAAAGCAATACTAGTTTATTGAAACACCTTATTGAGCACTGGATTCTCCAAAGAAGCATCCTCAGTTCCCTATTTTCCAGCCTAGTGACCCACAACTGATAGGCACAGTGGAGTACAAACCACTTCATAAAGTATGCAGAAGACATGAGAGGTGGACTAGATTGAGAATGGCCAGAAGGGTGCTTACAGAGAGAGGTGAAGATGTCTGCACCATAGTGCATGAAAAACAAGCTGGTGTTGAATATTGATCAAACCACAGAAATAGTGAAACATTGTGGGAGGAAAACACATAGGATGCATCTCCAAAACATCATCAGTGGAACTACTGTGGACAATAAGATCACTGACATTTATGCGACAGAAAGCATTTTGTGTTGTTTTACAACTACTATTTATGTATTTTTTTTAACAGAATTACTATTTTGGATACACCCACAAGAAAAGCTGTTTATCTGGAATGCATTCTGGTATTTACAAAAGTATCATCTAAATTCATTATTTTTGTTGCATATACAACAAAACTTACCATGCTGTCTGATTAGTTCAACACAATCTATCTTAAAACCTGAGATTTGCATTAGATAAAATAATAATTTAAAATAATGCATAAAAATACATTAGAATCACCAAAATAGGTAAAGAGAGAGAGAGAGAGAGAGAGAGAGAGAGAGAGAGAGAGAAAACAACACAGGAATAGAGAAGAAAAGTTCAATGTGGAAATTCAAGAACAAGACATGCATGCAGACAATTCAAGACATGCATATTAGGTTAATTGGTCACTCTAAATTCCCTACAGGAGTAAAAATTTTAATTGTTTTTGTTATTCTGTTGACCCTGTGATGGACAGATGACCTGTCCCAGCTTCTCATCTGCTAATTGCTGGCCTAGACTCCAGTCCCCTGCTTCCCTGACAGGACTAAGCAGGACTAAATGCCTTAATTTTAACGTCCATTGCTTTAGAGGGGCTATTTTTGTTCCCTGGAGGAAGATAAGGGTACTGGTCATTTCTTGTTTTCATTTATTCATTTTATGGTACTTTATTTTGGAACTTTTTCGACACTGACTTCCTTTAACACAATGACGTCACGGCCTTGGGCTTGGTTATGAGCACGTTTTCCACGAAATACAAGAAATACAGGTCTTTTAAAAAGCACCTGCTCAGTGGCAATGTATGAGGTGTAGGACACTTCCTTGCACTCATACTTTTTCTATGACAAAGGTACTTAACCTTTGCTGAAACCTTGAGGTAGGAAATTACTTTTAAAGCTTAATAGTAATTACTCTCAGGCAAATTGTCTTTTTATTCAGTATGTATTTATTTCGAGCCATAATTGACAAATAAAACTTCGATACATTGCTAAATTAAGAAATAACATCTGTTCAACTACTTTAAAGCACTGCTTTTTGTCACTTGAAATAATTTGAAATAGTTTAATGAGCATGTATGTATGACAAATTATTAAAAACGATGTTAAAACAAGGAAGTAGCTACGTTCTGCAGGGTAATCCGGTTTGGACAGGGAATGATAAGAACATCATGTTAACAGAAGAAGAAGAAGAAGAAAATATGACGAGATGCGAATTAATGTATGTTCAGTTTACTCTATAATAAGCTAAATTTATAGACACAAGATATATTACACCAAATATAATATTTTGAGCGTTTAGACAACAACTTTAGGGTTTCAAGTCTGCGTCTAGTAGTTGTGTTGTATATAGAAATGCTCATTAATAAAGTTGGATTGTAAATAGTATTGCACCGTATATATGGTTTTATTTGCTGATTTAATATTAATTGTTTTTTTATGCATGAACGAGGGGAGGGTGTGGAATTGAAATTGTGGAAATATCGCTTTATGGGATTTTACACTGAAACCCCCTTACCGGAAGTCAGGTTGTTGTTGCTGCACGGAACACGGAAGTTATGTTTGCAATGAGAATGTCTATATGTCCCTTTTTGTCCCCATAAATGTTGTTTTTGTCAATCTTATGTGTCATTCTTCATGTGTAACCATGAACAGGACACAGCTGAAGCGGTCCAGTATCTTGAGGATGGCTCTGACCGGTGAGGAGGACACGAACCAGGACGACCATGGGGAACCTTTCATACTCCGAGCAGTCAGAATAGCAGCCGTTGTTGCTCTCTACTGGTTTATCTCCATTACAATGGTGTTCCTCAATAACTACCTTCTGGACAACCGAGACCTGAACGCACCCTTGTTTGTCACTTTCTACCAGTGTGTGGTGACTGTTGGGCTGTGTTGGCTCATGCAGCTGTTTTCCGGGTTGTGTCCGGGAGTCGTAAACTTTCCATCCGTAACATTCAGCTTGAAGACGTCCAGAGAGGTGCTGCCGCTGTCCATTGTTTTCATTGGCATGATTACCTTCAACAACCTGTGCTTGAAATACGTGGGAGTAGCTTTCTACACGGTTGGTCGTTCCCTCAGCACGGTTTTCAATGTGCTGCTGTCATATGTCATCCTGAAACAAACAACATCTGCTCAAGCCCTGATGTGTTGCGGGATTATTCTTGGTAGGTTAAAAAAGACCACTTTTTCCTACTCCATTTTTAGGGTGGTTGATTTTGAAATTGTATTAACCTATCCTCCATTTATTTATTTTTTATTTTCATAAGATTTGTGTATAAATCCTACAGGGATCTCTAACATCACCATGCAGATATGACAGTTATTGTCATTGTTGGAAAAGATGTGACTCTTTAGTTGAAAAGCTGAAAAACCGTCCACACAACTTGCAATCATTTTCTTGGTATTGTGTAATTATGACACCCTGTGAGACAATAGCACCTGGAAAGGAAGAAGGGATCAAGTTGTCACCCAAGCTGGGCAGATTGCCTAAAAGGGTTGGACAGAGCAAGGCTTTCATACAGGAAAGGGATTATTTCTTCTTGTGTTAACCCAATATGTGCCACACATTTAGCCCATTTACTCCATTTGAGACTGTAGTCCCACAGGTTTTCAGTGTATCCCTGCTCCAACACACCACACTCAAATGAATGAGTCATAACAGAACTTCATATGCTGTTGGAGCTGTTTAATTTCAGTCAGGAGTGTTAGAGCAGCAATACATTGAAAACCTGCTGCAATGTTGCCCTCACAGTACCAAACTAGGGAGTCGTGCTCTGTCTGAAGGAGGAAACTTGGATTATTCAACTTTTTGAACCACCGTAATCTTACAAAATAAATAACTTGTCACACAATGTAAATTATTTGATATAGTTGGAATTATGACCCAATGATAGTTAATTGAGGGATAGTATATAGTTATCTAGTAAAGTTTGACTTAATTCAGGGACATCTGTGTTTTTTTTTTTTTTCTCTTTTTTTTTTTAATCAATGGGAGGGTATAAATAGATTTGAGGACGACTGTACCGTTTAGCACATTTTGCTTTGGATCTGAACTATGCAGAACACATGATGGTTGATTCTTGGTGTTACTCTGGCAAAACATTTTGGTCAAATTCAGCTTAAAACATCTGTTGCTGCTTGAACTTCTTTTGAATTAACCGTGTTCTCACTGATTTTCAAAGCCAATGTGTGTATTGTACTGTTGTTTAAGTAGCATAACACACAAAGCTGGTTTTTCAGAAGAAAATTCACTAGATTTAATCTTAAAAAGGATAAATGGTAAATGGATGTGTGATTATATAGCACTTTTCCGGTCATGTTGACCACTCAACGGGCTTTGCACTACATAGCGTATTCACACACACACTCGCACCCTGGTAGGGCACATCGGGAGACATCTTGGAGTTAAGTGTCTTGCCCAAGGATACTCGTATTTAATTGTAAATATTTACTGATGTTATTTAGGTTCTACATGTTTGGTCATCGGAACTTGTTGGCATTTTCAAAATTGTATTATTGTTTTTTCAGTGTCAAAAACATTATTTTTAGTTATACAGTTAAATATTAGTTACATATTATATATTTATTTATTATAGATTAGTTATGTAATATTAGTTATAGTAGTCTGTACAACTATAATCATACTATATTATTATTATTTTATTAGTCAGAAATATGAAAGAAGAATCTATTTACCGGAACAAATATATATTTGTTGTCTTTGGCGTTTGGCGTCTCAGTTTGAGATGTTGACTTTTACTGTATTGTTTTATTTGCTTTCATTGTTTGTCTTATTTTATCTTTTTATTCCTTTTTAAAATTTTGCTTCTTTTATTTTTTAGCTGTTGCAAATTTGTAAAGCACTTTGGTCAACACTGTTGTTTTTAAAGTGCTTTATAAATAAAGTTGAGTTGAGTTTTTGTCCTGATATCTACTGTGTGGGGTTTTTCAGGTGGATTCTGGCTTGGTGTGGACCAGGAAGGCATGGCGGGATCCCTGTCCTGGTCAGGTGTGTTTTTTGGGGTGCTAGCGAGCGCCTGTGTGTCTCTCAATGCCATCTACACTAAGAAGGTGATGCCTGCTGTGGATGGAAGTATCTGGAAACTGTCTTATTACAACAACATCAATGCATGCGTCCTCTTCCTGCCGCTCATCGTCGTGTTTGGGGATTTGGGCCGAGTAGCCAGCTTCAACCGCCTTACAGACCCCAACTTTTGGGGAATGATGACATTGGGTGGCGTGTTTGGTTTTGCCATCGGCTACGTCACAGGCCTCCAGATCAAGTTCACCAGCCCGCTTACACACAACGTCTCAGGAACGGCAAAGGCCTGTGCGCAGACTGTGATTGCAGTAGTGTACAACTCTTCCAGTAAAAGCCTACTGTGGTGGACCAGTAACATGATGGTACTCGGTGGCTCATCAGCCTACACGTGGGTCAAAAGTCGAGAAATGAAGAAGACGTCTCGCAGGGAGCCTCAGGACCCGGCGAAGGAAAACTTACTTCAAGGGGAGACTGTTAAAGCAGGCGTGTGACAACTCCTACTGCTTTCGTGTGTCTGTTTTGGGGCCTTATGGAGAGCAATTAAAAACAATGAAACTATCTTTTATGATTTAGTCTGTATGTAAAATCACACTGAAAACGTTTATTCAGACAGAGTTGTGTAAGGAGAGCCACCTTTTTCTTTTTGCGGAAGAAGAAAATCAACCATTCAGACTGGTGTATTTCAGGAATTAAGTTAGTTTTGTTGGTGTCTTAAAACTTGCCGTAGAAGAGAAACACAAAAGATACCTGATATTTTGTAATCTGAGAATATGATAGGCTAACAAACCCTGTAAAACTGATAATGTTTTTCTACAGAAGACACTTTTTAAAAATGTTACAGCAAACAAATAGTTTATTGTTGTATGCTTTTTAATTATTATTTCATTTAGATTTTAAATGATAAAATAAAATGGATGTTGACAGAAACGTTGTTGAATTCTGAACCAAAGTGGTGCAGATTTAAAAAGCGATCCTGTCTTTAACTACATGTACACTGTAATGTGTCATAAAATAAGGCAGCTTTTATTGGACTTGTGAGTTTTGACAATATAGCTGTTAGAGCAAGTTTTAAATTATTGTGTAATTACCAAACCATTATAGATCAAGAATCAGTGTTTTGTTTGTTTGTTTTTTTTATATCATGGGGTAAATTGTAGCTACTTTATGTTAGCTTTTTTTATTGTGCAATTATAACAATGGTTTAAATCATAGTTCATGGTTTTTGTCTGTTGAATAAAATGTAACAAACATTTTTTTTTTCCCAATTAACAACGCTGATTATTTTGCATTTCAAAGTTTTAAATTTGCCATTTAAAACTTCAAAAACATGATTAAAATAGTTCAAGTTCCGTTCTTTTATCCAAGTGTGTCATTTATCAGAGGTCTGTATAATTTTCTTTTTGCCAGAAATGAATGTGGTCAGTGATTGGTTCTGTTAAATATAATTAAGAGATAATCCGACTAAACAACCTTTAACGCTAAACAAAGTCAGTCTAGAAATATAAACCACAGTAGTTCAAAGCTCCACTATGTGCAGTTTGTAACTGAGTTGTTCTTAAAATTTAAATTTAAAAAAATGATCTGCGGTGCTATCAAAGAATAAAATAAAAGAAGAAAGCATTCGGAGAGCGCAAACATCTGCCAAGCTCACAGTCCCCCCCCCCCCCCAAATATTGTGACTCGCATCCCAAAATGTTACTCAGTCACACATGATCTTTGTCAGAGTGTAATACAGCAGACAGAAACGGCCTGTAGGAGGCATCAGCTGTCATCACGACTGTAAATCTCACAATGTTAAAGATTCCTTCAAAACCTTCCTGGGTCCAGACGGTGAGCCAGATCCCTTCCAAAATGTAATCACTTGTTCATCTTCCCTTTCTGGATACATCTTATCGCTGTTTGAATGTAATAATGAAGAATTATAGTATTTTTTTTCTTCTTCGTGGCTGTAAATGTGAACATTTAAGTCCAATATACTGCAACAGCAATCTCAGAATATTTTAAAAATAAAGCCAGGAGTTAAATACAGAACTAAAATTAGATTTTTCGCTTTTAAAGATGTTTTTGGATTTTTTATGCTTTGCCTTTTCCGTTTTTTGCTTTTCTGCTCTCAGCTTTGCCTTCAGCATGTGAAACTGTCGCTGGAAGCTATGCATGATGGTACCTTCCCAATGCTCCCACGTGTTTGTCAGATGATGGTGAAAACTTCCAATTATTAGCCATTTCAAACCATCCTGTACAGGTTGGTTTAAGATCATCTCTCCAAGCGTTTCTCTGTCAGAAGAAGTTTCAAACTAGCTTTTCTACAATTGAGACTTAGCTTTGGCTACGAGATGTTAAGCTGTAGGACAATATTGTATTGTTATGAGATTGTTGCAGGTTAATTCTAAACCACATATGAAGCATGAATGTATTGAATGGAATATTTTTTTTCATTTTATTTTCTAATATTGCCATTATTTAGATATTGGGCAATCTCTCTTGCATTACTATAAGACACTTTTTTCAGCTGCACAGCTTGAAAAGGACATTGCACACTTTGTTTTCATATTTAAAGGTATGACTGCATCTGCTTAATCTGTTTCTGTTCCATAACGACCTTTGCAATCGCCCCCCCCCCCCTCCCCATCAAGGTCAGCAGGGGGTCTCTAAAATTGCACCATTAGTTGAACCCTTTGTTTTTTTCTTCACCATAGTAAATAGCTTTCATGTCCTTATACTTGTTTTTGCCAACCTTTTCAAAGCATCTATTTATTGATTGCAGAGTTGATTGTATCAGGTTTGTTTTGCACCTTAAACATTGCCTGTTTCTCTTCCAGAAAAGATTAATATATCACGTATTGTGGTTTTACAGCAATAACTTCCCTGTCAGTGGGTTTACTTTCAGTAATTCAGCAGACGCTTTTATCCAAAGCGAGGGACAACATTTAATTCAAACCAATTTTATTTGTAGCACCAATTCACAACAGTCATTTCAGGGGACTTCACAGACAAATCAACTTTAACCAATTGATTGTCATTCAAACGATTTGCATTCAAGATGTGCAGTTCATAAAATGTAATGGCCTTGCTAAAGAAACAAGCAGATTACGTCGAATCTAGACTTTGATTCGGCACCACCACTCCTGTGCATGCATTGGACAACAGGCACCAGTGTAAACGCAACGTGAAAGTTATAAAAAAAAAAAAAAAAAAAAAAAAGATTCTCCCAAGAGACTCAATGATAGAAAGGGATGCTTCCAGTATCACGGAACTACAAATCAGAAATGTTTGGACTGAGACGACTGAGAAGAAGCATAAGCTTTAACTTTACATACTTAGATTGATGTTAACAACACTTTCCTCCATCCATCCATTTTCTATCGCTTATTCCCGAACGGGGTCGCGGGGGGGCTGGAGTGTACTAATGTGTACTAATGTTGCGCTAAATGGTATAAACATGTAAATAGTGCTGTAACTGAAGTTCTCCAACTCTGAGCGTTGTGATGTGACTACTTCTGCTTTAGAATGTTAAAGTTGGCTTCAGTGAGGCATGCCCATGCTTCACTCTTCTTAATGAGGGCAGCTTGGTTGTTGCCTGTGGTTGGAGGTGAGGAAGGTCACAAGTATTACAGCAGGGTTAGATGAGTCAGTCTCTTGGCTCCAAATGGAATATTTCTCTGAGCAACTGGAGGGGCTAAAAATAGCTGTCAGAGCTCTGTGGATAATTATGTGAACCAAAAACATTGGTCTCTACCGTTGAGAACTCATTTCAACTGTTAGTTTGACCTTGTGACCCCAATGAAAGTTTTCCTAACTATGTTATAATATGGAATATATATCCTCCACCCCACATCTGTCTCCCCCATCTCTGGCTGCATCAGGTTCAGTGTGACAGGATGAGGCAAAATCTTCAGTCATGATTGACAGTTCAAAGGCTGCTGCTATCAAAAGCAGTCACTCATGTTTCTTTATAACTGTCAGCTCGAAATGATGGGAAAAATATGGTTGTCACTTCATCAGAGGGAGAGTTAATTACTGCTGTGATGTTTGCAGTAAAGACTAAACTATTTCCCTGCTGTGTGTGGAAACACACTCTCAGCGTGAAATGAGAGTTTCACACTGTGTTTTTGTTAGTTGTAAAATTTCATCAAGTTGAATGCTTTCAGAGTCCTTTTCAAAAGGTATTTTAAATCTACATTAAATTATTTTTGGCCACTTGAGGGCAGCAAAGGAAGCCACAAATGTCAAAAGTGCAGTATATCGTCTTAGTAAATGTCTGTGTAAAATATGGCTGATTACACAAAGCAAAATTAGTTTTATTGTGTTGAGTGTGATTATTTAATATATTTCAACTCATAATTTTCCATATTTCATATTTGAATGTAAATCCACAAAATATGAAGAAAAAATGCAAACAAATTTGTTAAATGTGTTGCTCTGTTCTAAACTGTCCAGCTAGAGTAGGATGATTGTATCCTAGCCTTTAGCAAAAAATAGTTAAATCATGCAAAAACTATATTAATAAAATAATATATGAATATTCATACACAAATTTTCTTATTGGTCAGAAACAAGTGAATAAATGTGGAAACATTCACATTATTTATCTGTTCAAATGTTCTTTTCAATGTTCTGCATTAATAGGGAAAAACAAACAAAACAAAGATAAAGAATAATATATATATATATATATATATATATATATATATATAATCTTTTAGTATATTTGTATTTTTCATATTCTTTTCAAACATGTAAAGTAACGTAAATGTCAGCTACACCTAGATACAAAGATAAAACAAATGCAATGGTTTTCTCAAAGGAACTTGATGAACAATTTTCAAGTTAAGAAAAAGTAGCTAGATGAAGCAATCTACCTTCCTGTCCTCCTTTTTGATTTTCCCCAAACTCGGAGTGTCTGGGATATTATGGTTTCATCACAACCCCCGCTCCCGGATATCCTTTGTGCGATAACTCAAACAATTTTCACAATTAGATTTTGATACTCGTTGACGTCCCCAAGGGGAAAACCTGTATTGACTTTCATAATTATTAGATTTATGGTTTCCTCACTAGGTGGCGCTTTATGCATGAAAAATCACAGTTTTGGCTATATCTCTGGAACTATTTGTCTCATTGACCCCAAATCAAGTGCAAATGAAAGGTCATGACCTCAGGGTGCATCCGGTCCTGACATCATACATCAGGTTCAAAGTTTCAACACCAGGTGGATCTTTGTGACTGAACATGTGCAGCTTTTTATTATTGTATTGTGTCTATTTGAGGATTTGGATGGCATAGGCTTTGTTATAACTTCCTCTTTCTTGTGCAGTTGTCACACTTAGGAGGTCCATTCTCGCCACCTATAAATGTATGAACAAAGTATCTCATAGTAATGAGATTTAGATGAATATTTATGACATACAAAGTAATCATTATAAGATAAAGTCACAATTGACTACGTGCACAATATGGCGCCGGGTTACGTTCTGATGCAGGTGTGCGCGCAAGTACTTTTTATGTACTCATTCTTTCATTGATTTGTTAGGGTATTTAACTTTGTCCACAAAATATATTCTCTAAACTATATTCATGTTGTCATCAAGACGTACATCACCATTAAAACAAAACGTACACACGCTTTAATGTTTGATTTATATTTCATCTTAAATGTTCGCCAAGCCAATTGATAAACTTGATGAGCGTGCATTGAACGTGGTTCTGTTTTGCATAAATAAAATATAAAAACTTACATATTCACTCTCAGCAATTTTCTTCCACACTGCCTGTCTCTGCTTTATTTGTTTCCTGAAAACGTTCATAATCACCACAATGGAGTTTTAGGGCAATTCTGACAACAAAAAAGGTGGAGGATTAATTATTTTCTTTTTGGATCAGGACATCCGCTGCATTCGATCATGGCCAAAAATAACTTTATTAGTTCCTTCTCATTGCTTCTAAAAGACACAATCATATTTTATCACTCATCTACATTATTCTTCTTATTATTAACATTAATATGTTCTGATGGGAACCAGACAGGCACTCTGATCCAAAGCGCTGCTGCAGCTGCAGCGTCTCCGCCTGTCGTTGCAGCTCCGCTATTTTCTGATGTAAAGCCTCGTTCTCATCAGCCAGTTCGGACGCTCTTACCTTTACCTTTGTGGAGCCACACAGTAGTCATGGTCCACCGACAATACCTCCGTTTCCAACTCCACTTCAGAACCGGAATCTAGGACGGGAATGTCGGGCTGTGGCGCCGTTTCCAAACACTGGGTCTGGGTGCAGGTAATCGATACCCATTCCAGCTGAAGAGAACGGGTATTGCTTCCTTTCTGTAGCTGTTTCAGTCCCGCCGCAGTCACGTTTAGATCTGTGGCATTGACATAGCTATAACAACCCCGGGTGTTTTTAGTTGGGGTGAAGTTGTCCCTCCGGATCTTTCTCAGCCATTCAGCTCGGATGATCGGATAAACAGGGAATGAATGAAAACTTATCATCTTGTTGAAAGGCGAAGCATGTGTACAAAAAGGCACACAACAATGGACAGCTGACGTTCTAACTCTTTGAAAAGTTTGTCACCTTTCTTGGACTTTTAACATAACAGACAAAGTTAAATGAAAGAATGAGTAAACAGGAAGTACCCGCGCGCACACTCGACGTCAGAACTTAACCCGGCGCCATAATGTGCACGTAGACAATTGATGTCATCTAACACTTTAAATCTCAATGACTTTCTGTCTCAATTATGACTTTGAGTCTCATAGTAATATCTTTAAATCTTACAGGACTGACTTTCATATCACACTGTATCAATCAAATGCAGGTAACATTTTCCAAAAATCCAGAAAAAATACATATGTACTTCCAAAGATACTCCTTACCTACGAAGCCTATGCAGACATACACAGACATATTGTGAAGCTCAAGTTGCAAAAAATCAATAAAGTAGATCCCATCTAAGTGTCCATTCTTTTGAGGAAGTCTGTTTGCAATTTACTGCAGTAGATATAACCTGTACCACAACAGATATCAGGAAACAGACATGAAAGTTTTGGTTATGGAAAAAAAACCTTCAACATTAAACAATCTGTGGCGCTTTCCAACTTTCCAAAGTGTCGTCAGTGTGGACATCTGTTACTCTATTTGTCAAACAAACTATAGCACTGTTATGGCCCGTCTCACAGCTGGTTTACAATGACTTATTGCTAAACACATGTGGTTGCAGTAATCCGTATTCATTTACTTATGAACAGAACTAACTTCAGTAAAAGAGAATAGTGTTTCCTGTAACAAAATCAAGTCTCTTGCATGTCTGAAAGATGGTGTTGATCTGGGTTGTGATAACTGCTGAATGTTCTGCAGAACAGGAACATGCTGGGAAACAGTATTTTACTTACTCAAGACCAGTTTTTACATACTTTCCTGCTAAAAAAAGTATTGAGAGAGAAAATATATGATTACTGTTTTTAAGGGTAACTTTATAAAAATAAATTTGGACTGTGGGTGCACATACATGGATGCTACTAACATTTTTTGTCAGTAGATAAAAATATCTGCATGTGAAGTGAGAGGATAAAATGCACATTTAAAGTCACTTAGAAGAACACAGTAGTAGAAGCACGGACGTAGATTAAGGTGGGACACTGGAGAGACATGTCCCCCCCCACCACACACACACTTTTTCAACACACCATTTTTGTCCTTTGCACTTTTTACAGTCCAAAAAACAATATTTCGCTAAAGGAAACTCGCTCCATTCCTACATAAGTCCATGTATACGTGCTAGCAAGGGCGGACTGGGTAATCGAGAAAGTCGGTAGGATTCCTGGTGGGACACTTCCTTCATGGTCCGGTCGGTCGGCGTCAAGGAAAAATACTCAGACCGTAGAATATGAATAAATCTTTACAATGCTGCAAGCTCTGACTCGACCTGTCCTTAATGAGAAGGTGCCGGCAGTTTGGGAGCTACCATGTGACACAAGCACCCCTTAGCAAAGCTCACAGTTGGTGGACTCCACCATAGCGCCTCTCAACCCGTCTCAATCAAAATCTTGAAGTGGGGCTGAGCGGTGCGGAGAAGTGGGCCAGCCAGGTACTGAGATGGCCCAGGAAGGCCATGTGGGCCCAGGTAAACCAGACTTAGAACTTGAGAGCAGGGCCTGTTCTTCTTGCAGAATCTGTGTTATATGTGTTCACCATATACTGACACAATATAACGTCTTCACAGATGCCTACCCAGTCGACAGAAAAAAAGTTGCAGAAACTAGTGGACTTCTGAAGCGGTTACTTATGCTGTAGATTATAATGCAGAGTCATTATGGTATTTTTTTTAAAAAAAAAAACGTTTAAAAAAATGTCAATTGAGCATTTGTTCCTTTGTTTACATATTTATATTGTGAAATATTTTTGTTAAACCACATTTTTTTTATTACATTTATTTATTTGGTATTTATGATTATTTTCCATACTGTAATAAAAATATATTATGTGCTAAATTGTTGCCTAATTTTTCATGTGGCAAAAAAATGGCCACTTGGCCACACTTGGAGATTAAAACATGCTTGTTTAAAAGGATTTTGACCACTGTGCTCAGCATTTAAACTAATCTTTTGCTCATCTTTATGATTAAATAACAGGAATTATTAACCTAATACTACAGAGAAATGACTTGAGCTGTTGTGTTTTTCTGTATTTGTTCACGTTGTTAAGAAATAACAAGCATTTGACTTCAGCTACATGCAACATTTAACATTGTGTTTTTTATTATCAAATATGTAAAAGTAGCCTATAATAAAATGTCATAATGTAGAAAAATAAAGTAGATTTTTTTTTTTTTTTACCTAAAAGCTATATTTAACTACTTTAGTGGAAGAACTTAGGTCCTTACAATAAAAAGCATTGGCCAAAAGTAGATGACTAAAAATTTCTTTATGCACAGTTTGTCTCCCAAACTAAACTTCTTCCCTGGTTTTCTCATTAGCATGTCCATATTACCCTTTGCACTTTCCACTTCCTTTGCCAGTTTTTTTCCTCTTGGTTCTTGTTGGTGCTCAGCAGAAAATCGGGACTCACACGAAGGAGCAGAAACAGGAACCATCTTCCAACCTTTTGTTTGTTCCTGTTGGCAATACAAAGTTGAAGCTGCGTTCACAAATAAGAAACTTAATGGAAAGAATGAGTTAGGGATCCATGTCCTGTGTGCTGGAATTGGAAAATACATCACCCATAGCAACATTAGATATCAAACAGACTGCAGGAGTGTGAGCTAGCAGTATGCTTCCTTGCCTAATAAGGAACATGCCCTTACTCTCTTTTGCAGACCCTAAATTCCTTTACCTCCTCCTAAATCTCTGTTTCTACTTAACGAGGTGGGCTCATGGTAAGTGTGATTTTACTGCATTTTGAGTGAATGTCTCAGCTTTTGAGAGACTTTACAACACACACTCAATAGCCTTTTTGCAAATATTGCTGATGTTTAACAAGAAATAAGCGGATTGACTCAGCTGCTGACTATCTGTGAAGTTATTTTATGACAGTGACTCACTTTTTCAGCTGTCTACACTATATCACAGTTAATATAGCAGCCAGTATGTGTCCTATAAAAATAGAAAATGAAAACTGGAGGGAAAAGTGTGCAATGCATAAATGTGCTGTTTTCCTGCATTTAACAAATAGATTCAGTGTTTTTTATGAAAGAACTAGATCTGTGATTGCAACCTTCAGACAAGGTTTATTTGTTAGTTTTCAGAGAAGCACAATAAATCACAGCACAACCACTAATCAACATTCCCAGAAAACGATCTATAGCAGAGAAAAAACTTCATTCCATAAGAGGTATTTAGTTTTTCAAGCTGTTACAATTCAGTTTGATCTTAATAGTGTCAAGTTCCACTAAAATGACCTGCCAAGATCAATTTTAGAGCCGTTGTGAAATTCTGCATCTTTTCTTTGTATAATTCTGTTTTGCCTGTTCTCATGACCTTCAATTATAATAAGAATAAAAACCTATTCAGTGCTCAACCTGCTTTCAACCTGCTCTGATCGCATAAACACATCACTCTTCAGCTAAAACCAAACATTTCTTTCTTTTTATTTTGGATTATCAGAAAACTGAGGTGCCAGGAATCAGAGGTTTCCATAGTTGGTTGAGTGTTTTGTTTTGATTTCACAGCTCTGACAGCAGAAAACTGCCCAAGCTCCAAGTGGAACGCAATGTGCCGTCCATGTTGCGAGTACCGTCTGATCCAGTGTCGGTGTCCTTCCGATGGGTTGAGAGTGGGATACACCGTTCCCTGCTGCCGCGGTGCTCTGAATCAGTGTGACCCCTGCATTATTCACCCAGGTTTACTCCGGCTGCCACATAAAACGTTTTAACTGTCAGAATCTAGAAGATGCTTCATTGTTTTCTGCTGTTTACTACTGACACTGTTTTACCAGCAGCTGTTATATTCATAAATGAGGAGGAAAAGAAAAACATTAACCTTTTCATTAGATGACATGTTGCAGAACATCTCATTTATAATGTAAGAAATAACCAAGACATCTAAACTGACTTGAAAATGTCCAGCTTATTACTATTTTATGACAGCTTCTTTGTCCCTTTGTCCCTGTCAGGCTGCAGCCTGTTTGAGAACTGTAAAAGCTGTCACAATGGAACGTGGAGAGCAAATGACGACTTCTTTGTCAATGGAAAGTATTGTACAGAGTGTCGTCAAGGGTGGAGCGGAGGGGATTGTAAAAGTGAGTAATACTACTTTCATGCTGTGCAGCTGAATTCTGTGTCAGACCTAATATTCCCATTTTATTTCTGCAGAAAAAAAGGATCAGTTGGAGTCTGATGAGCTCATGACTCATTTATTCTTAGATGATTGTTGAAAGTTTTTTCTTTTTTCATTTCAGATCCCATTTACTCGTGGTCAGTTGTATAAAATGACGGAATGAAATAAAATGAATCATTTCACATGGCAGATGTGTTGAAAACTGATTAAAACTTAAAATATGATCTATGTATCACAAAAGTTTTTAAACTTTAAACACATTATTCTATGTAGAATGTGTTAAGGAAGAATAATTAACAACAAATGTAAACCGATTCAGTATCCATGTACACTCTGAACGTGTGGTATAGTTGGCACATTTTGGTGGTGACAGTGATTTTTATTTTTTTATTTATTCATTTTTTAGTTTGGCAAAGTTAAACTGTTGCCAACTGTATCGGTTTGCGTTGGTATAAAATAATGATAAGAGATCTTATGAAATCGGTTTACCTTGCCTTTCATACTCACTGCTGTGGCATTTTTCCTGTCTCAGCTTTCATTGGCCTGGGGCACATATTTTTTGTGAATGCCACTGCAACAAACTATAATTTGATCTACAAGTCAAGGGCCTAAAAAAACGTTAGTTTCCTCAACAACACTGCAAAGTAGCAGATAAACTGACCAACCATTTGAATTAATTGAGGTATTTATTTATATGATCAAATCCTCTAAAAGTCTGAACTAACATGTGTAGGAAGATTCTCAGGCTACGTTTCTCTTCTTTGTCCTCTAAAGAACACAAATCAGCATGAACACCAGCATGATCTTAATCATCATGGTTATAGAAGGGCCTAGTTGGATTTGATCAAGCTCATAATTTTTTTGGCCATTATCCTCTGTCTCACTCAGCGTGTAGCGTTACTGATGTAGCTTGCAACACTCCAAATGTTTACGGCCACTGTGATAAACACACATTTAATGGGAATGTGCTTGTACTAAGTGGAATGTAATTACTCTTTTTTTTTTTGGAGTAGCGTGTGGTGGGATCATTCAGCGAGCTCAGGGTCATATGGTCCTGGAGAGCTACCCAACAAACGCAAGATGTGAATGGATTGTGCAAATGAAGAAGAACAGCTTCATTGAGTTAAGGTATGGAACTTCGAGACTTTTATTTAAATAACATGTAACATTAATGATTCCAGTCTGATGATGCCTTTATACATGTATAGAAGCCAAAATATCTGCACATGCAGCACGCACCTTTCTGTGTATCGTTTGAATCAAGGTGGTATTTAACCAGGTATTTAATTCTCTGCCAAGCTGACAGGTGGCTTTCATGGAAGTGTAGAACCATTAAAAAATCAAATCAAACAAATAGATAAATAGAATTTAAAAAGAAAGACAAAAGCTGAACCATAAACCAGATGGATCTTTTATAGCTGAGCGCTTACAGTTAATTAAGGGAAAACAACAGTACAACTGCTTTTCTTTCTTCTTTTTCATGCCATCCATCATTACACACGTCCTTTAATCACTGTTTTGTTGGCAGATATGACAAAATTATGTGTTTGGTCAGTAATAGGATTGTGCATGTGTCCCAAAAGTGTTATTAAGGAATGTAAAAAGTGCACATAAATATTGTACATTAGGTTATTAAACAGTGATGCTCAACTTGTCTTTATGAGCAAAATAAGGAGTTGATGTTTTGAGGTTAGTAAATAAGCTAAAGTGCAAGAAGCAAAAATAGTTACTACAGAAGAAGTTGTTTAAATGTTTTTTCTGTGTTGTCATGTTTCTCAGGTTCTCTGCACTCAGTTTGGAGTCTGACCCCAACTGTCGTTATGACTATGTTGAAGTGCGTGATGGTGATGACTTGAGCTCCCCTGTGATTGGACGGTTTTGTGGGGATCAGCTGCCTCCTCCAATCAAAAGCTCTGGAAATGCCTTGCACATACTGTTTACCTCGGATGGCTACAATAGCTTTGATGGATTTGTTTTTGTATTTCAAGAGAGTTCAGGCAAGTATAATCATAATTAGTAAAGTGAATGCTGGTCATGCATCACTGTGTGGATAAACAATCACCAAGCACTTCAGTAGACCTGCACATGAACACAAGTAGCTAAGCTGAAGTTCAAACCAACCATCAGAAAGTTAAATGACTTCAAACACGCCATTGTTGTTGGCACCAGAACGGCTCATTAGAGTATTTCATATGTGTCTGATCTACTGGGATTTTCACACACTTACCATAGGGTGAGCTAAAAATCAGAAAAAGTCAGAAAAAGAATAATATCCAGTGAGCAGTAATTGACTGGATTAAAATTCTTTGTTGGTGTCAGAGGTCAAAGAAATAATGTTCATACTGGTTGGAGATGATAGATTTAACAGCTCAAATAAGGGCTGCACAGTGACACGGTGGTCTCTATGTGTTGCCCTGTGATGGACTGGTGACCTGTCCAGGGCGTACCCTGCCTCTCGCCCGATGGCTGCTGGGATAGGCACCAGCTACCCGCAACACTGAATTGAATGTAGCAGCTTAGAAAATGGATGAATGGATGGATAACCACTCATTACAATCAAAATGTGCAGAATACCATCACTAAACCCAAAATGCAACAAATTGGGATGAATATTTGACTGCAGCAGCAGAAGAACACACTGCGTGTCTCTTTAAGAAAAGGAAACTAAGGCTGCAAATCACACAGACTCACCAAAATTGCATAACACAAGATTGGGAAAATGTAGTCTAGTTGGATCAGTCTCCATTTCAGATGGCAGGGCCAGAATTTAAAGCACTAATCCATCCTGTGTTGTATCAACAGTTTATCGTGCTGCTGGTGCTGTAACGGTGTGGGGGATATTGTGTTGGCACACTTTCACCCCGCTCCAAGGTCAGCAAGAGTTTTCTTGCTGACCATGTCCATCCCTTTATGACTAGTGTATCATTTGCAGATGACTACATTCAGCAGGATTATGAATCATTTCATTTTTTAACACAATAGTTCACACAGTCACCTGATCACAATCCAACTAAGTATTTTTGAGATGTGCTAGAATGAAGCAACATTTCTAAACACTTTGCTGAATCTATATGCTGGGAACAATTAAGCCTGTTCTGATGGCAAAAGACTGTAAAACCTCCTTGCAAGGTGCATCTAATAGCTGGTATGTGTAGGTCGACTACAGTCCACTAAGGTAGTTATTTTTACCTAACCATATGAGTCAACTGTCAAGTTTTCTGCCTACAAAGATCACTGTTTTTATTCTGACATGTCTACATTCATGATATTCTGTAGGTATTTCCTTCATGAATATTTCATCGAAATGACACTGCAGACCCTCCATTCATAATGCAGCACAAGTGCCCCTAGACAGATTCTTTTTTCATTCCTCTGAGTCTGTGCAGCCTGCTGTTACTCTAGTGATGTTAGACGGACAGTCAATGACACGGTCTGGCTCCTCTGCTTTTAGTTTACTCCCTTTGAAGCAAATCATGCATTCAGCTTGCATCCTTTTGAAGGAGCATCAATGAGTGCTGAAATACTTTTCAGACACATCTTTAAAACCAAACCAAAAAACTCCTTTTAAGGTATATCCTACATTTCATATAAAAAAAATGGTTTAGTTAAGTAATTAGATGTGATGGACTGGAGGCTTGTCTCTTGCATGCTAATTGCTGAGATAAACTCCAGCTTCCCTGCAAACCTGAATAGGATTTAGCTGTATATAAAAAAAATGATTGAATAGATGAATGCACCTTCAGATGAATGAATGACAACAGAAACATTTTTTTGGGGACCAAACTTAACTGATTTAGGAGCAGGTGTATCAAAATGACTCCAACTCAAAATCAACTGTGATGACATTTTTCAAGTTTGAATTTTTTTTTTCCGTTTATGTGAACTAATAAACACCTTAGTATTCTTTACATGTACATAGGTTTGCTTTAGGTTAAAATATTTGTCTGTTATTTATCACAAAAATATTTCTCTACAGTGTCCCCTATCAACAATGCTGCATGTACACTCCCAGACAAACCAGCGAATGGATATGTATCACCTGTGTACAGCTCAGGAGGAGAATTTGCATTTGCAAACTACAAGTGCAATCCACCTTTCATTTTAATGGGTGCGCAGCAGAGGACCTGTCTGCCCAACGGCACATGGAGTGGTGCTGATCCTTTCTGTGTAAAAGGTATCTTTTTTCATGCTGTTGATTCTGTTTTGTTTATTTCTTTTTCCAACATTTAGTCACTTTTGTTTTTGTCACAACCCACAAAGCTAGCACAAGCCCAATCCAGTGTTCTCCGCCACCTAAACCTCTCCATGGCCACTACAGACCTGCTGCTGTTACATATGGAGGTGCAGCGACAGTTGAGTTTGTCTGTAAAAATTCATACCTTCTGATTGGAAACCTTCAGAGTACCTGCCTTTCTGATGGATCCTGGACTGGGAAGCCACCAAAGTGCATCAGAGGTAGCTGTTTTGCATGCAGATGTGCCCATATTGGGCATGTTTGTTCCTGATATTCCCGCATACATTCCTTTCTATTTTCCCTGGATAATAAGTGACTCATAAAGGGACCCTTGTGTTTTAAATCTATGCTGTTTTATTTATCTCTGCAGTCTGTCGACAACCTAAAGTGTCTGGACTTGTGCGGCAAAGTGTTGTGAAATCGCATCTATTGTCAAGGTATCCCTATTTTCATATCATATCATTATTTAGTTTATGCTGGTTCACTGAAAGCCACCAGATCAGATTTAGGTGTTATTCAGACTTGCACCATCAGAAAAAAAAAACATTCTTTGGAAATGAAGGTTTTCATTAAAGAAAAAATGAAAATATCCTCCCAAAAAAGGCAGCCGTACTTTTAAATGTGGAATGAGGGCAGTTAACATTATTCTGCATTAGTGTCTTCCAAATTTTCCTTGATGCGGCCAGTGGGGGGGCACCAGTTCCAGAAATGTTCAAACTCAGAACATGGCAGCTTTTAAACATAGACAGGATTTCAGTACTATCAAGTCTTTTGATAACATAAGGATCCACTTGAATCCTGCATGTGCAAATAAATAAATACAGTCTTACCAATGAAAGTGGAAACAATAAGGACATCAAATCTTTGCAGATGTTTACATACATAAGTGGATTGTGCTGTTAATACTGGTTGATTTATCATTTTGTATAAATGTTCCTTTTCGTTGTCTGGATTTGTTGAAATATGGTCACATAAATGTTGTCAAATTATTTCCTCTGTTGGAGCTTTATTGGGTCTAAACCTAAATATAATTAATCAAATTAGTTTAGAACTTTATCAACTTGCAAGCAAAGTCAAATGAGAATAAAGGATCAGTGGAGTTTGCTCCAACAATTTTGCGGTGAGTTATAAGGTGTATAAGGTATTTAATTATGCTATCGTCTATGATTAGTTCCATTTTAAATAACACACACATTTGGTTGATGTTCACGAGGGAATATATAAGGATAAACTGCATGGCCTTTCCACAGAGAACATTCAGACCAAAGACTCTCACCCCGATACAACGTGCAGGACCTGTTGACGGCCGGCTTCATTCCGCTCACGTCGAGCAGACAGTCAGAAGAAGGCAGAGATGACAGTGCTTTGGAAAAGATGCCTCAAGGCTTTCACCTGCTCTACACAAGCATCGAGTACACGTGTGCTTCGCCTCTCTACCGCCACACGGGAAGCTCCAGGCGCACCTGTCTAAAGACTGGCAGGTGGAGTGGGAGCCATATTTCCTGCTTACCAGGTGAGATCAGCAGCAGTACACATACATCTCATTAAATAACGTATGAGCTTATTTGGACATAAAACATGTAATTTTTTTCAAAGTAAACTTTTCATCTATTCTGACGAACATGAGTTCACTTTCGTTTTGTACTGTTAAAGTTGTGTATTTCAGTAGGAAAATAGTCTGATGGTTCACAATACTGTCTAATCTATTAATACTATCAGGTGTTTCAGTAATACAGAAAAAAAATATATTTTGGACAACATTACAACAGTATCTGTTTTCATATAAGCAAAGGTGTTTTTCTGGCATTGATAAAAAGGTTTGCATGGTTGAAATTGGCTTGAAACATCAACTGAATCTTAAAATCACATTTGAAAGTATGACTGCATCAAATTATGAGAAAAAAGTCAGATTCACTTGTTTGAATTTTCATTTGTTTGTATATTTTCACTAACTTCTAAACAGGTGTGTTGTTGCATGCCTGCTTATGACTATTCCAGACCAGATCAGTGAACCCTAAAGATGGCTGTAAGTGAAGACTCTAGTAGATCAGCAGTTTCTGAAATACTCAGACGAGTCCTTCTGGGACCAACAGCTATGGCACATCCAGTCATTAAGATTCCCCTTTAACTTATTCTGATGCTTTAAATACTTAAATCAACCTATTTGTTGCCATCTGATTGGTTCATTGCTTACTTGTCCTCTAAAGCAGGCAATCGTACCTAATAAAGGGGCTAATGGGCGAAAATCTGATCTTCAACACTAAATCCGAGTAAAGTATTCATCCCCTGGAGATATCCTATGTGTTTATCATGAGAAACTTATACTTTCTTGTAAAAAAAAAGCACATTTCCTTCATTCAGTTTAATCATTTTAATAATTGATTATTTAAAATAACTTTTGAGCACATTCAGATTAGTCAAACTCTGAACATTCACATCTCTCATTCAAATTCAAGTCATCTCTTTATTGCTTCCAAGTAGTCTATTCTCACTCTGTGTGAGGAGAGATCGTCCTGCCCTTCTCGATTTCACAATTCCAAAGGAAAATCTTCTGAGGATGAATGTAGCATATAAACCAGTCCAACTCTGAGTAGCAGTGCAAAATCTGAAACATAGCAGTGCAGGAAGAAGACATTCATATCACATCTGTGTGATCTTTACAACTAAATGTAGGAACAAAAGTTAACAAAAGCATTTTGGGCAGGGCAACACACTTTTCTCTATGCAAAACTATTATTAACTAATAGATTACAGTTAATAAATGTATAACATTTTAAGTCCATCATGTGGCAACAATTAATTCTTTTATTTTCTTACTTATTTTGTGAGAGCGTCCCAATTATAGTTTATTTTTCTTGTTCTCTGTAAGAAATGAGAACCATCTTTGTTTTTAATATATGCAAAAAAAAACTTTTACATTTTACATTTTATGTCCAGGAAAAATTGTAAAGGCCACATTACCATGACATCCTGAGTTAAACTATCCAAAAAAAGGATATTTGCACAGATGTGAGAGATGGCTTATGACATTATAGCTTTAGTTGTTTAAACTGTAATAATAAGGTTGTGTTTAGCAATTTTATTATTTTTCATTGTCCGTTGCATTTCATTCTTGCAGCTTCAGTGAATTTTGACTCAACAAACTTTAATTAATGACTTTAACATAAATGTCAGATAATTGTGTAAAAGATTTTTTTCAGTTTGAATAAAAATATAAATACCACTTTCATGTCTGCATGCTAACATTAAACTCGCCTTTTCTTTCTCTTCCCTTTGCTGGTTGTTAACTATCCACAGTTTGTGGAAAATTAGATACCTTTAGCAGACAGAACCTCTCAGCCACTCAGTGGCCGTGGCATGCAGCCATTTATTTGCACTTACCTCCAGATCGCACTCCAAACAGCCATGAGCATGCTGGAATGAGCATGCTGGACCAGCAGGGGGCAACAGAGGAGTCTACATTCTGGTTCCTGGCCTGCAGCGGAGCTCTGGTTGCCCAGCGTAGAGTACTGGTTGCAGCTCAGTGTGTTTTAGACAAGGAGAAGCTGCAAGCCATTCATCCTGCTCATGTGAAGGTTGTCATAGGGATGAAATCTCAGACATCCAGGGATCGCCACAAGAACCTGCACCACCTCCGGGTAAAGCACATTTACTAGTGTGAAGAAACAACCACTAAGATTTTTAGTCTGTCATGTGTTTTAATTAACAAGTCCAATTCCAATCTTTTAACTTGCATAAGTGTTATATATATATATATATATATA
>JBAMHX010000001.1:4976411-4990491 GCA_037177515.1 Pseudomugil tenellus
GCCCCCTTTCACCCCTTTGCCTCGCGCAAGGGGTATATATATATATATATATACATATATATATATATATATATATATATATATATATATGCTACACTGAAAAAAAAGCATCTCCAGATTTTTTCTTTGTATATTAACATCCTCACCATATCTTAAAACTATATTTTTGTTCATATTAACTCCTCATTAAACCAGAATTATATTAAAAAAAAGATTCAAATTACTGTATGTTTTACTTTTCTGGTCACAGAACATTAAAACAATTTACAGAACTGTTAAATCTATTAAACAGAACAGATCAAAGTATTAAAACATGTATAAATGTAATCTGTTGAATGACTTGTTTTTAAATCATGCATGATGGAATCCTTTGGCTTTGCAAGCTCATGTAGGATTTTAAGTATTTGAAAGGATTTATCAATAGGCTATTATATGATGTTACAGTGGATATTATTACACGTTTCTTTGTCTTTCTCAACAGGTCACAGACATTTTGCTCCATCCAGGATTTTATTCCGCTCCAGACTTTGAAGTAGCACTGCTCAAGCTGCAGGACAAGGCCAAGATCAGTGAGCATGTGCTGCCAGTGTGTTTACCAGAAATGCAAGGAGGAGAGGTAACCGTGCAGGAGGCTTACAGCGTGAAGTGGATTCCACCAAACAATAGCAGGCACCTGAACCATCAAGCAGCCCTGAGCCAGACAAAAGCTGTTGAGCTGAGCGATGTTTCTTATTGTGAAAGAGAGTTTGCTCAAGGAGGAGTACATGGCACACGGATTGGTGACAACTCACTCTGTGTGACGAGCGAGCCATCCAGTTCCCATAGACTGTGTCCCAGTGTTATTCCAGGGATAACAATAGTGGCACCGGCATTTTCCACCACAGGACAGGGAGTTCTCATTGGTTATGAGGCAAGCCATGGAGTCTCTACAGGCTGGCAGCTGCTTGGTTTGGAGAGCTCCATGTATGAGAAAAACTGTCACCAACATGGTTACACAGTTCAGACAAAAGTAGTAAACTTTCGAGAGTGGATAGAGGATAATATCAGATAGATATTACAGAAAGTAAGATTTTCTATGCACAGAACCATCATGTGCTCATGATTACAGTTTCACTGTGTGCAGGTTTGTTACCTGGAAGAAAATATTTTATGATAAAAAAAAGTGCATGATAACCTTTACATGCAGAATTATTTTCATACTTTCAGACCAAAAGGGTTTTACAGATAGTCAGTATCTCAGTCCCGCACTGCATCTAAACTGATGACATTATCCCCTTCAACAAATAGCTCTATAAAAACTTTAT
This sequence comes from Pseudomugil tenellus, assembly GCA_037177515.1. Lineage (NCBI taxonomy): Eukaryota > Metazoa > Chordata > Actinopteri > Atheriniformes > Pseudomugilidae > Pseudomugil > Pseudomugil tenellus. The sequence goes on from JBAMHX010000001.1 coordinate 4,977,716, forward strand.
TGAGTGATAATCTCAAAGAGCTGTATGTCTATCTGTCTCTAGATTGTGGCTTAAAACCAAATGTGACTTTTTTTCATCCGTTATCCACAGTTAGCTTTAGTATCTCAATCTATCCCTTTTGACAAAGAAATTCTTGTCTCCCTCCTGCTATTTTTCCTTGGCAAGTCATTTCATCTCAGCTAACTTCAGGGCTTTTAACTCTAATATCCTCGAGATAAACATTATCCATGAAGGAGAATTCATTGACTGCAAAGTCAGCCATACATTTCGGCAAATGTGCATACTTTCTCAGCTTTACTCAATATGGATCTTTATTAATCAGCTGACATAAATTGAATACATTTTTTTTAAAGAAAAACAAATATTACATTTTTTCTTAACAAAAGCTCCTGGATATGGTTCTAAATAAATGAATAAAACAGTTGAGACATAATTTCTCCTTTGTGTGCAGTTCTAAGCCATGTAGGCATGCATGTGCACAGCAGTACTTTGAGAACAAACTGAACCTTAACTTGTGGTAAATATGCACACGACATGTGTGTGTGTGTGTGTGCAGCCTTATCGCATGCGAGGTTATACGTTCGTGAGTTTCCCTGCAGACTGTCCAACATGTGCTGTCATTGAGAAACACACTGAGAGGATTTGCTAAACTTAGCTCTTACTCCTGCGACAGAGACGCCCGCTGCGCTCACCCTGGCTTTGTGCAGGACACCTGTAAAGCCTGGCCAATTAAACAATGAGTAGCTCAGTTCTCCGTCTCTGCTTCCTTCAAGGTGAATTGCAAGAATAAAAATTATATGCCCTGAAATGTAAAATCAGTATATCTGTCACACAAACTCAGTGAGCTACAGAAAAACTTTGCTCAAACTTATGCAGAACCATTTAGCAAATGTTTGAATGCAATGCTCTGCAAATATGAAAAGGTTTTAAACTTTTAATCATTTTGCATTTGAGCAAGTTATATATTTGAGCCTTAATTTTATTTCGCAGATGTCTGAATTTTAAAATGCTGGAATGAAATAAAGATTCGCTAATCCATCACTCTTTAACTGAAAGAACATCCCACCCACACCTGAGAGGAGGCAGTGACCTCTCATCTCAAATCCCCATCCTGCCTGCATGTGCATCAGTTAGTGCACCGTGCATATGCCAGGTGTTGCTTAGCACGCTTAATTTTCTTTAGAGTAGGAGAAACCTGCTGCTGCAGCTCATTTCTCCCGCAAATCTGCAAATCTTAGTGCTGCTTTAATTGCACACTCTGCTACAAGGAAATTACTTAGGAAAGGCCAGACTTTTGAAGAAGTGAAGACTTCCACAGGTGAGTGCTTTCCATTTCAGGATGTTTGAGGATATTCTCAGTAATGATAATATTAGTATGTCTCTCTTATAAGAACATTTTTGCAGGGGTCAAACAAGCAGGTAAAATGATACGAAGAGCAATTCAACCGATAATTCTTATCATTTAACCAGGGTGTTCAAAACTCTTGTTTTTTGCAGCCTATATGGTCATATTTTGCACAAATGGTATATCTTATATTCTTTATACCTATAAGACAGGATTTGCTGCAGACAGTGTTGTAATTGATGTGACCCTATTGTGAGCATACCTGAGTGCGATGATTGGTGCTCAGTTGTATTTCTCCTACTCCTGGGTAGATGGTTCGATGTAGGTCATGGCAGGATACTGGCACAGTGCTTCCACTGAAATTCATCAATCCTCAAAGTCTTGAAGTAAACTGAAATATGTAACTGTTAAATTAAAAGATTAATGACTTCACTTCTCATGACAGGAACTAATGTCAACCAGTGCATTGTAGGAATGTGACAGTTTCTTTAAGCAATGCAGCACTGCTTGCCTTGGGCCATGTGTGCATCAGTAAAGATATGATGCACCAGTGCAATCAACTCCCACAACAACTTGAGACAAAGCTGCAAGAAGATGAAGTTCAAAAGAATGGCCCAAAGGGCTAGACTGTTAATCCCAAGTAAATTAACTTGATGGATTTCACATGAGACGGTTACGTTTGCTGCACTTCATGTCAGGGAATGTAACTACCAGGGGCGACTGGTCGGCACAAAGCTCTGATGTACCTTCTTCCCGATTTCGTAGGACTGTTTTCACATTTTTCTAAAAAATAATGGAAAAAAAAGATGTTGATGAAAAGGAAAGGGCTTCATGAGGTTTCTGATTCTAAGAAGATTTGCAGAAAGTTGCAGTTTGCTGAAGAGAAGCAAATGTGCATTCCCATTTTACCAACTGATGTAAAAAGACAAATCTGTTTTTTAATCCTAATATATATACATATTAAATTCTCACTAGACATGCAGCTGAAAATTCTAGCTGCTTAAATAAAATTCAAATTTCAAACTCCAAAATAAAACAGCAGTTTTACAGATGAGTGACCAGTAGGGATTTTTTCTTTTTTGGGGGGGGAGGTGGGAGGGGGGGGGTTCCTGTGATGTGGGAACAGTTTGTTCAATAAATGGGAATGAAACTAATACGTTTCAAATATGAGAAGATTCAGAATCCACAACAATAATCAGTAATTGCTTATAAAATAATTTAATTATCATGACCTAGTTGTTAGCACTGTAGCCTCACAGCAAACAGGTTGCCGTTTCGATCCCCGGCTCGGGCGGTGGCCTATCTGTGTGGAGTTTGTATGTTTTCCCCGTGTTAGCGTGGGTTCTCACCGGGTTCTCCGGCTTCCTCCCACAGTCCAAAGACATGCACCTTGGGGATAGGCTGATTGGGGACTCTACATTGCCCTTAGGAGTGGATGAGTGAGTGTGTGTGGATGGTTGTTTGTCTATGTGTGTTGCCCTGTGACAAACTGGCGACCTGTCTGGGGTGTACCCCGCCTCTCGCCCTGTGAAGCTGGGATTGGCTAGAGGCCCCCCGCGACCCCGTTCGGGAATAAGCGGTAGAAAATGGATGGATGGATGGATGGATGGATGGATGGATGGATGGATGGATGGATGGATGACCTAGTTCTTCTTTAGTTCTTCTCTTTGTCTGATTGGACGTTTCTATAGTATTCTATAGTATTCACTCTCTAAAAGTAATGAACATGCATTGAATACCTTCTAAATCAATGTTAAATGATCATATAAACAGCCTGCTGCTCTTTTGACACACATATCCATCAATTGAAATGATGGAAAAGATTCATGGGCTCATCTAAATTATTACTTTTTACATGAATGAAGAAATGTAATTGCAGACAATTTAATAATAAATGTTGGAAGTAACATGTTTGAGAAGTAGAAATTATAAGTGAACATGTCAGACAGTAACTTCTTATCCATCCATCCATCCATCCATCCATCCATCCATCCATCCATCCATCCATCCATCCATCCGTCCGTCCGTCCGTCCGTCCGTCCGTCCGTCCGTCCATCCATCCATCCATCCATCCATCCATCCATCCATCCATCTGTCCATCTATCCATTCATTATCTACCACTTATTCCCAAATGGGGTCGCAGGGGGGCTTGAGTCAATCTCAGCTGACATTGGGCGAGGGGTGGGGTACATCCTGGGCAGGTCACCAGTCCATCACAGAGCCAACACACATAGACAAACAACCACGCACACTCACTCCTACGGGTAAGTTTGAGTCACCAAACAGCCTATACCCAAGGTGCATGTCTTTGGACTGTGGGAGGAAGTCGGATTACCCGGAGAGACTCCACACTAACACATGGAGAATATGCAAACTCCACACAGATAGGCCACCGACCGAGCCGGAGATGGTGCATTTCTTCATCTGTAATAATAAAAGACATACATTACATGAAACTGTTGTATCAGCAAGAGTAAAAAAAAAAAAAAAAAAAAAAAAACAGAAAAAAATATTCAGAATAATAACTGTCCTAATGTTTTTTTTTCTAGATTTTACTATTGTTTATGTTATGTTAACATTTTACAAAGTGCAATCATAATGGTTTAAACATTATATTAAAGGAAAAAAAATTAAGAAAGAGCAGGTAAACAAAGGATTACCAGCACCTTCCAAGGACTTCTGACTGACTCATATATGCTGTGTTACGTATTACCCCCCTCAAAAGTGCTATGATTAGCTTTAGATTTGAATAAAAATATAGTAAAAGTTACCATTCATGGAAACATGGTCGACAAGAAACAGATGGAACCAGCTTTATATCAGTTTGCATTAATGTTCCTTTAAAGCAGGGGTGGGGAACCCTTGTCCTAGAGGACTCCTGCAGATTTTCCATGTATGCCTGTTTCACAACACCTGAGTCAAATCAAACGCATGCAACTGCTTATGAAGATCTGAACCATGATTAATTTATCTGAACATGTTTTGTTGGAACAGGGAGACATGGAAAACTTTCTGGACGAGGTTTCCCACCCCCATTTTAAACAAAACAATCAGAATAAAATCCTTTCCTTTCTCTTTCTTGACTGTGACACTGATACAATTTCCACAAAGTACAGCAGATTAGCAATGTGGACACACAGTATTGGTCCAACATGTTTCCCTTGGATCCAATGAGGAACTGTATCCAGACTTCTTCAACACATTTTACCTTTAACTCATCATCAGCTGCATGAAAAAGGGACAAGAGGAATTAAATGACTGAGTAGAAAATTGCAATTTCTTCTTTCCTTCATTCTCAAGTGGAGACATGATGGCAGAGCAAGTTAAGAGCTGCTTATCCAATTTAGGTTTTTTTATTGTACATCTGCATAAGTAAGAGCATTTAAGTGGGATAATCAGAAGCTGGAGCTGAGCTCTGCCTTTAAAATTCCCCTCTTATGAGGCAGACGTCATTAAAACCATTGCAGAAACATGATCATCAGCAGTGCATCATAATTTCGGTCTAAGCTCATGCAAAGTGTGGCGGGTTGTTTTTAGTGATGACACTCTTTGAGTGTTCTGCATTTTTAAATGAATATTTCATTTACCCAAAGAGTGGGTTAGATCTTTTTCATGCATAGAAAATGAGAAAAGCAGACTTTTCTGATGTAACTGACCTTTGGCTGTATTTATTTTGTTGCATATCAGCAAGAACTGGATGCTAGTGATAGATCAACTCATTGGAAATCGGATCAGTTAACTCTCTAAGAAGTCTCTCTTTTTTTACTTGTCTTCAGCAGTTAAGACTTGTATGTGTAAAGGTGCAGGCTTAGATATTGAATCACCACAGCAATTTTGATTTGTGTCTTTTTAATAAAAAATGTGATATCTGTGAGTGGATACGGACTACTTGCATAAATGAATAGTTAGATACATATTGAAGTCGGTACAAAGATCACTGGACTTCCACTTGGTTCATTAAAAACACTAAATACTTTGATTTGTATTTGTTTAATTTGCTGCACGAACAGCTATTTGTGTCTATGGAGAGGAATAATTTACACACTGCATTGGTTGCTATGACTCACTATAAGCACCATATTATGTGAATTACAGCTACAAACCTTGTGTACTGACTTTTTCTGAGATACAGAAAATGTCACTGTGTCTTTTATATTGCTTGTTATTTCAAAACAAAAAAATCCCTTTATGAAGCTGATTGCATGAGTGCTGTCAAAATCAGAAAGTTGCAAAATAGAAATAAAAACAAAGAGAGAACAAAAGAAAAACATATATTTCTGTATTTCCTGAGGGATTTTTTTCCTTACATATATCAATTTTTACTTCAAAATCAGATCTAATGTTCAGTTAAATATAAACAGGTAACTTTAGTAACAAGACAAATTCCTGACAATAATTCTGGTCCAAGCTTAGGAGGTATTGGAAGTATTACATATGTCTTCCTATATTATGGTCAAAATGCCCATTCTTAAATTTGTTATAAATGTATTTCCCTGAAGCTGTTTCATAACCGATGCCAAATCCTTTATTATGTTTCAGTGCAGGAGAATATTGAGGTAAAACCATAACTTCCAGTGTTGTATAAACAGGGCTCTGCTCTCCTCAAAATACCTTCATGTTTTTTTCATTTTTACCCATCTGATTTAAATCATCATAAAAAATTTAAGAAAGTGTATCTGGAGACCACATAGGTCAATATCAATTTTCTAAATAAAATAAGATAGGATGGGGAAATGACAATGTTTGTACCCCCATGGTAATGTTTTATCTCATGGATGTAAATCAGTTAAAACACATGCAGTTTAATGCTAAAAATGAAAATAAATGCCTAAATTTTAATATTAAATGTAATCAAATTGCAAAAATAATCACAAAAAAGCTCCAAGTACTAATCTGTTGAAACGTTACATAAATTAGTTTAATAATATACTTAACTAGTATAAAAGAAATAATCATTACTTCAATGATAAATTACAAAGATAAAAACAATAATAGACAGCAAAGGTAGATGTTGTCACATACACTGATCCTTTGCTCAACAAGCGGAAGCTAATGTCCGTCACTCCAACGTACCTTCAGAAACCTTGTTTGAGTCACTCACAACCATATCTGTCTGATGTGTATAGTATACTGCATAAAAATGATACCAAAAATATTCAAAGCCCTAATTAAAAGTTCCAATCTGTCATTTATGCCACAGAAAAATCACGACTGTTACTTTTGTTTATTTTTTTTTTTTTTTAGAGATTATTAATATTCTAATATTGACCTGGCCACATCCCCACTGGCCAGAAGATTGAGCTCCCTGATATTCTCAGTTACACAATGTTTAAATCTATCTTGGGTTAAAAAAAAAAAAAAAAAAAAAAAAGGAAAATGAATTGCTCCAGGCTGCATTCAAGTGTAACCTTTAATTTAATATTAATGAACATTATGAGCTTTTAGCTTAATAATACAATTATTCAGCAGTGTGTCTGATGTTTTACTGTAAAGGACAAACTAATGAAAGTGAGTTTTACTAAAAGCTTTATTTGTGTGTGTGTGTGCATGTGTGTGGTCAGCACTGCAGCCTCACAGAGCGAAGTTTGCTGGTTTTAGCCCCGGCTCGGGCAGTGGCCTTTCTGTGTGGATTTTTCATGCTCTCCATGGGTGTTCTGGCTTCCTCCTACTGTACAAACACATGCATGTCACATTGATTCACATTCACATTCATTCAAAATTGTCATAGAAATTAGTGTGTATGACTGGTTGTTTGTCTTTCTGTGATGGACTGGCGACCTGTCCAGGATGAACATCCTGTTATTAGTTGAGATTGTAGTTGAAAATTTTCTTGATAAAATCTAGACTTGGAAGTTATTTGTTAAGTGTATTTACTTATTTAGCAAAGTGAAGGACTTAATCAAAGATTAAGTGTCCATCTCAGAGAAGAGTTGTGACGGTTCTAGCTGCCATTAACATATTTTTAGATGATGTCCTCTCCAAATCTATTGGACTGACCAAGCACTTAATGGAACCATTTTTGTAAGAATGTCCATATATATTAGAAAGACATACCAGTGAACTGTTAAATGGACAATGGGTGTTTATATTAATCAACAAAATTTGGCAATAAATAAAACATAAATGTTTTCTAATTTAACTTGGTTAATTAAAAAGTTTGTTGTACAATTTTGTGTGGTTACTGGTGATATGACTTTCCTTAATACATCTGTGGCATAGGTTTGAGCTGCTCTGTCAAAATCATAAAGTTTGATCACCTGCTTATCATCACACAAACCAAACATCCGTCTGCTCCCAGAACATCCGTGCACATTTGTCTCGCTTCAGTGTGATCCTCTGCAGCAACTTTTAACCACTTAATCTGGAGATCTCTTACATGTGTGATGAGTATTCCTTAGACGTGAGAAAGTTGCTAAATACCTTGTATTAGAAGTTTGAAAATAGGAGTAAAGACCACAACTTCTCATCACTTAAGGTTTAAATAGCACTCTAGGACACTTGAAAAATATGAACATAAGGATCAGCAGAGTGTGGCCTTTACAGCTGAGTTTGCTCATATCTAACAATAAAAAGACATTTTATAGATATGCTATCAAAAAAGAAAAAAAATCCATTCTGACACCTTTTTTATTGTAAAAGTTCAAGTATCATATAATTTTTATTACCAGACAAACAAAGGGTTTTGTGCATCAAAGTAAAATGTCTGCAAACTTTGGCATAATACAGCATGAAAGCCATCACAGACAACGTCCTGATAAAATATCCATCAACAGATTTACTTCTTCTTCTTCTTAAAAAAAAAAAACCTATTCTTTTAGATCAATGTGATGAGACCTTTGTTTTATAGCTCCAAGAAATATGTGGAGATTTCACAGCTGCAGACTTCAGAGTGTGTCTGATCCATCTTGGTGTGTATGTGTGGTGGAATTAGGATGGCTCAGAACAGATTAGTTAATTATAGACACCTGCTGTCTAAGCATGGCCTTGTGTTGTCAGGTGTTGAAGCATGAGGTTGGCTCGTTGCAGAGGGGAAGAAAGGCGGAGCAACTGTAAATGAAGAGGACAAATGGTTTGCCATGTGCTCTTAGCTTTGCTCTTTACTCCCTCTTTATGCTCTGGGAACAACCTGATAATTGGTGTCTTTACACAGACTTAATGTGTTACCTCTCCAACAGACGTTGATTTAATAGGCATGTGAGCCACGATGTAAACCTGTTTTATTGCATTTTAATAGCTAACCACTCAGACAGCTGGAAATTGGGAAAAACACAACAGCTACAAGAAAGGATAATGTTGCAATGACTTTTACCATTTTTTGTGTATAATTTTCAAAATAGTCTCCAATAGCTGACCAAGAAAAGATAAAAAAGCATAAATGTTGATTTATTAGCTCCATGGTTAGGTCACTTGCAACCATTGGGGCCAATCAATGAAAACGTTGGACTGAACCAATGTGTCTGTTAATAAGGCAAACATCCAGCATGTGTTGCTACACTATGCAACAGATCTGTTTTCCTGATTTTGAAATGACAGCAATATGGGCAGAGTTCAGCTTTTAAAGTTTTAAACATGCAATATATATGGTTTAATTGACCTTCAGTCAAAATTGTGATGAGATTCCAACATTACAGTGTACATTTATGCATAAAAGGCATAGTTTATTCACTTCTGATTGGACATTTTTTAATGAAATTGAAAGAAAAGCTTTGCTATTTTGCTCAGATGAGCAGCAGTTATTTTATTAAACAAGTTCTGCCGGAAGTCTTTTATTTCCTTATTTGGAAGTTATTGTTGATTATAAACTGATTCATTTCCAAACTAATACTTTATACTACTAATATAGTATGCCAGTTTCTATTACAAACAGATCCGTCTGAAAAACCTAACTAACGTAGTAAAGTGTCCCGTTGTTTGCAGATGCAATCTAGTACCATGTGAGATGATAGATAAAATGGTAATCTTTGATTGCTTATCAATACGTTTGATAGAAATACTAAACACGAATAACAACGTGAGGTTAAAATATATCAATAAAAAGAAAATAAATGAAGATGCTTGCTGTTATTACATAATTCTGCATTTCCATAAATGAATGTGACTGTGCATGTTGAAAACTGGTTAGTAGGAGGCTAGGTGGTCTAACATCTTATATCTTCACATTATTAACAACTGACTTATTGGTTTGTAAATAAGTGTAAAAATAGAGAAAATAGGAAGCTTTACAAAAGTGTTGTCATATAATTTAACCACATATTAAGCGTCCTTGCTTGAGAGCTACTGTAAAATTTGCACACATGATTTTTGACAGTTATGAGCGTATTTGTATTGCAGCAATGAACTAAAAGCATTTTAAAGGATTCAAATGAGAAACAAACAACAAAGTTAGAAAGAAAAAGTTAAAATTAACAAAAAGGATTTCCCCTCCTTGCTAATCTTAGCAGGTTGACTCCACCCTTTCTGTCTGGCAGGCTTCTGTCAGACCTCAGGGTTCATCAGTTTACCTCTACACACCTCCCTGAAGCCGAACCAACAAACATCTGCGATTGTGGATGTACATCACATGCTCAAGAGGAATTCATCTGCATATTTTTAAGAAAAACAGAAAGGACTCAAGTGTTTTATGATGCTTCTGACTGGATTTACTGCTGCAGAGCCATGACTTGGTTAACTTTGTCACTGGCGCCATTGGCTGTGTAATATCTCTCTGCAAGTGCAGTTTCATCGTCTAATAACGTTTCTAAGAGCTGGTAAGTATTTATTGTTGTATGCAGCTCTATGGTTGTAGTCTGTACAACACTGGTGATGGGAGCCTTTAAGAAGAATGTTGGCAGTTCTTGTGCAGCTTTCCTCATCTTTCCTCATGCACACTTGCATCATCTATGATGCAATAATTGCTGTTGTCTGTTATTTACAGATATAAATCCTCCAAGCATGCACTTCTATCAATTTTTCATCTATTGTACAATTGATTTGATGTGATGCCATTGAAAAGAAAGTATTTTTCATCATTGCTTTTGTAAACATGGAACAGGTACTCTATGCTCCTCTGCCCTTTGACCCTGAGGAGATTAATCTCTCATTCAAAGGTCTTGATTGAGTAAATAATGCTGTTTAAATGGTGATAACATGATAGCAAACTCTGCAAAATCTAATGTATTTTTATTTTTTCATTCCTCTGGAACACACTTTGGGTGGCGTTTTGTTTTTAAATGTGCTAAACAAATAAAGCTGACATTAGCACTGACAAAATAATGCATACTTGTAAACACTTCTGATCTTTAATGGTGCATCTCATTTCTTTTTGTCATCACCTGTAGAAGCTATATATTTGGCTTTGATACTAAGGCTTGAAAGTGAAATTTTCCTGTGATACCCTTTCAAGCAGGTGGTGGTGGCACCTTGACTTCTCTTAGAAAGCCCCTTTTCTGTTACATAACTCAATCACTTGTGTGCTGGAAGAGCTAATTTTATCCTCTTTAAATAGCTTAAGTCTTATTAATGCCAAAGCGCAGTGTAGCAGGCAGGCTTGATTGACTTGGCAGTGGTCCTGTCCTCACCTTATACGTTCTCTCTTTCCTTTAATTCTTATTAAAGAAAATCCATATAATAAATAAAATCCTTACTAAAGGAAAGAGCAGTATGTACACTGCACATCACTTATCATTTACTGTGGTGATGTTTCTATTATCAAATGTGCACTTTACTCTGCAGGAAGGTATTTTCAATGGAGAAAAGATTTCTCCCTAAATGTTTAATCTTTGGATTCAGTAAATTTGCATTCTGCTTTATTTGCAGATAAAGCTGATATTCCAGGTGTTTAAGTTATCATGGTCAAGGTTGTTCAAATGACCACAGGTATTTGCTATTACATAACCAGGGACGTCTGTCTTCTACATGAGACTTAAAGCCTCTCAAGGGAGGGTTTGATCTTTAGTCAAAGAGGCTTTAGGTCCGATCACAACAAACCTGATGTTCTTGTTGCTTCAGAGACGTGATCAGGTGGCAGATAAATAACAGCATAGTAGGATGGATCAGCCATTGAACTGTAACCAACAGCTTTGAGGAGATCCTCAATATAACACTTGGGAAGAAGGATGAAATCATTTAACAAATAAAATAACATCAAAATGTGGTTGCAAACATTTTCAGCAGTCAGTTGTTTGTGTTTTCATGGAATCTTGATGTAAAATTTAGTTTTCAGTAATTTAACGCAGCATATCTTACATTAGCATTAATTACCATGCAAACACACACAGAACCAGAGGCAAGGACGTGAGTAAAAGCCAGTGCTCCGTTTATCCAAACGTCCTAAATGAGACAAAGATTATTTCTGTAAAATGCTGATTATAAACAGACTCGTTTCTCAGTCTGTGGTGAACAATTTTAGTTTTCAGATGTGAGAATAACATGGCATCATTTAATGTGTTACAATATGAAAGTAATAGAATTTAATCATTTGGACAAATCTTCATCAACTCCTTAATAATGCAACTAAAATTCAGTTCTGGCTTTTTGTGAGCTGGAGCCTCCATCTCATGTTCTTTACCCCTTTTCTCATCAGTATGGAATCTAAAGAGTATAAGTGAGTTTCTTGACAAAATGTAAAAGGTTAATTTAAGTTTATAGGACAACTGACAAAGGCATTGTCCCTTACCAGCAATTCACTGGCTCAAAAAAACAACAACTTTGACTTCTGACCATGTTGGAATTTCTAGGACAACAGCTTAACATATCTTAAATGGAAATGTCACTAATCAGTGCTCACTGTCTCATTTTTTTCCTACATCTTGCAGTGCCAACAAAATGCATAAGCAAGTGGAGGTCAGGATGGGCGAAAACCACCTGGAGCCAATCGTGGACACCCCCGATTATCCATGTAGTCAACTCTGTGAAAAGATAATGAAGAACATGGTTCTCACTCTTACAATCCTTGGTAAGTTTATTCCACCTCCTATTGAAGGCACTTCATTCATCTTCTACTCTTGTACAGTCTGTTCAGCAGCTCCATGTGGTTAGACGTAGATTTCAAACGCTGCATTGGTTTGACATGAGCTAAGGATAACCAGGAAGGCGGACAAGAGCAGATGCAAAGATGAAAAACCTCCAGTAGAGGTTTAGAGTTCCCGACAGGCTTCAAACTCTGCACAGGAAGACAGAGGAACACTCTCATCCTTATTAATATCCTGAGCTAGTGAAACACGATCATACTAAGTAATTAACATTATTCTGAAAGGAAAGTTCTATCTAATTATCATTGGAGCATTTGTTCTTTAACTTCTCTCGTTTGTGTGAACAACAGTACATACCTGAAGGTGAGCCATTATTTTGGCTTACTACTATTCCAGGTTCCGTCAGTGTTGAAGAATTCAAAACATGAAAGAGCACTCAAAACAAAGAAAGGGGAAACTTTCTCTCTTATATATATATATA
>JBAMHX010000001.1:5022115-5033807 GCA_037177515.1 Pseudomugil tenellus
TCACAAGCACCAGGACTGTAGCTTGGTCTCAAAGGAAGCTGAGACATGTGATATTTGTACAAAAGTGTTGGAATCAACATATGTCTCCCTGTGTTGGAATAAATTCACCTAAATTCACACTATCTTCAGTGAAAAGCAGAGGATTGCAACACAACTCATCTTAGAATTTGTCACGTATTGTCTAATAAGTAGCTAATAAATAGCTATGCAAAGATAGAAGCTAAACCTGAGCAGTTTTAAATATGTTTTAAAAGAGGTGTTACATATATCTAAAAGCACTCAGGGAGTGCAGACGTCCACCATGTCATAATTTTCTCTTTTTGCAGATTTTCTGAGTTAGGCTTGTTCATACATTAGAGATTTTATCTCGCCATCCAGCCAGTTATTTATATCTCCCCCTAAATGTAATCACTTCTTCCTTCTTCCTTATATGAGATTTCCTGAAAATGTTATCAAAATCTGTCCATAACTTAAGTCACGTTGGTAACAGCCAACCAGGCAGCAAAACAGGCAGATAGCAGAGGTAAATATCTCAGAAACCCATCAGCCTATTCTGATTATTGACACCTCTGTCAGTGGTTGGTGTAAGGAGAATTGAGGGATAGCCTCCTATCTGCCCATCTCACTTTCTCCATTTCCTTCCATCCCTACCTTCACCTCCCTATCTTTTGCTTTACTGTAGAATTTTGAAGAATAATATTGCAGTGTATTTAGTCATCCATCCCCATTTTTAGATCTGTGGCACTATTTATCAGTATTGGTCATCAGAATCCACTGCCTGGGTGTTTTAGACATAATCCTATTCCAGCACATTTTATTCAGATCAGTAAACATCTACTGTATTGAAAAAAGGGACTATATCATAAAGTTCTTTTTAAGCCAGTTAATGAGCCATTAATTTCAACCAGGTGTGTTGAAGAAACATCCTGAGTCCTGATAACCAAGATTGAAAGACTGATTTATGGTCAGTATTTTTATGGACTTATAAATTTAAAATAGGTTCAATATATTTGTCAGCCAGTTAAAGGTTTGCAGGGTCTGTCTTGGTCTGTTAAAAGAAACTGCAGTTTTAATTACTGGAGAGAGCAGATACAAGAAGGCAAAATTACAAAACCCATATCTGTTTTTCCTTTGTTAAAATACAGAGGCACAGGCAGTTATACACACCCACTCCAAGGCTGCTGTCATGGCAACGCTGCTGTATCCTGGCAAAGAGTTCAGGATCACACATCAGGAAATGATCAAGGGGATTCGTAAGGGAACCTCAGGAACAAACTATCGGTATGTAATCCAGTACCAAGCATTAGTGGAGGTTTCAATCTCTTCTTCAGGTTAAGGGCTTTAAAATCTTTAATTATTTTGCCACTGAAGACAGACGTACTGTTACTAATTACACAACCGGTTTACAATGGTTTAGCCAGAAACTGAGATGCAGCTCATCTTTAACTACTTATGAATAAAAGCTTTTTTTCCCCATCAACAACAGTTAGTCAGTGCATTGTTCTGGGACAAGTTCACCTGATCTGAGAGTAGAAACTTCCAGCACCACCTGGTTTAACTGCTGCCAACTTTACTCTGAACACCAACGTGCGTAACTGGTTGCCACAAACAGACATGAGAAAACCATGCTGCACGTAGAGAGCTGTTTCATCATAGTGGATATTTAGCAGCTCTTTGTTGGTTCTTTTAAATATGCCCAGTCTTGCCTTATTTTTTCTCAATAAGCTTTATACACAAAAAGGGCTGAAACATGCACTATTCTAGCATGAAACTTTCTAACACCATTGTTTAACTTTTTTAAGTATAAAAGATATTTAGCACATATTTTTTATTTTGTTTTTGTTTCTGTTTAAAAGTGTTTTCATTTAAGATTTAAAGGGACATTTTGAAATAAATGTATCCATCTAACGTTGAAATTGTGCATCGCATTCAAACGGATGGCAACCCACCCTTTCGAATGCCCATTGCAACAGCGGTGGCCGACTTGTATCAAAAAGCCCTGACAACACTTCAACATGTCCTGTCCATGCTGTGTATTTGTTCTGCTCGGCCACTGAACCAGTGAGAATCAGCACAGTGAATTAGTGAATGATATGAACAAATTCATGCAATGGACATAACTTGTTGAAAGCATAATTCCCATCTCCGATATTCACACATACAGAAACACAGAAACTACACATGCAGGTGAAACTCCACTGGGGAAACTGGTTGTTTATGCGGTTTCAGTAGTTTTCATGACACCGGCTTTCAGTCACAGTAAAGCTACAAACTGGTGGGAAGACTTAAGCAGATATTTACTGTGACATTGAAAACTACATAAACCTACAACTCTGTTGTGTTTTAGCTGGAGTTGATTCTTATGCTGCCTATTGTAATAAGCAACACTAACAAAAGAAAAAAGTTAGCTTTAGGCTAATTTAGGCAGTAGAGTTTATTTAACTATCAAGGAAAACACTGGTAACTCCAGTGTCTCTTTTTAAAATATGTATCCTTTTTGAACTCCTGAAATGCCAATTGAAAAGATTCTCCAACTTGCCGGGATAATAAGCCTCTCTCATTGATCATCTTCTCTGGCAGCTCAATCGAATCGCTGGGGAAAATATTTTTGCGTATTGCTGATTACATGTCTATCATAACCGGCCTACCCATCATACATGGGTAGGCCGGTTAATTATCTGTACTGCTTATTCCAGTGAAGGGTCACGGGTAACTGGAGCGTATCCCAGTAACCATTGGGCAAGAGGCAGGATACACCCAGGATACACTGCATTGGCCAATTCATCGTTGGGCCAATGCAGTGGGACAAACAACCAGACTAGCAACCAGTCACAACCACATTCTAATATGAATCAACCAATCTAAAGTTTGTTTCTTACAAGAATGTGTCAGAGTTTTAGAGAGATCAGAATTCACCAATTATAACACATATACAAATGCAGACATCAGGAAATAACAGAAAATGTTACAGAAAGGGGTTATTTTTTGTTTTAAAGATCATGTCCACAGTTCCTCCATGACTCAGATACCGTTTTAACATGTTGAGTTTTGACTGTGAGCTCGTTACTCATCTGTGCGCATGAATAGCAGGAAGGTGGGAGGCTTTTATGTCTTACTAATGCAAAACAGACACGTTTGTGCTTGCTGCATTAGAACAGAAAGCCAATTGTTTTATTGATCCTTTTAATTAGTCTTTAAAGTGGTAAGGAGATTTCTTTTTCCAGCTAACTGCCATATGAAAGATAACAGAATACAATGGTAAATTGCTTTATTTAAAAATATTATTCTAATATGCATTTTTCTTTTGCACTGTGCCAAATTTAAACTTTATTTCTTGAATAACATCTGGGTGTGAAACTGTGAAACATTACACAACAGACAGTCAAGTCAATCCTAAACATTTTAATGAAGTTAAAGGCTTGATTTTAGTTTTAAGATGTATTGTCTATTTACAGGTACAATGACATGTTAGTGGTGCCCATTATTGAAAACACACCAGAGGAGAAGGACCTGAAAGACCGGATGGCTCGAGCAATGGAAGAATACCCTGATTCATGTGCAGTTCTTGTCCGTCGGCATGGCGTCTATGTGTGGGGCGAGTCATGGGAAAAAGCAAAGACGATGTGAGCATTTTCATCCCAACATTATTAACCTTTTTTTGTGATCCAGCATACTCAGATAATATTGTGGGCACATACGACTAAGAAAACAAATTCACGTTCTTTACTTTGTGTCTATGCATTGCATTTTGCAGGTGTGAATGCTATGACTACCTGTTTGATATGGCAGTCCAGATGAAGCAGTGCGGATTGGACCCCTCAGCCCTTCCAGTTGAAGAAAAGGGAATAGTCTGACATTCACTGGTGCTTATTGTAAAGAGACATTTGTTGCAGAAAGGTTAGTTGAGTTCAATCAGGAGAGCAGATTGTAATCATTTACCTTTCACGGCCGTCTGCTTTAAAATTGATGAAATTTGATGGTAAGGGCAGATTCAGGGTTGAAGATCGAATGCCTGTAATCTGGAAGTACCTGGAGGGGCACCGTAAAGCACCTGAGGACAACTCACAAGAGAGTAGCTGTCAAAGCAATGTCCCCAGGTTCAAATGCTTTACAGTTCAAGCCTGACTGCACAGGAATCAAGGTTTTGGTGCATGTCAGAGAGGAGGATAACATGAATCTCTCTTGATCTTAAATATGCTCCGTCCTTTACCTCAGTGAATAAAAAATTCTGTGATGTTTGTGGTGGCTTGCAGAGTCATGCTTTTAAGGTTTCCACAAACCAGCTAATTTAATTTTTCAAGCCGTATTTCTAATAAAATAAATAATTTAAAAAGGAAAAAAAGGTGCTGCTTTCGTGGTCATTTTGTCAAACGTGTTTTACTGAAAATAAAGCTGTGTTCCATAAAACGCCTCTTTCTGCGATCACGGTCATCCTGAAATTCCCACACCGCTGTTCCATCAGCAGGAAAGAGCGTTTGGTGCAAAAAAAAAAAAAAAAAATGCAGTGCCTGTAGTTCGTTGCACAGCATGTGTTCATTTCAGTGTATGCTTATTTCTCATGGAAGTCAGAGCTGTCTTTCTTTCAACCGCAACCCTCTGCTGCCACTGTTCCTGTGCAGCCACAACTGTACGCTCTTTCCAGTGTGCTGCAGGCTTAAGATTGTAAAAAAAAATAAATAAATAAATAAAACACATAGTGGAAAACAAGGAAAATATTTCGTGCTGCCAAGATTTCTCTTGGCTGATTGAGAGATTTGATTAACTTATGGAAACTGAACATCAATCCCTATAATGAAAATAAGATTATGCTCATGTTTTTGGAGACAAAATGTCTGAGTTGATTTCACCTCTAGTGTCTTTGATCCTGCTAAGTGATTTATTTTTAAATCTAATCTCTCAGAAAGTACTCGCATTCCAAAGGAAAACTAAGCACAGGCCAACTGCAATGTGACACTCGCATTTTAAAAGCTTTAACTAGATAAGATGTTGTGCATATTTTGTTTTCCACTGCAGTATGAGAGTGTGTGTGCAGGTGTCATGCAACATCACCACACCTGGAATGAGGGATACTTTGGCCAGCACCTTTCTCACGAGTTCTTCAGACTCTGGGTTACAGAACAGGAAGGAGCTATGTCACAAAGAATGTTAAAGCTTTAGGAAAATACTAATATAAAAAGAATCCAAACACTTCCACAAAAATGACACCCTTCTTCTTGTGTAGTTTTACTGTGTTCCATGCTTGTGATATATATATATATAATCATAATAAATATGATTGCTGGTTCCTTTAGCTGCCACGTTAAATCTTTATGAAAAGGAAAGAAAAGCTACAAAGCAGCCATGTGTTGCCTCATTAGGAATGGTTGTTCACACTCATTGTCCTATCCTCTTGTGTGATGAAATATTTCCCAGTTTGTGTTATTGTTTGAAATTACATGAGGCTCACTTACAATGTTGAAGCTGTAAGAAAGCAGAAAACAAAATGATCCACTTTTTTTTATATAAATGAGGATACAGTAATTCCTGTTCTAAAGAAAATGAATAAGATGTGGGAGCTTCTTTCAGTTGGATTTAGAGAATTTACATCTACAACCATAAAGATCAATTTTATACTTCTGTATTATTTTACTTCTTTTGAGACCTAAATATAAAATTATTTATTTCAGTATGCAAAATTCAGGTTTTTATTGAAACGAATAGTTTGCTTAATCCGTATTCAATCTCAGAATAAACAGTAACAGTAGCTGTGCATCAGTATGAAAACAACACCTGGATAGTGACGTTATGCGGAGTGGAGGTGTTTGCCAGCACCGTTTTGATACATTGCTTCAGCGAGTCAGAAGTCATGTGATAATACCAAAGGAGACTTCATTGCATCATCCGTGCATGTTGAGCTGAATTTGAAAGTGGCTGGGCTTGTCAACCTCTCAATGCTTTGAAAGGGTGTTTCAGTCGCTATGGGTATGGATGTTTTTTTTCTTTTGAGGCAATGTTACTAAATACTGTTTCACATTTAATATTTTAAGAACATTTGTGGAAAACATTACGTTAGAATGAGATTAGATTGCATTGAATATAAATTTATCTAACACAAGGACATAAGTACAACACAATGCATGTACCCACAGACATTGATGTATGTGTGTGTGTGTGTGTGTAGTTTTATGCTGTTAGAAGTGGTTACCAGACCAGGGACATTCGGTTGGTTATCTCTGCCTAATGTGAGTGTTTGAAGACAAGTCATGTCATTCTAAGATTTGTCAGGTTGTTATTGTGTTTTAACTGGTTGTGTACTCTTGGTTGTGCTTAAACATATCATATACCAGTTATGGTACATAGTTTTCAGGTTTTATTCACTAACATACTGACTGAAAGAAAAGGAAAAGCGTGAAAAGAAGTTTACGCTTTGTGTGTTTGTGCCATGACGAAAGTGCATTCAACCAGTCCAGGTACAAGGTCCAGCGCTGCCGGTACGCTACAGTCTTTCATCTATTCATGCATTCATTCATCCAAACCTCTGTGCTGTACAACAAAAACAAAGAAAATGGAAACAAAGGCTTCAGAAATGTGACAAAGAAAGCTCTTGTTACAACGGCCTCTGCCATCTAGTTGACCTTAAGTGCAACCTGTTAGTTAAAAAATGCATCAGCATATTGTGATCCATGCTATAAAGCAAAATAATGTAGCTGCATGTAATGTTGCACACATAGCTAACATAAAACGTAATAAAATCTTAAGCAAGACCCTTAAAAAATAAAGAATTGCAACATAGAAAGAAATCACTGGTTTAATATTCCAAACAACATATTGTTTCAGTAAATAAGCCTCCTAAATTATTTAAATTCATAGACTCACCAATAGGAATATATGAAGAAAACAAAAAACAGACAATGCAATATTTGTTTTTTACCTCACTAGTCATGTAGACATCTACTAAAACCAAATAAATCTACTTTAACACACCTATTTCTTCTGAAATGGACTGCCTCCTTGTCATCTTCTTGCCAAGCTTGTTATTATCTCAATAATTTAAGTGGGATAAGCAGAGAAACATCTAGAACCTATGGCCTTTGGTCCTGAAGGACTGGATGTTGTTTTTCCGATTTTCAAAGTTGTAATTTTAGACATAAGGAAAATATTAGGTCTTATAAATTGGTAAATGTATCCAAAAAATTTTAACACAATAACCTAATAAACCATATGGCCATATTTTTTAAAAAAAATAAACAAATAAATAAATATGTAATAAACAGGAACACTAAAATCTAACATGAAAATCTACTTTTAGCAGCAATAACTCAAACTTTTCATGATCCGTCTTTCACTTTGTCATGAAGGAATTTTAGTTCATGCTTCTTTAATTTTGCTTTAATTCTTTGGGCTTTATAGATTTAAAGGTCTCTCAAAGACCCCACCATAGCTGTTTGATTTCAGGTCTGGACTTTGCTCTGTTGTAACAGCTTGATTCCATGTTCCTTTGTTCAGTTTGATCTTGGGGAGAACAGCCTGGGCGGTCGATCGTCTCCTGGGAGCATTTGCATCTGAATCATCTTAGAGCAGCAAACCAAGACTTCTGTTCCCATTATTACTCACCTTTCTAGTTTCTATCAAAGCAGCAGAGATATCCTTAGCTTTTTGTAAAATACATATTGATATGGTATCATTTGTGTTCTTTTATGTCAAAAGTTAAATAAATTGATTTAAAAAAATGCTAGTTGTAAGAGATGAACAAAATGTTGAACATGTTTTTTGTTGTTTTTCTTGTTTATATTTCTATATACATTGAAAACCCACCTATATCGATCGATCTCTTCTATCCAGTTTAATAATTTATAAAATAGAAAAGTTATTTTTACCGATTAAGTTGGAGTTCATTCATTTACAGCATTGGAACAGATGTGTTGGGCTCCCCTTGGATTTTTGTGCTCCAATATAATAGTGAAAGCTCTATAAGTGGGCCACCATCATGTTTATATCACATAATTTCTCATGGGGCCATGCGTGTGTGTGAAACTAGGTGACAGAAAAACACAGCCCTCCCTGAAGTTTCACAATTATCAACACCTGAGATGCATATTTTGAAGCTATAGAAGACACTACAAAACAAGAATGTAAACAACGCAGAACTGAAAGAACAGCTTTAGTATGTATAGTTTGGGGAATGAATGTCATTTGGTGTGTTTCTTTAAGCTGAATGTGGGGAGTGATAGTTTTAAAAAAGGACAGGAAAGATAAGATTGCACAATTTATTAATGCAAGGAGGAAAATCATCTTTAAAAAATCAAGTCCTCCTAAAACTACTGAGATCAACTTCTTTTCAAAGCACAAACATGTAAAAATAATTATGAATATCATTACTATAAATGTCTTTTTTTAGATTTCTTTGTAGTGACTGTGGCATGTGTGCTACAGAAAGCTGTAATCCCCAGATAATGCAATCCACGGCTTCACTACACCCTTCCCTTGAAATGAGCTCTGAGGCACCTCTCTTTGTATTTTTCTTTACACGTTGCATTGAATTCTCTCAGAAACCTTATTTGATGCTTACATTTGTAGAGGAAACCTTAAATGTTTGCTCTTGATCCTCTTCTCCTTCATTACTGTAGCCATTAGCAGTCTTTCTTGGAGCGCATTATCAGTTGTTGCACAGGGCATCTCATTAAAAGCATTGCAGAAAATGCTATTTTCACCAGCCTTTTCAATCAGCTGAGGGATGTATAACAGCTCAAGTGCTGTAGTGGCGCCTCTATGCCCATAAATCTTGTTCAAGTTGTACTAACGTGTTTGGCACCCATGTCTCAGGAGAAGAGGAACACTCATCGCTGCGCCATATTTTTTATGATATTGATTAAAGCGTAAATGTGTTTATGATTTTTAGCTTCAGTAAAAGCGTTGTGACAGGCCAAATGGCGACGTGAATGAATTTTATCGACGCCCAGACACAAGTACTGTAAGCTTATGAATGTATCAGCCACTCAGCACACATCCAAATAGAAAACTCTTGAATCTCACTAATGTATCTTATGGGCAACATATCAAATACCACTCCTGCCTTTTGACTTTGTATGACACCTTCCTGGCTCTCTGCTCTTTTTCACCCTGTATACAGATAGGGAAGATAAATAATGTAAGAAAAGTGGTGCTACATTAGATAGTGTTAGATTTGAAGCTATAGTGTTACCATGTCATTGCAGTTTGTTGGCACAATTTGTTCCAGCCAATTCATCTCAATTTCTGAGGTTGTTCCTTGAATTGGTTGCTACTTATTATTTGTGTTACCTGAGTTTAATTCAACTAAGACCCATAAAGAAACTAAATGCAATATCTATTTTTCATTACCTTTACCAAAATGATGAGCATGTTTTATATGATAAAATATCTGTAAGTGGATGAACACTGTGACCTTTAACCATTGGTTGGCAGCGGAATAACATGGATTTTCCTTGTAAATCTTTTCTTTATAAAGGGAGGATTATTAGCGACCACATCCGTGTGGCTTATTCTTTTTTAATGAATACCAGAAAAACCTGTAGAGCAACGTCATTAAGCCTGCACCATGTTTGTGTCTCTTTTAAAAGGGGTGGGACAGAAGAACACAACGAAACTTTGAATGACCTTTGACATGTGGTTTTTATGTCTCTTGTTCCGAAAGTCGTAAAGAGGATCTTAAAACACCAGCTTGTCAGAACTACACACTCACAGAACTTGATCCAGTTTACTTATCGCATTGGCAGAGTTGTGGATGATGCAAAAGTATTCATCATAGACACAGTTCACAAGATCTAAGAGAATCTTGGATTTTCTAACAAATGGATCACAGCGTGTACTTATCAATAAAATGTCCCCTGGACTGTGTTACACTCCGCTGACGGCCTGTGTGCTGTTACATCTACACTACATCCTATAGAGAGCTAAGCTTGTTACATGAGCTACTCAGAAGAAGCAAGAATGTTATTCTTGCTCTTGAGACAGCGAGAACAAGAAAGAAGTTGGTCTGGTTAATTTATACTCGACGATAAGCTGTCTGCAACCGGGCAGGGATCATTGGATGATTCAACACACCTAACAGCCTATCAACCTCTGCACAATAACTCATTCATTTGAGTCAGTAGTGGTAAAGTAGGGATACATGGAAAACCTGCTGATAGCGGCTCTTGTCTGTTCAGAATGAGTAACCCTCATACAGAGATGAAGATTACTGATCCACATAGTCAAAATGTCATCTGGTGAGGTACGCTGACACTTATGGAGCCACGGACCTGTTCTGGAGGAGTTTGTGGACAGATCACTTTTAGAACTAAAGATAAAAAAAAAAAAAACAAGAAGGTGGTGGTGACCATTTCCAACAACTAAAGCAACAACATCTATGGACAGCCAGTGGAGATAAGTGAGAAAGACAAAAATCTTGACAAATATCATTAGTTATCCAAGTAGTAGGAGAAAAGTAGTGTCACCAAAGATACTTCCTCAAGCCTAATTCAATTGGAGACAGCAAAATAATTATGCTGTAACTTTATTTCTCATTTATAGAGCGTCATCAGATTCCCCATTACCTCCTGGTTTAGCTTCACCTTCCTCCAAAACAGACAGCTGTGCTGTCACATAACTATGTTCTAAGGATCAGAACGTTTCCCCGCAAACTGCAAAACGTATTCCTTTTGTTTAGAGAAAAATAAATCTAGAGAACCCGTATAAAAGCAACATCGATACATTTGGGCTACTATTTTCACACCATTCACACAACTGCAACGGTTTGCCAACATGGCAGCCATAACATTAAGCTGATGTAACATCAAATTTATGGTTCAGCGAGTTTGTTTGGGAAATCTCTCCACACCCAGCTTGTTGAAAATCCCAGAATGCATTTAATTTACCATTATTCCAGTAGTCCCTTCTGATGGGTGTAAACAGCTAATAGCTATAAAATGTAATGGAGATAAACCCAACCTGTTAAGAACAAAGGCAGTGTATCAGACACATGCAAAGCGGGCTCATTAAAGCTTTTAAAGGGATTCTGTAAATCTATCACTCAGGTAGTACCATTACAGTCTGTAATTTGAGCTAAAAATGGAGTTAATGAAGCAAAGAAATGTTGAATTTATGGGACTGTAAAAGCCATCATTTTGAAGTGTTTTAATAGTAATTACCTATTTTTTTTCATAAATGGATCTATCAAGAGGATAAATAGAGGATAGAATAGGCATGAAAGAAAGAAGAAAAAAGAAAATGCATTGCTGTGGGTAACCTCAAGGGTGGGAAATCTTGTTTCTCAGTGGTTAGAACCCTGCAGGGTTTGCATGTATCCCTGGTCCACTACACCTGATTCAAATCAAATTAATCTAACAGCTTATCAAGATCTGCAAAGTGATGTGTTTATTGGAATCTGATGTGTTGGAATGTATCAAAAACCTTCAGGACAAGGACAAGGATGCTTTAAACAAATATGATTTACCTGTGTTTGATCCACTAGACTAAACACAATATATTTAGATTTTGAGAGCTTGCTATGTTGTGTAAAAACCATGCACATCAAGGGAAAAAAAACTTTTAAAGAAACTTTTCGTAGTTGCTTAAAGGAGAACTTCGCTTTTTTTTAACCTGGGGTCTGTTGCCACCTTTCCTTCCATAGATGTGAGTGATGTAGAGATGAGATAGCAAGATAGCTCCAGTATTTAGCTGGGCTGGAAATTAA
>JBAMHX010000001.1:5067133-5077136 GCA_037177515.1 Pseudomugil tenellus
ATATATATATATATATATATATATATATATAACATTATATAATATTAATTTAACAGATGCTTTTTTCCAAAGCAACTTACATTTTTGTTTAGTGCCTTGCCCAAGGACAATTCATCATGTAGTCAGGGGAACCCTGTAATTGAACGACCAACTTTCAGGTTGGTGGTTCAGGTTGGAGACTAGCTGGGAACTTATAGGTGCACATTTGGTATTTAAAGTTCAGCTAAAATATAAAAAGTTCCACTATTTAATTTGCATTTGTCCGATGTAAGTGAAATTACAATTCCAACTAGAAAAGCACTTGGAGAGTACAGACCTTCGCCAAGCTTCTGTATTATTATTATTATTATTATTTTTTTTTTTTTTCCTACGGAAGATCATGTCCTGTAATTTTTTTTCAAGCAATCTTGGTATTTTTCATTGAATTGTATACACATATGTTGAAAATAGCTCTTCCTTTTGTTTTGTTTTTTTTGTTTGTTTGTTTTTTTTGCTCTTCATAGTTACTCTTCCTAGCTACTGTTCACAGACAAATAAACGGATAAGAAATATATATATATATATATATATAAGAAATTCCTTTTGAAACATTACCTAGAAAAGTTGTTAAATATCCTTCAAGCTTCAAGTGTTAATTTACACCCTAGAGGAAATTTGTGGGCAGGAAATCTTTGACACCTACTCTGAAAGTTGATGTTCTATATATTCAAAGATCTAAACCAGACACGCGATATATTTACACTGTCCTTGTAGGAGCGACATTATAATGAGATACATATTTAAAGCAGCACATGGTTGACATTGATGTGATGTTACATATCTGCTGAGGCTTTCATTTACAGCAATGCAGAGTTTGTACAACCCCGCCCCGCCCCACTTGTTCCCTCCACTTTTATTTTTCATTTTCCTGCCCGAGAGATCGAGGAATTAAAATTCATATTTCATCAAAGCATAAATAAAATGCTGAGAGCTGAAAATACAGTGTTTATACAGGAGACTGGAAGTTTTTCAGAGTTATGTAACTTCAGCGCATACTATTAGTGTTGTGCATGAAATATGTTGAGGTTAAGACCAATTATACCCAAAATATGTGAGATATGAAACACACAAAGGTCCAGTTTTGTGCTATGCATCTCAGGCAATGAAATAATCTGATAAGCTTTCCACTGATTTGGCTACTTAGATCAGGATTACATTTAATCTATGTGAAATTGCCTTGTGTTCTGACAAACTACCCTTTTAGTTATGTATGAGGAGGAAAGCGCTGACATTCACAGATGAGGTAAAAGCTCTTATATGTTTTATGAGTGTGTTGGAAGTGTTTTCAGTTCAAGTTAGTAAAGCAGGATGAATTTAAACCCAATGAATAATGTGGACATATGGACTAAAAGTCGCATTGTCTTTGTTTCACATTACTTTTTAAAAGTTGTTTAATCTCAATCTGTTTACTTGTATTATGTATTTAAAAGAAAGCCAGGTGGCAGCTTTCGTGATTAAAGCTGTGATTAAATTATAAATTAGTTTTCGACATTTTGATAAGTGTTTTCACCTTTTCCTGAAATTGATTCAGCTGATTCAGTTTCATCCTGGTGAACCCAAACATCTTCACATGGCAACGCTAAGCTGGAATACTGTACATTTATAATAAAACCATAAACCTTTATACCATTATCGGCTTTACCCAACGGAGAGAAGTTCAAGCTTAACCAACTTGGACTGAAGCAGCTGTGATCATCCATGCTGTTTTTTTTTTTTTTTTTTTCATTTATCTCGCCAGGGTTGTTCTGCTAGCTTGGAGTTTTGTCAGGACATTGTTAAAATGCAAACTTTTTACCTGATTTGATAACCTGATCACATCAGAAAAATGTTGTGCCACTTTTCTATTTGTCTCTCAAAATCTCTAGTTAACATTATGCTACATGTTAGCATTATGCTATATGTTTGACAGCATGGATGCTATCAATGATGTGGTGCTTCACTGGGACTTGTAAACAAATTTTTCTTTTTTTTATATCATACCTGATCATTTTACATATAATGGTCCAGGAGGTGATCACATTACTTTTGAAAACTCAGCATGTTTTTATTTTATTTGGTTTAATTTGGTTTCTGTAAGACTAGTTTACCACCTGATTGGTGGAGTGCTTCAGTAATGGCTGTCCTGTAAAGTTTCCAAACTCCAAAAACATATCTCTAAATGGCTTTCATTATTGCTTCAGACTAGAACTTGTCTTCTTAAGGCACCTTTTCTCAGTCAAGCTGAGCAGCTGAGGACTGCACTTGGCTTAATTTGGTTTCTTACATTGCAGATTGGCAGAGATTGCTGTGCTTTTAGGCTCCTCAAATGATTCTTCGATTTTGTCAAATTCATTTTTATGTCTACTCAACCAGGACACAATTCTGTCCTGCAATTTTTCAATAATTCTGTCAAATTCAGAGCTTGGTTCTCCCGCTAATATGCAACATCAAATATGAGAGATTAGAAAGCAGGTATGTGACATTCCTACTTTTGTGTAACATTTTCCTGGAAGTACTCGTGGACTCCAGTGTAGATGAGCATGCATTTCAAGGAGTACTGATAAATGAAGAATGCACAAAAGTGTTTTTTGTTAATTTTCCAGACTTTTTTTTAAAGTTTGGATTAAAGATAACAGTGGAATTGAGAGCAACAATGCGTTTTGATGTATTGTGATCTATCCAACACTACTGTAAGAGATGAAATGATGAGATCCCAAGACAGAAAGATGAAAACAAAGAAACAAGGAACATCCAGCAATGAGTCTCTGCAAGATGCTGGGACACTGTGATCTGCTGAAGCTCCCTTAGTCTTCAATGGCATAAATTATAGAAGTCTCTGGAATGACATTCAAACAAAAGATATTTCCTCTAGGGCTGAATCAATTAGCTGATTAATAGAAATGTAAAAGGCAACAGACATTTAATTTGCAACTATTTTGAATACCAATTAATTGTTTAATTAATTGCCTCAGCCTCAGTGGCAGTGAAGCTGTCAGGAGGGCAGCGTTTGGTATTCTGGTCGGTTAGTACACCTCACTGAAATACTATCGGATGGATTGTCATGAAATTTCTTACAGACATTTAGCCTCCACAGATGATGATTCTGTCTGACTGTCCATGACGTTTCCTCTAGCCACCAGCAGCTTGACATTCATGGTTCAGACAGAACAACAATTTATGATCTGTGTGCACTCTGAAGATTCCAGAGTTAAACACTTGGTTTCTCTAATAATTCCTTTATCTGTACGCATGTTGCACCCAACTCACAACATAGATGCTTTTCCAAGGTAGAATCCAAAAGTTCTGTTTACTTAATTCAATATTCTCTGTTTGATACAAACATGCATCTTAATTACTGCTACAGTTATTTATTGAGTAATTAACTGTAGGATGGCTAATAAGAAAGTAAATAATTAATTACAGTCTTTGGTGTGTTGAAGGAAATGGAGAGCAATGTCAAACGCGTCAGTTCAAAATCCCTCATGTGAGTTCATCTTTTGACGTAGTGGCTGTGAAGATCACAGTTTCCAATTCACCTGACTCATTCTGCTTTTTGTGGAAGTGTCTCCATTCACTCTCCTAATCTGCTATAATTATTTACTTTAGTAGCTACACAGAACGTCTTTCAACTGTCATCCGAGATGAGCAAATCAAAATAACATGATGACTGATTTATATTCATCTTCATGTTCTTTCTCTCTTTCTCAGTCTCTTAAAGTATACAGGCCTCCGCGGCCAGGAGCCTCTTTGACACACGGCCGACTTGTGCTTCATTATGCCACTTAATGAGACAGGCTGTTCGTCTTAAAGCAAATGAAACAACTCACTTCTGTCTATCTTCAAGTCACTAAATCTCACCTTCTAGGCAACATCATCCTGAGACGTTCACACGTCTGTCCAGAGAATCAACCACTTTGCAGCGTGCACTGGCTGTTTTTGATCCATTTTGAAATATCAACATTCATTTATCTTTTGTTGCCTAAAAGTAAATATATTTTATTTATATATAAATATATTTTGGTCACTTTGATGACATTTGTTCTTATTCAAAGTGGAGGAGGGATGACATCCGTGCATGTTGAGTGTGGATTTACTTGCTGTCTGTGGAAATGGCCCGTTTTGGATGGCTGAATAGAAAATAACGCCTGTAGGTGGCAACCATACCTCATCAACAACTGAATCACACGTGCACACACACACGTGCATGCAAAGACACACTCAGACACATCGGATTCGGGCTATAAGCATTAATGTTATTGATCCCTGATAATTAATGACCGCTGGGTTGATTTAAATGGGCAGATGGACGCGTAGGCAAAGTGGTCAAAGTTAAAGTGGTCCGTGGGCGATACAGGAACACGCTCACGCTCACGCCTACACAAGCGCGTACCTACAGAGACACGCGCACGCGCATGTGAGTCACGTACACACGCGCGGCCGATCTGTGCCCGGAGAGCGTGAATTGAACGTGTTCGCCATTCAAGTCATGGACTGCAGCGCGCGGGGGGACCATTAGGAGCCGGTGGCAAAAGGAAAAAAGACGCTTTATTTGCAACACAGGGATGCTGCTGTCTCACCACGCGGATCAGACACTTGCTCCCTGACAGGGGGAATTATTACCTCTGTAATCAATACAAGCAATCGCTGTGGTGGGGAAAATAGCACCCGTGGAAAAATTGGTGATTGTGCGGGAAAGCAAAACGCCGTGTGCCATATGCTCTGCGCTTTTCACAGCAGCCTATCGCAACCCATTTGTACTGATGCGACGCTGTGATGGTTGCAGTGGGACGGATATCCTTCATTTTATCCAATAGGCGTTCTCAGGATTTTTCCCCCCTTTTTTTTTTCTTTTGTAGGGCGCTTCTGCGCTTTTTTGAGCTGACCTTCTCCACAATCTTTTAAATAGGTAAATGTTTTCATGTCAGCTCTGTGACTTTGTTCATCTGATTGGGGAAAACCGCAGACAAACTTCCACTTCTTTTTTTTCAGTTATTAGTTGTTGATTTTTCTTTTTCTTTTGATATTTCTTTTCTCTCAAGATATCGGTCGACAGAGTTTTGGCCTGGACTGGTTTGGAAAGAGGAGGGGGTAAGGCGGCCTAGAAGGACTTGACTGCCCATCAGAAACTGCAGGATTTCCTCTTCCTCAGTCCAGAGGAATACCTTCAAGTTCAGGAAGCTGTCGCTTGTTCCTTTGAGGGGGTTCTTTTTCTTTTGGTTTTTCCTTTTTTTTTTTTTTTTTTTTTTAAATCGACACGCATTTCATGGGGGGGAATGGTGTCCGCACCGCAGATACGCACAACTCTCCCTGAGCGTTCGGCGTTTATTGCGGGCGAGCATCTTGACTTGTGATAGAGGGAAGAGACGTGGACTGCTGCAGCCTCCAACCCCTTTCACATGGAGATTTGTGTCTCGGTCGCACAGCCAATCTTGAAAACGTGGACGGGGGCCCTGCTGATTTTCCCTGCACCGTTCTCGTCCCCGAATTCATTTATTCGACAAAATGCGTAAGTATAGCTTTGAATTCGGTCCAAATTCAGCCTTCATTTTGTCGTGATTTGCTCATTTATCTTCCAAAATGCAGAAGCATCTTCTGTCACCATTCAACCGATAATTTGCGAGTTTGATGTAAAAAGAAAATGAAAAAGATATAGTTTCATCTGCTCATCTTTTATGAGATTTTGTCGCATTCTCTCCAGAGGAGGAGCGTTTGTGCGCGTTTCTGAAGGTGTGCGAGATATAAATATAGAGAGATAAAGATAGGAACAGAGAGGGGGGTTGAGGAAATGTGAAGACAACTGGTGCAACAAATTGTGTGTTTGAGCGCTTGGTAAAGGGTCTGTGGTAGTCCCTGTTGCCAGTAGGACATTACTGATTGAAAAGGCCAACGTCATATGGTAATTTAAATTCAGTTCAGGTATTCTCGGCATTCACGTTTCCAGCAAAAGGGGTGTCTGATTGTCCAGGTGGGCTGTCTGCACCACGTGAAGGGCGCCTCGAGTTCTTTGGGTTAAGCTTTAGGTTATAGAGATCGACTCCCGCATCCTCTTTCTCCACTCTTCTGCGTGTTGACCCTCTGTGACTGAATGAAAACCTGAACCAACCCACCCGCGGGTGATACACTTGGAACAGAATGAGCTTATTTCTTCCCATCACAGTCTGAAGTGGTTAGCCAGAACTCATCCCATCTAATAAACCTGCAAGTCTTTTAGTTGTTGTTTTGGATATGTGAAATGGAGCTGTCCATCAATGTGTGGTGCTGAAATTGCTCTGGTTGAAATGGAAAGAGGGACCTGCATTTAGAGCACTGACATCACAACTAAAATTGCCAGTGCTGCTGCAGCCAAAAGCTTTCCACTTAAACCTGAACTGACTCATCCTCAAGTGCACCCTGTCATATTCACATCTGGCAATTTTACAACCTGCCTGTAAAATGAAGGACAAACCATATAACACGTGATATTTGCATGCATGCAAGAGAGTAGCCAACCCAAAAATGAACTAACTCCCATAAAAGCTTTTTGATCGGTTTGACTCTTTGTTAACTGCATGAAGAGAATTTCAGTCTGGGAATTGGAGGGAAATTAGCCCTGGTACCCATCTGAGCATTTATAGGCTAATTTGGGTACTTCATATGCTAGAAAAGTACACATGGCCCTTTAAAGGAGAATAAATGGTTTTATTAAATGTTAGGCTTCGAAACCCATACACACAAATATACTGCTCTTTATTAAATGATTTTATTAAACTGCTTTTTTATTAGATTTACAGTGGGATCAAGTTCTGCATCATGTCTCAAAATCTGCTGAAACCTGATTTCAGTCCACAGTAATTTCCTTCTAAGTGCTAAAATTAAGGTCATGCACTAGTAAGTGTCACAGTAGGGCAATGGGCCACCTGAGCTGCCACACTGAGCTTACAATCTTGAAACTGAAGCTCAACTGGAGAGATACATGGCAGCTGTTTTTTTTTTCTCTGCATGTTCTGCTTGGTTGAGAATTTGTGACCATTAAGGGTGATAAACACGAGTTTCACGCTTGGAAAACAACCGTAGACTCATCACAGCCTCAGAGTTTTGTTTTATCACCTTGTTAAATTCTTCTGTCATCAGGAGAAAAACACCAAAATCTCAGAAATGCCATCACCCCGATGAGCGTTGTAGGGGTTTGGCATTTACTTGCCAGCTTAGGGACCAAATGGATGTAAACCATACCAGGGCTGCTTACTACAACAACCCCGACAGAAGCCTTCACTGTGGGAAATAAGCATTTGGCTGAATGGATTCCTTTTCATGCGTGACACACATGTAGTCAACTACTGGTACAGAGCAGGGTGAACGGTGACTCATCTATCCATGAGGCTTTTTCCTCCTCACTAAAATGCTGCTTTTGTTCTTGCACAACCTGCTGCATAAAAGAGGTAATTTATGGTATATGTGATAATATTCTGCTATAAATTTGCAGTGACAAGCTGCCTTCTTACTCCTCTGACAAACATTACCGTGGGCTGATTCATGTAGCTTGTTCTGCTTTTCTTTCTTTCTGAAACAATCCAAATGGCCCAGTCAAGTACTATGTCCCTCCTCTTCCCAGGTAAACAACTGATGCTACCTTACTCATACCTTACTCATCAAACATCATTAGGTTAATTATGTATCAGCAAATGTGTCAGCAAAATGCACTTTAACAATTGGCCCTTTTAACAAAACTCCATTTCTTTTTTTTCCTTAAGCCACAGAAGCAA
Source organism: Pseudomugil tenellus (assembly GCA_037177515.1). Classification (NCBI taxonomy): domain Eukaryota; kingdom Metazoa; phylum Chordata; class Actinopteri; order Atheriniformes; family Pseudomugilidae; genus Pseudomugil; species Pseudomugil tenellus. Next base: position 5,074,894 of record JBAMHX010000001.1, read on the forward strand.
ACATAATGAGCCTGCCCAGGGTTTTTACACACAACGCTAAGCCTGGTGGGATGCTAATCACTGAGTAATTTTAAGGGCTAGTCAGACACATGTGTGGAATTTTCTTCATTAAGATGTTAAAGGACAAATCAACCAAAGTAGATTTTTTTTTCTCCTCCCAAATCCTCAGGTTATGGGTCAATCGGAGAAAGTTCAAAACAATTCACTGGTGCTGCATGCAGCCAGGTCTCAATCTCATTTCTGTGTGACATTTTCAAGACAAGAAAGTCTGATTGTAGCACTTGTTCTGTGCTGGGCATTGATGGCTCTGAAATGTGCCAAAGTCCTGTTCTGAAAAAAATGCTTTTCATATGAACAAAGGAAAGAACATGTTGATGTCCTCTTAAACTAAATTTCATTCCTACTATGTATTGTATAAAGTAAGACTTGAGACTCAGTGGTGCAGCTTTCAACACTGCTGGCTGAAAACAAGAAGGTTTAATGGTGTGTTAGCTTTCTGCATGTGTGGGCATTTTCCAGGTGAATCTTCTCCATCCTGCAGTCCACTGCCATGAATGTTGGGTTAACTGGCCACACATGTGAGCATGCGCATGCATGCTTGTCTGACTCCCTGTGTTGACTCTGTGTTAAAGTGACGACCTGTGTTCTCTCTTTCGCCCAGTGTCAGCTGGAATAGACAACAGTCCTCTGTCACCCCTGAGGGATCAAGCGGATGTAGCTAATGGATAGATTTACTTATTTCCTTATAGTACACCTCTGGGTTTTGGTATTGCGATTTAAATACAGCTTTAAGCTTTGGAAAGTGGAATGCTTTTTTTATATATATCTCCAAGCAGTTCATGTCCTACACCATAAAAAAACATATTCAGTGGATGAATTTCTGTCAATAATTACTGAAATAATTCATCTAGCACTTTCCCTGATTTAGCAAATGATTGACCAAGCCTCAATCAAGCCTAAGTGTTTCTTTGCTCGATGGGGATTTTAATTTAAAATACATTAGGTTATTTTTTCTAAACTGTTTACTGTGTTCCCAGTGTGGATTCATTCTTGCTTTTGAAAGCCTTCGGTTTCAACCTGCCAACCACAAAAATGCTGATTCATTTCCAAATAACTGTCCCTGCATTGCATTTATGCTTCTTGGTGACTGATGAGCGTAGTCAGAGGGTTTTTTGAGGAATATGTTTTACAACACGTAGCACCCTCTTTGTTGTTTAATCAATTTACATTCCTGGCATTCACATGTTTCTTCGTGTGATATGAGGATTGGTGATGGGAGTGCGGCTAATTTATGTTTGAAGCTGGGTCCAGATAAAGTAAAAAACTGCCCAGTTTCTCCATGATGGTGCAATTAATCTCAACTAATATGGAGAGGTTGTCCTTCCTTATGTATGTTTATTTGCACTGTGTGTCTCTGTGCTACAGACAAGTGAGTGGGATGAAGCCTGAGAGTAGACTGATTTCCTCTCGGCTTCATTTTGATAGATATGTCTCTGTATCTTTCTTGTTGTACCTCTAGAAAACATGTGTTTGTGTCAAGTCAAGAGACAGGCTGCTCTGAGTTGGACCGCTCGGGTGTGAAAGAGTCCAATGCATGCCAGGCTTGAGAGAGACTTAGTATTCACTGTAGCAGCTTAAGTTGTGCTTTTGTGCACCAGAAAGGGGATTATTCAGTGAATCCTGCTCTGTGTCGCTCACAATTTTGCAATTCTAAATCAACATTTGTGGTCTCTACTCATGTCCTTATTCATTACAATTAAGTGCAACTCATGCAGAGTGACATTCCTGATTCCTGCATAAAATGATAACTTATGGCACTAATGTCATAATTGTTTTGACTGCGGCTGTTGGTGCCTTACTTTGCCATCTGTGTTGTGTACCATGTGTCTGCAGTGGCCTGCAGCAGGAGCCAGCAATCAACTCCAGTGAAAGGCTCTGATAGAAAGAGTATGTTCAGTCTACGGGTACCATGTTTCTGCCTCTTCAGCAACCAGCCACTTTCTGAAAATGCCATAATGACCTTTATAGATTTCTCCACAGATCCCGCAACAACCTACATATATACAGTTAACATTAATGCACAAGTCAACATTATTTTCTGTGATTATACAGTGGGTATGGCAGTGTTGTGATGTGAGGCACAGCTGAGGTCCGCCCCCTGCTCTGAAGGATGCATAATCACAGTAAACAATATCCTCAGGGCAATTATGTCTTCTTTTTTTCTACAACTATTATACCATATA
>JBAMHX010000001.1:5085373-5120730 GCA_037177515.1 Pseudomugil tenellus
TCACCCGTGGCTGCAATTCTTCTCTCTGTGTCTATGCTGTTACCCACCGTGATGATGCAAAACAATAACTGATGGGAAATCGCATTGGTTTGTGTGCATCTGAAGAACACACAGCGCAACTTTTTCCACTCCATACTGAAACAATGTACACATAATGTTGGAATGTGAAGCTTCAAGGAAGCAGCATCCACACTGCTACCAGTGGAAAGGGTGGAAAAATACAAGATTGCACAACCAGCAGTGTTTCGTACAATACTTCATGAAAACAGAACTGCAAACTTTTAGCTCTGAGCAGCAATGACTTATGGTTTAATAATAATAATAAAAAAAACTTGTCTATCACAGGATTAATTTAAAAGTTTAGGTTAAAATTTTAGCAACATCAAGTGATTTTTTCCTTAAAAAAATCCCACAAAACCAGAAGATTTAAACACCAGGAAGTTTTAGTTCTTTTGATCTGTTGATCCCAACTTATTTTTGCTGAGGACCCCTTCCATGCAGCTACCAAAGAACCGTGAACATCCCACTCATACTATGTTGAAACCATGCTAGAATTTACACTTTGCTGAAATGGAAGAAAGTTCATATTTTCAGGCTTTTGAATCGGATCAATCACACCTCGTTTATGTACATTGCACACAAACAACACAGTCAATATTTTCTACAAGGCTGACCAACTGGAGCATCCTGTTGCCCAAAACATGTCATGTTTTGAGCAAGTTAAACTGGTTTTAAAATTCCCACTGAAAGGAGACAAAGGTATGCAAATCAAGATTATACAACAAATTTCATATGACAATTCAAATAGATAATTACAGTCATTTAGTAGATGCCTTTCTCCAAAACTATTTACATTTTTGGATCATAGGGTTCAGTGTCTCTCCCAAGGACACTTCAGCACGTTATCAGGGGAAGCCTGGAATCAAACCATCAACTATCAGGTGGGCAAACTGCTCTCACCTCCTGAGCTAAAGCCTCCCTTCCGTCTATAATAGCTTTGAAATAAAGATTAAAGTCTTATATGAAGCACAGCAAGTGGAAAAGAAAATATACCTTCTGCCACTTCTAGTGCTTTAACATATTATTAGGACAAAACAGAACCGGTAGGTTGCAAGTTCCGCCTCAAAAGTGAAACCCAGACTCCCCTTGTGAAAAAGACACGGGGGCGGGGGGGGTCCCGGGGGTGTCCCGGGGAGGTCCCAGGCATACCGTGAGAAATATTTGAAGTCAGCGACTTCGGTAGTTGGAAAGATATTCACAGATTCGCCATTTTGAAAACCTTTCCTCTTAACTTCTAATGTTTAGTTGAGTTCTACCCCACTGGTATTCACCTGTTCTATGTGAATACGTCATGGTTGTCCTTTTTGTGGAGCTAATGTATTAGTTTGTAACGGGCTGCTTCTGTATCACATGTTTGTCTTGTTGACTGTTGTAATGAAGCTCTCAATATAAAAAAAAAAAAAAAAAAAAATCAGTGAAGAATAAATAAGGATTTTTACACTGCTTGTTGATTTAATTTTCCGTCTTGAGTGAATAAGCTTCATTGCACTTAATGAAAATCATTGCAACTTGAAATTATCCACCAAAAAACAAGTTGGAACACCGATTATTTCCTATGAGTGATTATCCGGGTCTGACCAGTTTCATTGCAACAAATTGTGTGAAATGAAGTGAGCAGCAGAAGATTTTTAAAAAACACATTGCATTTTACATTCTGTGGACCCAATTAAAAAATAAAATCAGGATGAAATCAGTAATCAGTTATCTGAATAAAACACAGAACATACTTATTTTCAGATCGCTTCAGCCTTATTCAAACGATATTTTGCAGCACCTACTTTATCTTAGGAAGTTTGCTCTTATTCATAATTAATTATTGATAAGCTTAACTTGTTCATGTTTAAATTGGAGACTTCCCAGGAAGTAACTTGACACAATCAGTTCATTTCTCTAGAGAAATACCAGCCAGTTTCTTTTTGTGCTCTGAACACGCAATCCACTAGATTCTTGTCCTGAATGTCAAAACGATCTTGCTAAAGCACATCAGGAACAACTGAGAGGTTTATCCAGTCATACGAAAGAAGTCCTTAACTAAACAATGCTTGGAAAAATGGAAGAAAAGGAACAGAATTTCAAAAGAGCTTCTCAGCTTGAGAGCTTTTACCAATTAAAATCTAGGTAAAGTGGATTGCAGCTTACCCTTACCTGATGCATCAGACAGATGGTTTCACAGAAACATCAAGAAGGTCTTCTTAAGAAATCATTAGTATCTTTTTTTATTTATTTTTATTTAAGATTTTATATAAAATGAAGGTAGACATTAGCAGCATTAGCTTCCTGCCATTGCTGGTAAACTTCTGGATGTTGTAGAATGATTTGACGCTGCATTATCCTGGCATTACTTTCACTTTATACAACACAGACGCACAAACATTGTTAATATTGTCTCACTTTTACTTCTCAGTCTGTAGGCTATATGTAAAAAAGGAAAAGTAAAAAACAAACATCTGCTCTTATTAGCCCGATGTATTGTGCATTCTGACATATCTCTAATGTTTTTGATACTGTGAAGATATTTAGACACAAAAAACTCACAGACTCTTTTGGGTATGCATGAGGAAGAATGGAACCATTAAATAATTAGGAAAATTCTAATATCCTTTCACTTTATCATAGTAGAAAAGAAAATGCTTTCCTGCCACCATAGCATCTGGGGACAAAAGTACGAGCTACAGAGTTTTTCCAAACATTTACAGGTATAAATCAGGTTGTCAGTGATGTTGTTTGATATTTATCTGGCAATACTGGAACCTCTGATACCACAATTACCGAGTCTTGTAGTCTTATTATTCCGGTATACTCTACATTAGTTTTATAAATTGCTTGGTGCTGGGTGTTTTTTCTTTTATCTTCATAATGATGCTTCTATGAGCAATCAGACAACCCAGTAAGTTTTCTCTGCTGTCAAACAACAAAAGAAAAAATCTGAACTTACTTTTGCTAGTCAGTGTGTTGATACAATATATATATAATCTAACATTATGTTTTACTTTTGAATCTCTGACATTATCAAATGATTGTGTCATTTTTTCAAAGCTAATGCTAAGTTCATCACACATGTGATACCTTCTTGATTTTGACTTATTTAGATAAAAAAAGATCCTTGCATTGCCTTGTTTGCTCAGTAGCAGTCAGTATGCTTCACTCCTTTCTTTCCTCTATCAGCTCACCTTGAGTTGCCTGGGCTGCGTTTTTTTTACACTGAAATCCTTTATCACAAACTAAAACTGGAAGATGTATGGCTTTGTGCAGCCAGATCCAACACTGGTTCTACTGCTTTCAATAACGAAGCTGTTGATATTTTTCACTCCAATTACTGTATTGTATATGATGCAAATGCTGCTCCAGCTGAATTGATTTTCTTTCATGTTTCTATTGCTGTTTCCATCCATCTTAGCAACAACATGTAATAAGTCCCAAACCAATTTGCACCAGTCCGTGGCCTGACTTTCAAGTTATACAGACTTGTAATGCCACAAACATGTAAACTGTGCAGCTGCCTTTTACTGAATTACAGTGTGGAACAATGGGTAACACACCTAATTTAGCATCTCAGATTTATTAAACTATAAAGCAGAGCTACTCAATTTGGTTATACGAGTCATTGTGCTAAATTTCATAAGCTGTTGAATCCATTCCGTTTGAGTCAGGTGTATTGGTGCAGGAACACATTGAAAACCTGCAGGACTGCGGACCTCCAAGGATCGAACTGAGTCGCCCTGCTATGAAATGTTTCTGTACTAATAATGCTGCTCTCTGCACAGAAACAGTGTCTGAAGTATGAGCTGAAGTAATGCAGTGAATTGGATTTTGCACAACAAAGACATGATCTATCAGATGCTGAGAATGCAGCATTGGACTTAATATGTGCAACAGGATGGATAATTTAATTATTGAAAATCTTGTGGCTCCTTCCTCTGCTTTCCCCCCACTGTGTTCAAGGTTAATTTTCATAAGTTCAGGCCAATCTACCACCAAGCCACGGGGGAGGAGACCAGAGGAAAGACACTACTATTCGAATTTATTGAGATGATTGTTCATTCAAGCAATATTTTCCATTAGGCATCGATTCTTTACTGCAGACTTCCATAAGAAAGATTTTTTGTAGTTTTCCAATAAAGAAAGGTTTCTTATTTTCATCACAGCTACTAGGAAAACCAAGGCAACACATTTACTTAAGCAAATAGAAAACAAGGTTTGAGATGTCTTGAACTGTATCATAGGTGAAGACTTTTGGATGTGAGATGAACATAGATGTTTGGCAACGCAACAGTGCTGCAGATACAAGGCAGCCATTCCAGACACCAGCATGTTATCTTGTCTCAGCCGTTTAGAGGATTGCTTGTGTAATGCCATCTGTATTCAAGGGATGAACACCCACTTTTACACCAGGACGGAGAGAGAGGAGCAACAGTGACTTGAGCCAACATCTTTTGCTCGCCTCAATTATTCACCCATGCACCGGTTGCTTTTATCCCTTAGATTTCAGATACGAGCCAGTGTATTTCACAAAGAAACAAAAATGAAGAAATGAGAAATAAAGGCATTTGAACATGGTAAATGGAACTGTGGCTAAAATAAAAATAATATTTGACAACGATGGTGGGTTGCAGTAAACACTCAGCTATGAACATTTAATCTATTTTACTAATAACATATTTAATATTTAATGTATATAAAGTGCTTTAATATGAAACCAAAGGTGGGCATCTTGATTTAGAGCTCTCAGTTAAAGGATGAGGGCTGAAATTAGCAGGCTACAGCAAAAATGACATTTGATATCTTGACCATAATATCATAAACTGCAAAAATACAAATATTGTCATTGTTTATGTTAAATATGTATGTTGAATCTAGTATGTCAGCTATACATATAAAAATTACTTTTCTGATATGTCATTCATATTGTTCTTTTTTTAAGACATGTTCCCCTTAAGGATCACTTATAAATCACCAGATGAATACATTGGAAATTACTATAACTGTATTTATTTAGTATTTTTTTCTTCAGTTTACAGTTATAATCTATGCAACTGAAAGAACATATCCTAGCATGGGTTTTCTCCGGGTACTCCGGCCTCCTCCCACTGTCCAAAAACGTGCATGTTGATTATTCTTAATTGTCCTTAGGAGTGAATGTGTGTGTCTCTGTCTGCTTGTTGGTCTCTCCATGTTGCCCTGTGATGGACTGGTGTACTGTCCAGGGTGAACCCTGCCTTTCACCCGATGGCTGCTGGGATAAGATCCAGCTACCTGCAACCCCAATTTGGTGAAGCTGTTAAGAAAATGGAAGAATGGATAGCTAGAAAAAGCATATCATACCCTCACTTGATAGTTTGTTTTGGGAGCTTCATGTAACAGGTGAACTTGCCTTACTGTTAAAGAGCATTTTGTTCCTGCAGTGTACATAGATGCTGTATGATAAGAAGTTGCATCTCCCCCAGTAAATAAACCACAGTTTTCTATATTCTTGGTCTGGTACATCGTTATTGCATATGAACATGTAAAGAAACTCCAGTTAAAATAAAAAACCTGAACAAACCAACATCACGCTGGTTTCCAAAACCCATTAAAAAGCCTAAATGATTTAATTTAGTTATGATTAAATTGGCAGAGCTGATTGTTTTCGAGATTTAATTTTGTTTTAAAATATTTACTTGAACACAAAATTTTAATTTACATTTCTATTCCTTCTGAACTACATTACTGATGAATAATTTATGTATATTGTCAAACTTTACAGAATTACCAGACTTGACTTTACCTAAAAAGAAACACTTGAGGTGTGAATAAATCATTTCTGTTTAAAACTGATCACAAACAGGGATAAAAAAAATCAAAGTTTGTTATTACTGAGGCTGTCAATTCATTACTGAAGCATTTATCAATTATTAAGTACAAATAGAATAAATCTGAATGTGATGGGTTTCACAATGACTAAGATTAGGTGGAAGACACGTCATCATCACTTCCAGTGGATTTCACTAATAATTTCTGAGAATAAAAAACAAAAACATTTGGTTTTTCTTTTAACTCTTTATTTATTTATTTATTTTACGGATTAAAATGTATTTTGTGCATCGTGGTTGGATGCACTGGAAAGTCTTTGATTTGATTCATGTCTGCAGACCCGTGACTTGATTCTTGATCCATTGCAGTTCATTGTTGTGGCTAACGTGTCGTGTTTTTGTCTCACTTAAAATATTTAACGTTGACATTTTTAGTCAAGTAAACAAACTAGTTTTCCCTGCGAAGGATAAGCCACACCATCTGTGTCTTTTATTATGTTAGAAACCTGTTGTTTGTGTTTTATGTCTGAAGTAGATCTTTACCTTTTCATCATCATCAGTTCTGAAACCAAAGTGAGATTGACAGTCAGGTGTTTACTGAACGGATACAAATAGATGACAGCCTGCACAGTTGTGTCCCCACTTGTGTTGTCACAATGACAAATGGCTCGCATTGACTCTCACACATGATACGCACACACACACTCTCACAGACGCTCAATATTTGATTCTCGATCTTTAATCGATAGAAGAGTTATCTTCTAAAACCCCTGGGCATATTTCCAAGTCGCAATGCTGCATCTGCTTGTATGATTTTGTCACAAAACCTCCAAATATGGTACTAAAACGTTACTGAATAATCACAGACTGGAGCCCTGCATTCGACAAAGGAAAGTCAGGGCTGAACTGCTTCTCTGTGGTAGACAACAAAACAATTTCAAGTACTGTGCAGACAAATAAAGCCTGCAGTTGGCTTTGTAACTGCAGAACTCCTATTTGCACAAAGAGCTGGATCATACACCCAGGGTTAGAAGTAAACCCATAAATCTCTGAACGAACTGTTTAAAATGCTGAATGACTTATAAGGCTTTTTATCAATATGTTAAAATTTGCATTGATGATGCATGACCCATTTCATTAGACTAGAAAAAAACAAATACAATAAAAATTAGCATATTTGTAAATTTGTTCATAAAAATGAAAGTACATCACCATTCACCTGTGTCTCTAAATGAACTCTAGTGAACTTTAATGAACTCAAAAGGGTAGAAAACCAGGAGCAGGAGCTTGCTGTATGATGATATGGAGACATATTATAAAAGAGTCACAGTTTTGCTAATTTACTTTTTTAAATCTTTTTTAAAGCAGCTTTTTTGTGGTAATATCAACAAGGATTCTCTTTTTGTTCTTTTTTTAAGAGACAATAGGCTATCATGTATGTCTGCAACATGCTCAGACTAAAACTGCTAACAGGCTTGTCTGCTTACATCTTGTGTGAATCTTTTCTTGTCCTTATCTATTACCATGTCATTGGAATCAAGAGGAAGATGTGTCTAAGTCAGAAGTCACAACAGAGCAATTTCTAAAAATCAGAACCGACCATTTTATTACGCAGCAAACCCCCAGAAACCAGCAAATAGATGCTATCTGGCAGCTTTTCAGAATTTTAAGAAAGATGTTAAGCGTCCTTCCTGTGATGGCCGAATAGGATGGTTTATGGTGCAGATCCATGAAACGCTGCTGTGCCGAAAGTGCTGATATTGATGCTAAATTGTTTTTGAAACACTTAGTGTGTCTAAATGTGATGAGATTTTTTTCCCCTTCATTTCATTTTGCCGGCAGCTTTGGTGGTGATCATTGCTTTGTCTAAAGAAAGGGAGCAGTCTGTTTAGTTCCTCAATGTCCCGTTTCATTCTTAAGTGCTTTTTACTGTTGAAAATCAATAGCAGTCACTGTGCTTTTAGCCAGCATGCAGTTATTTCTGTGGCTTGCATACTGATGGCAATTCATGTATCCTTATCCTTACATTATGTTAGAAGGGTGGTGGTGCTCATGCACAGTTCAAAGAGTTTTCCTACTTTTAAGCTGTGGTTGCTGCTATGAAGCGAGCAAAAGCATTATTGTATGAGCTGAACCCTTTGAAACCTCTGATTCTACAAGATCTGCAGCACACTGAGTGCTTATAACAGCAAATGTAAAAGTTGTAATCAGGATTTATCTTGAGTCACTACTTCAAGGTGTAAATTGTCGATATAACCCACCGCCAACACAAAGCACATAAACACACACACAAACACACAAGCAAGACTTTATACTGTAGTCCAGCACAAACTCATTAGGAATGTAAAAGCTGCTTTTTCTGAGGAGGGCGTGAGACTTGTTTTAATGTGTTTTTTGCTCTGTCCAGACAGCAACTGTTGTTTGGTTAATTAAGCGAACAGACTGAAACACAACCAAAAGCAAACGACTTCATTATATCACATTATTTTAACAAAAAGGAAAAAAAAGTGGCTGAATTTAAAATGAAAGTGTTGCATAATCTGAGTGCCCTTACATGGTGAAAGTTATACAGTTCTTAATGGCTAGCATGCAACCCAAGTCTGGACATGAAGTCATGCACGTGCAAGAAACAAGCACACTTTTTTTGTAACATTGGACAGGAAGTGATAAAATAATTTGCCAGTGAAAAGGAGTGTGTCAAAGCTCACTTGTCCAGTTGTGCTCATTTAATGAATTTCAGGCAAATCCACCCGCCTGGTTACCGGGGCAACTGGCTACAAAAAGTCAGAGAAGAGCATTTCAAGTCAGGCTGTGCAAACAATGATTATCATTTACCATAACCAGGTATTGCTTAGTGCTCGGTTAATGCTTCTGCATCATGCTCATGCTGAATATATGTAAGTGATCAGCAGTTGTGTGAATGTTCATCTTTGTGCAAAGTGTCTGTGTTGAAGTAAAACTAAAGCTTTAAAACCCTAATTAGTAAAGGGTTTTCTGAAACAGTGTTCAACAGCAAAGATTAAAAAAGAAATGCTAACGGGAAAATGTTAGAGGACATAATGTATGCAAGTGTAAAATGATATAAAGATGCAAAGCTTTTAACATGAGAAAATAACCACAAGCAGAATGTCATATGATATATTAAAATTATGAAAAAACCTGAATTACAACCTGTTATATTCAACATGTGTGCTCTGTAGGTGTGTTGTATTTGAACGAAGTATGTATGTTGTAAAGACAAACTGAGCAGACTGGTTCAGCATTGGGAGGATTTGTTCTCAAACCTATTGGGAAGTGGACATCCTTTGTGGTCAAACATGTTCATATAGATTTTTTTCTTTCCCATATTAAATCAAAAACAGTATATAGGCTTTAAAAAATGTGGTAAAACTGCTCAAAAGTAATGGCAACGACTAAAAAGTGGAGAAACCTATCAATATTTGCTGTTCCGACTCCGAGTTGAAGAATATGGGGATTGGATGCTTTGCTTTTGTTTGGCTCTGCTGCTATCCCCTCCCTCTCTGATAAGAGGATTTTCAGGTATTTATACTTCCTGAATTGATTAAGTAAGTTGCTGTGTTCTGCAGTCAATTGTCCATCTGAACAAAGCTATTAAATAACTTGCTTGTTGTTTTCACCGCGATGCTAGTGCATGAATGCAAAAAAAGAAAAATACAATGTTCACACTTTGTGAGATTATGTTGTCCGGCATCAGACTCTTCTGTTGCATTTTGTTCACACTGGCAAGTGTTTGCTTAATCAAAACTGTTCAAACTGCAACCTTTTCAGACAGTAACACACATAAGTCAAAAAAATGTATTTAGTGGATATTTAATAAAACGTCTCTTCCAGAAACTCCTTGCTGTGACACTTGCAACCTATTCAAATTAAAAACGGTGATCGTTGCCAAGACGTGACAAGTTCGCATCCTGCCTGGCAATAAAGATTCAGAAAAATTAGATGGGAGTTATTATCATTGATCATCCATCTGCCAGAGAGACAATTAGTCTAATTGCTGGAATAAACAGGAGCATTACCGACACGCACATACTGTGGGAACATTTTGACTCCAACCTTTAGCACTGCTGTCAGAACAAGGCCAAAACGAGCAACTTTGTTGTTCAAATATAGCTCAAACAAGCACCTCTTTCTTTCCCCCTGCAGACTGAACATGGGGACGATCAGGATGCCCTACTTTAGTTTGCTATTAATTGACATGACATTATTTTTGTCTTTAAGGTTCCCACTGTCAAATAAACATTTCTATTTATGCTTTAACACCATGTGGCATATTTTTTTCTGGTATTTCATAAAGTCGTCAACTTAAATCAGTCAAGTCCAAATATGCAAATCAGTTACATTTGCAATGGCTAATACTTGCATATTTTATCACGGACAACGTTGATTTTTGTTTGTAGTTACTCATTTACATGCGGCGTATACAAAATAAGCAACAGCTTGTTTTTAGAGGTTATGCTGAAAGTTTGTATACTGCTGTTTTTTTTTATTTATTATCATGTAAAAAAGAATTCACCTTGTCTCCTTTTTGCAGTACAGTAGACCCTGAAGCCAGTTGCAGCATTTCAACATGATTTCTAAAACCCCAAAGCATAAGTATTGAAAAATTGCTCCTTTAGATATTGCACATAGAAAACCAGTCTATCATAGCTCGTTCCATTTTAGAGCAGACCCTCATTTTAATTACTATACATGGTGAATTAGCTAATGAATAATGAATGGATTCCTCATTCTAAGTGCTCTGACTGCTAATGCACTTGCGAGTCTGTCACTCTACAACCCCCTCACACATTGCCAATGTTGCGTTCACATTCTGTCCTCTTTACCCCCCACCCCTTCCCTCTCGTCTGAATCATACACACAATTTCTTCCCATCTCTGCGTTTCTCACTCTCACTGAGATTTGATTAGATTTCCTTCTGTAAGGAATTATTTAGTGATGAGAGTAGAGAATGAGAGGGAGACAGAGAAAGGCTCCAGGACAGAGGGAGACATAGTGGCGCTCAGGAGAGTGAGGGAGAAAGGTGCTTCGAGGAAAGAGAGTGGAAAAAGCTTCCAGGATTAAGGTGCAGTGGAGCTGCAGACATGCAGAGAGAGGCGGGGAGAAACTATTTACTACATGTGCACAGAATGCTTAACCTCAAATTCAATGAAGGAAAAATCAACAAGTATGCAATATATGGAATCTTGCAGGGACAGACTTGTGTGTTTAACAGCAATAAAGTTATCACCTGGCACAAAAGTTCAGATTTCTTTCATATGCATATTACCCACTTGCCTTCATCACATTCTTGTCTTCTTCCACTGTTAGACAAAGGCTCAGGAAATATTTATAACCTAAATCTAAGACAAAGGTAATAACGCCAAATCGGAAGTAAAAGTCTTCAAATGTTATCACCAAAACCCACTTAAAACACTGAAAGTGAAATAATATATCTTCAAACATTTTTCTGCTCTATATTTGATCAAATGTCACGTCCATGTGGTCATTAGCACTGTCACCCCACAGCAAGCAAGTTCTGGGCTTCAAATCCAGAGAATCTCTGGGTCCTGCGGCTTCCTCCCCAAGTCCAAAACTGCATGCTAGGTTAATATGTCTGAAATTGGCAGTAGGGTCATGAGTTTTTCTTTGTTGTCTCTGTGTGTTACCTGGGATGGAATGACAATCTGCCGAAGGAGTATTAAGAATCTCCCACCGACACAGTTTTACAGTCGTGAATAGGATAAAAGTGTTTATAGTGAATGGATGTAAATGCATTTGGTTTCATTAGATTGAAGCATTAAAGCTCAATTTTAATTTTCTTTTTATGTCACACAACTAAACAAAAAATCTCATCGGTTGCATGGTGGCACAGTGGTTAGCTCTGTGGCCCCACAGAAAAAAGGTTGCTGGTTTGACCCTCAGCTGGCGGTAGGTTCGAACAGTGGCCTTTATGTGCAGAGTTTACATGTTTTCCCCGTGATGTGTGGGATCTCTACCTTCCAGAGACATGCATGTTAGGTTAATTGGTCACACTGAATTGTGAACTGGAAGTGAGTGTGAGTGTAATTGGCTGTGTGATGGACTGACAACCTGTCCATGGGTACCCTGCCTCACACCTACTAATTGCTGGGATGGGCTCCGGCCTCCCCACTAAGCGGTATAGAAAATAAATGGGAAAAAAAAATTAGATTAGAATTTTTTTTTTCCAATGGTGATGTGGTCATGAAGGCATTAAGCTTGTTTCCTCTTCTACAGAGCCAAATCCTGTTTCATCATCCCAACCCCCGGTTGCTCAAAATAGTACCGAGGTTCCCATTATACTTCATTTCCAGCCTTAGCAAATGAGTGTATGTGCTTAAATGCAAGCCAAATTTTGTGGTAAACAGTACAACAATAAATATCTGTGTCAAGTTCCTGCAACTTAATTGTCCTCCCTGTCTGTGTGCACACCCTTTTGTTTGCAGACTTTTCATAAGGACACCTCAGCTTAAGTAGAGTGCTTGCTCCTGGCATCCATAATTACCACAGCAGCGACTCAAAAAGGCATTTTGCACATATGTACAATGCCACAGGCTTTAACTGTGGAGTAGGATTTGATGCTTTTGAAATAGGAATATCTTTCAATGATCATTTATAACCCACTAGAAAAACGTGGCGTAATTTTCTGCAGGGTTAAGCAATCATTTCAGCGCTCTCTTCACTGAGGATCCGCAGATCTCACTCTCACTCCACAGCCTGGAAGTTATTGTTCAGTTTAGTTTGCTGATGGTATTTTATAGTATTATGTATTTACAGCTATTGCATAAAGTCACAAATATTTACTACTTTTTTCTCAACATGCATTTTAAGATGCATGTTTATTTTTCTTAAAGCTTATTTGTTTACCAACATGTATATTGTTTCTTTTTTTGCATGAGAGTCTTAATGTTCAAAGTAAGCAAACTACAATTTTCGGCTAAAAGTAGGGAGATAAAATTGATTAAAATATTCAGTTTGATATGTAGTATGCAGAAAAAGAAAATGGCGTGGACTTACGACATTCTCATTCCACCACTCCCGTCTGAAGACATTCAAGTTAAGTGATTTGGAGACTCTAAAGTGCCTGTAGGTGTAAATGTGATTCCTTTTCTATATGTGTCATTGCTGTGACAGAGTGGCAGCATGTCCAAGCTGGTTCTTCCCTGATGAATCACAGGATGGGCTCCACTGGCAGCACGGTGGCACAGAGTTAGGACTGTGGAGGTTTGAAGATTGGCCTATCTGTGTGGAGTTTGTTTTCCCCGTGTATGTATGTGGGTTCTCTCTGCGTACTTTGGCTTCCTCCCACCCACAAGACATGCATGTTTGGTTCATTCATCACTTACCATGTGTAAGTAGCTTTGGACAAACGTGTCTGCCAAATGACTGTAGGATAGAATAAAATATGAAAAGTCACCTAATCACAAAGCTATACAAAGAAAATACACTATCATAAGAATTTTAATATGATGTCTTTAAAATAAAAGATTACCTTTTGGTTGGTACTGGTTCCTTCCAGTGAATCCTGAAAATCTTAAAGTCATTTTGATCAGAACTTGTCTTTTAATTCTCGTAGATCTGAAGCATTGCGTCCCAAAGAGATGCTAAAATACTGGTGCATGCATTTATTGCATCTAGGCTTAAATACTTTAATGCATGTTGAGCTTAATACCTTAAAAACTCACCAAAAACGTTTCCATTGATCCAAAACACTCCTGCCAGCATGCTGACCAGTACTTGTTTCTCCTTGTTTGGAAAATATATTATTATTTTTATTAGTTTTGCATTATGAAAAACTCTTCATATCTTGACACACATTATATTTGAAAGATATTATTGCTTCATCACCCCAATAGAGATCCTTCTTTCGGGAATACTTAACTGCTAGAAGATTAAAACATTTTGGGACTACAGAGGAAGAGACAGGCTTCTGTACAGTAAGAGATGGCCAGCCTCACTGTTTTTAATGCAGCTATCTTAGAACAATAAATCACTGAAGGTTATATTAGATTTGTTTTTGCCTTGTTTTAATAAGCTATTTTTTTCAATGTGCTTTTCTTATTTTATTTCTTTGCTTTGCTCTTATTGCTGTGAAATACATTACTTTTAGTTGCAAATTGCTCTTATTGTTCCCTTAATTATCTTCTTTAATATATTTTTAAAGCACTCTGGGATCCACTTGTGTGAACAGATACAACAACATTTCATTGTATAAGCTTCACTAAACATTTGGGGTAATTATGACTGAAGCAAGGGAAAAGATGAGGCCATGTGAAGTTGTAAAACATGCATGGGGAAGAGAGGGTTCCATGGATGGATCAGCTGCTTTCCACTACGACTATTTAACCTAAATGGAAGCCTGCACCTATAAACCTACAACACAAGTCATTTTGGGGTCTGACATGTCGTGATAGATATATAAAACATCTGTGATATGTTACTGCATGTATGAGCATGAACGCTTGTGAAGGTGGTGAGATTTGTGTGTGAAACAAAACGATACTGACAGTGGAGAAGTTGCAAATAATCCCAGCCTTTTTCAGCTCGTGTTGGTTTTCTGGCCTGGAAAATGAATTTGAAACATGGCTGGCAGCTGTTTTAGGTTAATGAGTCACAGTTTACTAGGTGCCCAGCACAAAACCGCAGACAGAAACAGCAGCAGCGAATATCTTGAGAAAACCGTGCAACATTTGGCAGCCAGAGAAACAGATTTTTTTCCACTGCTGTTGGAGATATATTAGAACTATGGTGAATATTGGACTTCAATTTATCAAAGAGCGAATATGCAAAATAGTATTTCTTCAGTACAATTTCAAGGCAATGATATATTGAAAATGCAAACAATCCTTCAAATCAAATTGCTTGCATAGAATAATTCCCCCTAGGTTAGCTTAAGAATGTACCATTGCTGAGCATATTACATTTGATTTATTAATGGGAAACAAGACAAACAACAAGATTTTACAAAATGCAAACATATTTATGGAAATCTTGATAAAATCAAGCCTTCGCAATAGACCTGGAATTATATGTTCTCATCAGCTATCCTCATTTAAAAATGCACAGTTATTACATGCATCCAATATCCCTTACATTATTATTTAGGTGGGCATATGACAACAAAGATAACTCCCATTAGCTGGAGTCATTTATTTAAAGAATAATGCATATTTGATACTAAAATGTGCATATGTTCATGGGAATTTAAAGACAAAGGTTGCTATTATGCAGGTCTGTCACAACTTAAATGTAATGTTTGGATGACTTAATTGTTTCCAAAACAAAATGAATAAACAAATATCTTTTTACAGTAATATTGGCAAATAAATCAAAAGCGAGGGCCCAATTGGATGGAGAAGGAAACTTGTTATTATTCACACAAAAAGTGACATCAGAAGTGCTACTACACCTAATCTAAACAGTGACATTAGCTGAAAAGACAAATTAAGTGCAAACTGTAATTATCCATATGATAATTAATCATCAAGTAAAATTTCATGACTGTGACAGGCCTAGTGTCAACTGAGTAAGATTTCAGACCTGAAGGATAAAAAAAATAGCAATCTGGAATAAAGAATAATCAGCATCACATTAGTTGGACAGTTTTGCTTCTGGCTAACTTGGATTAAATATAAATATTTATTTTGATATGAAAAAATATCCCACAGCAATTCTGACTCACATTTGTGGACCACAGTTTATTGTTTCAAGACACATCTGTTTATACCATGGATCATTTTCTTTTACTCCAATTAACAGCTTCAGAATTAATTAATTGATTACAATTCCTGACTGAGAGAAAAATCCTGTTTTTATTTGATTAGCATGAAGTTTTTCTTTTATTTTCTGATTTGTAATAGTTATGTACCTTAACTTTGAAATACAGTTCACTGAAATGTAGAAATCCTTTGTTTTCCACTGAAGTAACTAAATTAACCCTTTTAGATCCATCCCGTAAAAAGAAGTGGTAAGAAAAGCCTTAAAAGGTTTTTTTTAAACATTAAGTCTTCATTTGTTTCTTTAACAAAATGTAAACATAAAATAAAAAAATAGTTTTTTTGTCATCTCAGAATGATTAGTGCAATCTGCATTCTGGTATTAATTCTGAGGGCATATGACAAGTATAAGATTATCTAAAAAAGGATTTTGAGCTAATTTCTTACTATAAAATGATGGAAAATGCAAACTATATTATGCTTGGATGTATTGAATATGTCATCCTGGGCTTATTGGGTTCCATGATTCTGGAAGGTCAATTTTACCATGAGATTTTTTTTTTGTCTATTTGATGAGAAAAACGTTACCAGTCTTCCTATTTTAGTATTTTTGCTATTTTATTCTTTCAAATTGCCCTAATCATTTGTAATAAGGATTTCCATTTGGCTACAAATTCACATTAGGCTGTATGTGGGGCTCACAAGCCTAGTTTTGACCTATTCTACAACAAATTTAGTTGATTGAAAAGATTTTCTCTACACATCTTGAACTGGTTTTTTGAACTACTGATGAAACATATTTTTAAATACATATTTAAGCTGTTATATTTAAGATAATTAATGTAGTAGAACTTAATTGTTCTTTGTATTTATAATCTGAGTTGCAGAATCCTTAGAACGTTATTCCCTTATGCAAGCCTTACCTGTCTTCTCAATAGTTCTATCACCACCAGTTTTCAAAGCATCCTTATTCTCAGCAGAGGACTATATTATTTAATGCAGGCCACAAAGCATTAACTTTTTTTCTTTATGCACAACTTGTCTGTCTGCTTAATTGAAATCCAAGTTCGACAATATAGTCTTACCCCCCAAAACTTAAGTTTATTTAGCACCATTTTAAACTTTTGTACTTTCAACTTTGTTCTTATTAAAACTATTTGTAGTTACATTATGGGATGAACACAACTTGACGCAGCTGGATGGTGTGGTCTCAGCTAGCAGTTTGGAAGGATGGAATTGCCTCAGGTGGTAGCATCCATTGTTATTCTGAGGCAGTGCAGTCTCAAGTGTAGAAAGGGAAACATGTTCATGTCAAGCAGATTAATTGTGCGATAATAGTAAAAACTCCCATACTTCTGTATCGAACTGAACATCAACCTAGTTGTTAAACTGGCCGTTGAGGATTGTCCTGAAGCTCCAAATTCTCCTTCTGTCGTCAGGAGAAAATAGTTTTCTTTTTTCGTTCATGTTCATCTACAGAAAGAAAAAAGAAATAATTGGGACAGGAAAACAAACAGAAATGGAACAAATACAGATAAATCACCATGAGAAACACATATTTTGTAAGTAAAACAAACAAAACAGCAAAGCTTATCAGCATGTCAGCTGCTATGTTTAAACATGAACAAATAATGACAGAAAATCTGGCTACATACTGTCTGCCATCAACACTAGCAACACATAATCACTCAACTATTAGCAACGGGAAACCTAACCCTATTTCTCATGTTGCCAAACCACAGCTAGACTTGTGAGTAATCGTCTCATGGTGATGCTTGTGCTGCAACAATACGACAAACTCCAGGCCAACATAATGGCTTTGCGCTAACAGAACAATTATAAGTCTCATGGTGATGATTTGTCTTGCTGTTTGTGGATCTGGACCTTTATGACATGCTTTGTTTATAGTTTAAATGCAGCATTTTGAAAATGGTTTACAGTCATTAGCATTATTCCTACACTGATTTCTCACAGACTTAAAGACAGTCTCCCACCAAGCAGGATGCATTCACTGCTGAATAATCAAAGCAGATTAACAGAGAGAACAGAAAAGAGGAGGAAGGAGTGGAGAGGCAAAAATCAAAATCACTCCTTTGAGAAAACGTCGGCTCGACTACTTTCATTTGTTGAGTCCACATATATTTGATGGTGGTTATTTTTAAACAGACCTTAATCCTGTGCTCACCCTTCATTGGGAGGTAGATAATTATAGTAATCTGGTTGAAGGGAATTTAATTCCAAGCTGTGAATGGCTGCAGTGGGATAGACTAGATGCTTTATGAAAAGAATATAGTGGCCTATAATTTTGACATGTAGATGACTACGTATAAGCCACAAGGAACATTGTTCAGGATCTACTTTTGCAGTTTTGTGAAACTAATTAGTACCAAGGGGTGGCAGGTAGTCATATGAGAAAACCAGGCACATGGCAGGTATATACTTGATGAAAAATAGTGGCGAAGTACCCATTGTTCTCTTTGTTCTATATAGAGGACTAGTTTAAAACACTTTCTATGAAGTAAGACAACTTCAAAGTGTGCTCCTAGTGTTCATTTCAAATAAAAATCTAGTTGCTTGTCTAAAGTGCCACATTTCTTTTGAAAATATTCTGTTGTAGAGGAGAATTATAGATTGTCCTTCCATTGTAACCACACAGTTACTCGCTCATAATGAGCATGCTGTACTTGTCCTGCCCTTGAGCGGGTCTGTGATTCTCCACAGACTTGCTCCAGGGGTGCTCTCTGTAAAACTGACCCAACACCCTGACCTCCCTGGAAAGAGCAGAGTGAAAAGAGAGTTTCACTGCAGGGATCAATACAAGCATCACATTGTTATCACTTTATTCAAGTCAGTTAAGCAGTTTACAAAAGAAAGGCTTAG
This sequence comes from Pseudomugil tenellus, assembly GCA_037177515.1. Classification (NCBI taxonomy): domain Eukaryota; kingdom Metazoa; phylum Chordata; class Actinopteri; order Atheriniformes; family Pseudomugilidae; genus Pseudomugil; species Pseudomugil tenellus. The sequence continues at coordinate 5,103,837 of JBAMHX010000001.1, forward strand.
CTCGCCTTAATCTCCGGCCAAGATATGGGGGTATTGACAATATTTATTTTCCATTTTTAAGATTTTGTGAGCACAACTGTATTGGTAGCTACAATAGTCTTATACAATCATATTGTAAATGTATATGAATTAGTTTAGCAGCAAACATTATTCAGTGGAATACACAATAACCAGGGACTTATTTTAAGAACACCTCTCTTTTCAATGCCTCAGTGGAAAATGTATGATACTCTAGAGCATCAACAGTTGATTTGCAAGTGAATTATTGTGTAATCCCATCTTTAAAGAGTTTACAAATCCACATTAAGACAGTTTGTATTAAGATTAAGAAAATGCAAAACTAAATTCTACCTTATCATAGGGTAAGTAAAACAACAAATATTGCTCAGTAACAACAGGGTATATAGACTTTTCTATGATAGAAAAAAGAAACAACAGCAACAAAACCTAAGAATGTAAGACTTGCTAACATCTGGATTTTGTTTGTAATGGAAAGGTATTTAATTACTATTCATTTCCTCATCTGCAGTAGTTACCAGTTGTTAGGATCAGCTCTGTTCATGATTGGAAGAAAACATAATTTTTGGGTGCACGCACTCATTTGTAAAGAACATGCACTTTTGTTAAGAAAGGTGGTCAAAGTTCACCTTCCTCTATGAACTTCTACAGGCACCATGACTGCAATTCACAGACCAGAATAGATGAGACTGATAATTTATACCTGTCTGCAAAATGTGTAGCAACTGACTTGGACACTTATGTTTGGGTTTAACATCTGTGGTTTTTGGTAAAAAAACATTACTATCAAGATCATTTGAAGACAATTAAAGACCTCTCTGAAACTCGCTAATGTTAAAGATTGTGAGTCAAGAGAACAGTGAAAAACAATGCAGTGCAGAGCTATTCACAAACACCGGTCCATCTTTCTGGAGTCTTAAATTAGTCAAAGCCAGAAAACCATTTTGTTATTGCACGAGAAGGCAGAACGTTTTGCATCAAATGAGAAACTTTTAGTTTGGAATGGGGAAAATAGAGCATTTCAGCACAGAAACTTTTTCTATCTATGAAACGTTGTAGTCATAGTATTGTTGTTTGATCCACTTTGGACAATGCTAGACATCTCTCTGTGATCTAAAGTGGGTCATGTACTGACACATTTATCAAAGAATAATTACTACTTTGGAAGTGCTGTATAAAAGTCTTGAACTCAATCCCAGTGAAATATTAGTAAAAGAATGGGAAAGTAAGCAGTTTTGGAAGCCCATTACGAGTCTATAGTAGAAGCTAATCAGCATGAATAAAAGGCTTGAATAGCTTCCAAACTTATGTGGATTACTGGCCAACAGAAACTTATATTTGCAGCTGTTGCTTCATTAAAGGGTTACACCAGCTAGTGAAAACAGGTTAGGCTTTAACAGAACTGTAACACTCAAATATATTGATAGTCAAGTGTAACACTTGTCTCATTGTTGCTCTGTTTCAACTATAGTATGTAATATAGCTCATCCCCCAAGTAGAAGATTTTTTTTAATTATTAACATTATTATTATTATCATCATTATTATTTATTATTATTATTATTATTATTATTATTATTATTATTATTATTATTATTGAGTAATACTCTTTGTGTATCAAACTGCCTAAAACTCAAGAAACTAGCTCATTATATACTGCTATTTTTCTTTCTGCATCTAGATGTTCTGTGCAATATTTAGTTCAGTAATTAAGCAGAAACAGCCTACACATATTCTCACAGGTGCACACAGTATGCTCTTCAAGGAAGTATGGATGATTACATGCAGAGTGCTTTTTAGACTATGCTGTAGAGGCCAATTCATTTGGTGAAACCCATTAACTATACAGGAGCTATGTTGCCTTGTAGCTTTCATCTTGGGCATTTTGTAAGACTCCAAACATGATTATGAGCACTGGAGTCTGGTCTCTGAGTGCATACTGATCAGAGCCCAACTAGAAGTCTCACTACTAAACTAATTCATCACTGCTGAGTCAGAGCAGCAACATCCTCTTTTAAAATTTTGAAGAACTTCTGTTCCACTTAACATATTTATGCTTAGAGTTGCAATATGTGTCAGGCAAGACATTAGGATTATTTTATTTCTGTTTGTTTCTGATGTTTCTTTATGTTTCTCTCAGCTGTACAGGTTACTGCTAAGCTATTCTCAATGATATATAGTCTTTTGTAGGAGCCTTATTTTCAGGCATGCAACATGACTTCCCAAGTTATATACATGCACATGGACACTGAAATATAATAAATTATCAAAAAACAAAAACAAACAATACAAACAAATTAACTGGTTGCTGCTCAGGGCATCCAAAAATAAGCAATACTGCTGACCATGTTGCTATAAAGGAACAAGACGTGTTGTTTGGAAAACCCCTAAACCCTGAACACTGACAACATTCTGCTGTTGTTTTCATTTAAGGGACATCAAAAACCTCATGGAAAATAAGATAAAAGACAAGCTGAAAGTGGATTATTTGTAAAAATCCCCCTGTAGTGTCTGAGGTGAGTTTTATTTACAGAAGCTTCATTCCAACCATTCGGTTAACATGTTTTATGACATATGACAAATAAGGCCTCTAGATCTTTGGAGTAGAACTTATTTCCTTTCATTTTGGATATAAATAGATGCTTTTGCAATATTAAGTCATTTTGTGTCTGTTTAACCATGTTTATTGGTGTTGTATCAAGTTAATTGATTTGTATCAATTTAATTGATCTTTGAAGGTGCAACGTGTCACTGAATCAAAGATCAATGAAAGAAAAATGTAACACAGATTAAACCTTTTTTTGTTCTATATATGTAATATATTTATTTGAATTGACTGCACATACATGGCAGGAGACACATTTATCTCTATGGTGTCTCTAAATAGACAAACAATTGTCAGTATGAATAAAGAACCATATGAGCAGTAAAACTGGAATACCAGCTTTGCTTGATAAGTGGTAGAGCACTGTTTGGGATAACTAATGCCCTAAAAGCTATAGAAGAAGTAGCTACCTAGGGTAGAGTCAGCGCTGCACCAGAAGCCATTGGATCCATTTGCAGATGAAAACATGTTTATGTCTGGAAGAATTGTGGCCACTGATGAATGTGCTTGACATTTGAATTTCTTTACTTCTATCCCCATTTTTACCACTATGCTAGTATCTCTCACGCCAGGGGTCACTAACTCACATCCTCGAGGGCTACCACGCAGAAGGTTTTTCTGGTACAACACACCTGATTCAAAAGAAGAGGTTCTCCAACAACTTCTTGTCATTTTCTGCACCTACTTGTTAATGAGCTATTGATTTTAATCAGGTGTGTTGTGCCAGGAAAACACTAAAACATTCTTTTGGTGACCCCTGTTTTACACTCTGTACCTTTAAGGATTAATATTAAAAAAAGAATAATTTGCTTTTAGAATATTGAGAGTAACTAACTGTACTAATATCAAGGTTCAATGTTGTTGTGGTTTTACTGCTGTGAAATGTTAGTAAGTTGTTCCATAGCATTACTTTGAATCACGAACAGCATTTGTTGCAGTCTTGCAAATCTGAAGTCATACTTGAAGTATTTTTGTCGCAGAACGTCACTCTTTCCAAAAAAATTTTGTTAATTTAAATGACATTCTGCCTCCGAGCAAAAGCCATTCATAGTTTTAAAATGCCCATAAATTCAGAAACAGACAATTTTGTCTTTTTTAATGGGAGAGAAAGTTTGGAGTGTTTGTCTCTTTCAACCATCACATAGTTTCATGTTTGCTTATACCAACAAGAGAGAGAGAGTTTTAATATTGCACACAACCTGGGGGTTTTACGGACTCTCTGTGATAACTTGAAAAAATACAAGGAAAGAAAACAGCTCCTGCTGCAATGGTAAAAATAAAATTGACTCATTTATTCAACTTTATATTTTCTTTTTATTGTTTTTTAAGTTTAAGCTAGAAACTAGCCAAAGCCTAAGAAGAATATGTCATTTCATAACAAAACTTATTTTAATCCATTATTATGCTCCATATTGGAACCTAAAAATTATCCATATTTACACCTTCTGTAATTTTTGTTTCATTAATCTTCCTCTTGTTTAAATTTTAACACCACTCCTCATCCTCTTTGTGTTTCAGCATAGTGATATGCAACCACATAATGGTGTCACCATTGGACTTATTAGATGTGTGAATGACTTCTCACATAACAATAAGAAGGGCAGAATACAAAACGAGGATTTCCAATGAAGGACAGAAACACATTGGTGGGCAACAATAAAAGAACAAATTACTGTACCGCATATGGTGTCATTTGTTGTCCTTATCCTGTCACTCCCAGCATCAACACAAAAGCTCCAGAAAGAACTGCCTGCAACTTTCACTTTTCAGTCAATTTGCAAACGAGAATGGACAGAATTCATTGGCAAATAGCTGTGACTGAACAGAGGACACTTCAGTGAACTAATCCCTTTAAGCACTGTGCATTTTGGAGGAAGTGGCAACCTGCCAAGTTAGGCCATTGAAGCTACATCGCTATTGTGTCATTCTCTGTTTGCTAACAATGAGCCCTGGCATTTTTGGCCTTTTTGAGCCATTGCCATTTATTACCATTACACCACTACTCTTCCACAGTATGGCGAAAATCTTTGAGATTATGACAAACTGCAAGTAGAAATAGTTTTTACACCCAGGCATTAAGATTCCAAATTTTCAGCCTTGGAAATGTCATTTCAAACCTTAAATAGGCCATATTTACTGTTATTTATACAATTGCAAAATCCAACATTTACTGGTGACAACTACAGATGATGAGGTCATCACCGGGATATTGAATCTTACAGGAGGATATAAAATTAGTGTAACATGTTATTTCTCAATTCTTTTGCATGTAAACTTGAAGTCATGTTAAAGTATGTCTCACTTCTGATTAGACAAAATTACAGGGTTTGTGAAACTTGTTACTCAGCCAGTGCTACTTGCTGCATGTTCTCACTTACCTTGTCATGGTCACAACACAGATATACAGCTAAAATCATTATTTTTAATCAGTAAACACATGAAAAGAAACTGAAAAATTAGGATGTTTATGTAGGCTAATCTCTGTGTAAAAGGCTATGAGAGCTTATACTTGGCATGAGTTTCGAATGTGTTTCCAGTTTGTTGTTTACCAAAACCACATAGTTTTACAGTAACAGTATCTGCATAGTATGTATGAAACCATTTACCAAGATTACCACTACAAGCTAAGTCATGCTAACATACTGCACTGTGCCATGTTTTCATTAGTTCAATCAGTTTCAACTGCACAGCCATGCCCTTCCACTTACAGTTGGCCAGTCCTGCAGATCTCTTTTTAGGAGTGCAGTCATGGGAGCAGATTGGTGGGCATGACAAGTGACACGAATACTAAGAGCGCCCTCGCATTCAGTCAGTCTGCCACCCAGGGCATCCTGTCTTAATCCCTTTGCAGAGACCAGACAGTGCCTTGGCAGAGTGCATTTGAACATGGAGGTCCCTGCAGATTATTTAACCCATGCAATTATCATAATGGAGGCAGCATAAGGTAATATGTGAAAAGGAATTGAATTATCACTTGAAAGGTGTCTTTTTAGCCTCTTGCTCCCCCTCCTTTCCTGTATTGGTGGAGTGCAACCTTCTACTTGAAATCAAAGGACCACCAATGACTCACAGAAACTCTTACACAATGTGATACACAATGTGATACTGTCTTGCACAATAATTAGAAGAAGTATGCATATGTATGGGTGATTATTTGAAAAAAAAAATAGCAGGAAGTAAAAATCATGTAGACTGCAGATGTTGTTAAATAAATCCTTTTCAGTGATTTTCTTTATTCATGTCATGCATCACATTTTGTACATGTGAAAGGTTTGCAGAGTCCACAAAAGGAGCTTTTCCATTTTTACTTTTCTGAGCTCCCCAAAACACTTTGGTGAAGACTTTTTTATTTGAAAACTGGAAGAAATATCCATAAAACATGTTTGCATATTGCTAGGCAAGTGGCTAGGTATGTATCAGTTCAGAATAAACAGCTGTCTGCGACTCCATTATTCTAGGATAGAAATCTGCCAGAGGGTGGATGAAGGAACCATTCATGAGAGTGTTTGAAAAGAGAGCAAAACACAGCTCTACAGTAATGTAAAGATTGAAAAAGAAATGTGCTTTTAAACATTTCAGCATGAAAACATCAACTGGAACACAGCCAATATGATCATTTACCTGTAAATAAGCATATAAGTACTGATTCTGTAACAGACATGTGCGTTGATGCACATATTCTATAGTTATTTAGCAGAGTCATTTCTGCAAAGCAGATGTGGGATTCAGTGTCTTGCCCAAGGACACTTCAATATGTAGTCAGGGGAAGTCCGGAATTGAACCATCAATTTTAGGTGGACAGACAATTGCTCTTACCTACCTGAGGTACAGCCTCCCCTATTGTGTACTATTGTGTAGTAGCCTACTAGTTAATCAGCAGCATTTGGTGTTATGTTTGTCATTAGTTCTAATCAGATATAATCTAATATCTGCATAGGTGGTTTATTGCTTTGAAGCCATTGTTATTGTTTATTAAAACAAGATCTCATTGGAAGTGAGGTGTCTCAAACTATTTTTACAGAATTTTACAATGTTTTTCTGGTTTTAATCCTCTGCTGAGTTTCAAATTTATATCATAGAAATCTCAGTTATTTCACAAAGAAGAAAATGTATAGTAATAATGGGGTTCCTGTAGCCTGGGACTTATACCTAACAATCATTAGTCCATGGGGCATTGTGGCTTTGTGGCTGATAATTGTATTGCATTTCTCATTACAAACAAGACAATGATGGTAAAAAAAAACCAAAAAAACAAAAACAAAAGAAAAAACATTTGTTCCTTTTGGGAAATGACATCACATCATACAGCCTGGTGGTAAATTGAAATGCGCCAATGCGGTAGGTTGCGGTCCACAGTGATTGTCTGTCTGACCGCAATTCCAGATGGCAGTTTGATTACTCCAATTTCTGCCTTTATTTTAATTAAATTCCTTTCATTAAAGAGTGTAGAAAATTGAGCCAGGCTAAATACAGGATGATTTGGAACAAAATAATTTTGCCATCATGGGGGTGCTGTCTCTCCTTAACCTCTGCTAGCCCAAGGGGACCACAGAGGTGAGTTGCAGGGCAGAGGGTCAACTGTACCACATCGTGATGATGACTAATGAGTATGGTTGCCTCTTCCTTTGTTTCCTTTAATAAGAGAATTAAAAAAGTTTTTACTGTACCATTTTTTTGTATGTCTCCTTGTATTTTATAAATAGGTATAAAATATGGAGATATGTAATGTTATATATTGTTTTTAACCATGAAAGTATTTGGGTCATGCATACAGTATTTTACATCCTTCTAAATATTCTGTAAATATTATCATTGTTGTAGATCATTAGCAGTAATAAATTGATGTATTATAACGTCTGTAATCTGAAAGAAATTAGCTTGAGATGCTGAATGTCAGTATCACTTTGAGTTCTTTGGCCCTGTTTTTGTTGGTTTGTTTATTTTTTGTGTGTATTTTATTTCTAAACCAACATATTTAAAGCAAACATTGGGTCCTCTCTCTATGAGAGTGAAATAAATCAAGGCAGCTTTAAGATAAGAACAAATCAATGCGGCATATGTGCAAGCATTCAGCTTTAATAAGTCTGGATTGTCCCTGCAGTCCTTATAGTATCGTGCTGTCCATGATTATATAGAGCCTCTCTACCTTCTCACCATAATATTTGGCAACATTTTTTCATGAAGCATTTCATCTTCATCCACATGAGAGGAAAAACATAGCATTGCACTTTATTACCTTTTTATTTCAAGATTACAGCCAAATTAGTATCCTACAATTCTCTTTCACATTATGTTGCAGAATGTGTTACAGGTTGTATTTCCTGTGCAATCAGAATGACACAACCTTGTATCTAATACAACATATTGTTTTTTTTTTTCTTTTCTGTTAAGACAGTTGTACTGTGTGACTTTGTCAGAATGCTCATTTTATGTCCTTGACAAGTAAATGCATTGTGGCTGCTGTCACATGCACAGATCAGGTTTTTGGCTTAATCTTGCTATGACTTTGAGGGCATTCCACTCAGTTAAATAATCTTACATTACTTACATGATTTCCACTAAGGAAACACCAATGTCTTCTCTGCATCACTCTTTTGTCTCATTTTTTGTGATCTAGATTTCAGTGGATTGCAGCAACAGTCTATTACTCTTCTTTCTTGCAGATGGGATAAAAAAAAGGCAAAACACTCCTTTAAAGACATTGTTGAATACAATGTGAAAAGTCTATTTTTTTTCATGACAATACTGTTTCAACAGCTGACTTAATTAAGCAAACAGACAGATAGAAATTGTGTCAGGCTTAAATGGACAGAGAAAACGGCAGATGTGATGATACCATGACCACTATAAACATGACACTAAACCATACATGTGACAGCTGGCCAGTAGTCTGAACAGCCTCACAGTTGTTCCAGGCTCATTCAGTTTAAAAATAGCTGCCAGGAGTGGTAGCTGACACAGTCTAAAGGGATTGAGAAATTAAATGGAAAAATCCAATTAATTCTTCTTTGTTTTTTTTGCTGGGACCTGTTTTATTAATGCAATTGCCATTGTTTTAAATCTGTTTAAAGAATAAGGAGTATCGCTGATAAGTCTGCATCCTTCTGCTTTAGATTTATTCCCCCAAACCAACATTCACAGTACCGAGGTCAAGATGGAGGAGGAGAATTGCCTCTTTTTAGGTGCCGAGTGAAGCATTTCCAGTCTGTGTGTCAGTGATGGCAGCTAGTTATGATGGTCCTCTGTGCCAGATTTTAAAGCTGCCATGCCCGCATGCCCTCTGGGACTGCTCATAAGCATGCATACATGAAGTAAAACAGCTGCCAGAAAGAAATGTTTGCAGTGCTGGGTAGTGCAGTCTAGCCTAATAAAGATTGAGGGACACAAAATACAGTAGAAAAAAGCTTATTTTGTTTTCTGTATCCTTGTCTAAACAGATGAGTATTGTTGTATTAATATATTCTATTTATATATACGTTTGTCTAAAATGAGATGATTAAATGAATAACAATCAGCACATTATTTCAGCTTCATTTAGTGTCTCTCCAGCTGAAATTAAAGATTGGTGCTTTGTCCGACAAGTTTTCCTCCTGACTGACTAAGGTTTAAAAAATGTAAAAGAAATTAATAATTATTAAGATTTCTATTTTAAAAGGAATAGACTTTAAGTTGATAGTTACTAATATATCTGTGTAGGTCTAGTCCTGGATAAAAAGATGCAGTAAGCTGTCCTCATTCTGTGTAGTAAAGTTCTGGCCTATATTTAATAGATAAGATATATATTCATCAGCAGCAGAGATTTATCATAATTTCACACACAGATAGAGCAGACTTGTCATCAATCTGCATCTCAGAGGCACATTGTCTGCAGCCAGGTCTTGAGAGACCCAGATGGCCTGTGAGGTTACAACATCAGCACAAACGAGGTTAAAAAGAGGACATACAACAAACGTATGCAAATGTAATGAATCTGTAATGTGATGAATGAATAAGCAAGATGTGATTCAGCTCATCAAACACCCCTCTTAGTGGCCAAAGGCTTGTTTCTACACCATTATGAGTCTTTCCAGATTCCGTATTACTTCTTACTTAACCCACTCTATCAATTTCACACTCAGATGATTAACTGAAAATGATCATTAGCATCTGTCTAATCAACAACTCAACCTAATTTACTTTACATATATTTTAATACTTTCTCCTCTCCAAACTGTTACACTGCTAAATGACTTATGTTTATTATTTATTTAAGGAATAAAAATAGTTACCATAGATTAATGCTAATGAGCAAAAATGATTAATGTTTGTAAATGCTCCTTACATCTGTGACAAATGTCACAATAAAAAAAAAATCAAAGCCATTTTGAAAAGATTAAACTTTCTTTTTTTACTGTCAGATTCTTCAAATGCAAATGACAATGTTAATTTTAGGGCCAGAGAAATTCTGTTGTATATAAAAAGAATTCAAATTCCCCATCAGAACCCCGAAGGGAAACGCTAAATATGCCAACAAGCTTAGACAAATATCAAAATCAAACTGCAACCGCAGAGAAAGTTACTCTATAATGCAACATTTTGTGCTCATTGTTTTATTCTCAAAGGTCTGTCATCTTCCCAAGTTAGATTTGTGTGAAGCAGTCTTCTCATATTTCTACAATTTACACTGCTAAACAGATTATTCTGCCAAAGTGTTAAACTGTAGTTTGGTCGTAGGAATGTGTTTGTTTGCTTTGTGCCAAGCTTGCTTCGGTGATGCATGAGATGTCTACGTTAGCAAATCTTGTTGGTTGAAATAAGACATTGCTCCCTCAACTGTTACATACAGATTTTAATCAGCTGACATTGTAATTTAAATACCCTGAAATACCTCTTTCTCAGTCTCTTTGTGCATATTGAAGTATATGTTTCCCTGTGCACTTCTAAAACAAGATCATTATAACAAATGAATTTGGCAAATCCGAGCTCTGTCAGACATAAAGCCAGTGGCTGCTGGTGCAGTAGTTGGGAAATAAGGGTGGGTGTGTTTTTATGTTGCTGGCAGGATTTTAGATGTAAGCAGCAATCGCCTTCAGCGGCTCTGAATACATGTTGAGTATGGATAGATGAAATTAATCCATGCCGTGTTGCACCAACAAAGGGAAAAGCATTTTTTCCTCATGCAATATATATGCCATTCCTTTATGCAATGAGGCATAAGGAGCTGTTAAATTGTATCCATATCAAAGGCATTATGAAGAAGACATGTGGCCAAATCTTGAATTACTCTAGGAGTGGTAGATCAACAGACTCGTCTATTTAAGCATTCGAGTGGAAATGCAAGCTGATATGTTTTATTGACAGCAGATAATCACTATCAGTGTGTTCGCTATGTCTGACATTTTCCTCTCTTTGGTGGCAGTGTGGGGTTGTTGTAATTCCAGCCAGACAAAATGAGCTCCAGCCAGTGGGAGGCCTTATTCGATCTGATTCCCCTGCAGAGGCTCGTCTCTCTGCAGCTTCGCTCCATCACAGCTATCGCAGCAGCCTGGCTGGTGCAAAACCACACATGCACTCATTTCTTCTGATTAAGTCAGCCATTCATCCTCACTAGAGAAGATTCCCTCCTCAGTTAACAATTTTTACAGTTCAGAAAACACCTGTCATAGTACACTTGTTTGTCCTTGTATTTTGGTTGACAGAAAGATATGTGTAACAGATAAATCCAGCTAAGAGCCAGAAACAGACAAGAAGAATATTTAAATTAGATGACTTCGTTTGCAAGGTTAATGTATTTTTGTGATAGACCAGAGTGCTTTGCTTTTGGCAAAGACATGAACTGCACTGATGAATGGTATTTGAATCACTTAACAGCACAGCTTGATACAACACTGTCACATTTCAGGCTTTTAGCAAATATATATGTTTGTTATACTGCGTGTATTGATTTATTTGTAGGCTGCCATCTTTAAAGGCAGAAAAAAATGGGGGGTGATAGCAACACGTCAACACTGCAGAATGGAAGTGGGAGGTACAGGCTGCGCTGTATGTGTATCATGCGCTCAATCTATTTTTATCATCAGCATAGTCAGGCGTATTCCTACACATGTTGGTTGAATATACGAATCAGTGCTAATTCAACCTGATCTAAGATGACAGTAAACAGTCTGTATGTAGCTCACAATGTTGCAACAGCTAAACTTTACCCTTTGTCATTAATTTTATATAAAAAAGAAGAAATCATCATTGTACAAGTAGTAGACTTCTACCTGTACTCGTGGATATCTCTGATTTTCAAAAAGCACTTATCAATGGTGATCAGAAAAAGCTGATGTTGAGACAATATTTTAAAAGAAATAAATAAACCAAAGAAAAGTTGTATGAAGAAAATGAGAAAGCTAAAAGCTTTCCATGTATTGTAGTTTGACGTTTTTTGTTGATATTCGGACTGTTGGTCTGTCCATATTGACCAAGATGAATGCCCCTGTGACTTAACCTTTGACTTAGCAACACAAGCAGGTTCCACCATTTCTTTTCAATACTAAATCATTAAGCTTTTCTGTATTCAATAACTCCAGGCTCATAATTCCCATGAGTAAGGGGCTTAAAATAAATTATTTCACAGGTTCAGATCTAATGGGAGACACTGACCAAATGTGTTTTGGTACTTTAATGCAATTTAACTTTATTTGTATAGTGCCACTTTACAACAATGTCATCTCGGGACACTTTACAGACAAAGCAATTTGACCCGTTTCATAATAAATAGCCTAGCAAAGGAAAACAAACAGATTGAATCTTGACTTTGTTACAATTCTCCATCCTGAGCATGCATGAGGCAACAGTGGGAAGGAAAACTCCCCTTTAACAAAAAGGGAAAACCTCTCGCAGAACCCGGCTCAGGGAGAACAGCCATCTGTCTCAACTTTTTAGTTTGAGTCTCTTGTGTGGATCATCAGAGTTTCGAATTTGGGAAAAACAGAAACTGCTCATATTGACAATTAATCTATCCATTCAGGACAGATTGTTTTTGTTTTTTGTTTTTTTTTTTGGATGCACAATGATTTGGGAAAGCAATTCATAAAAATTTTAGTTTTTGATAGGTCATTTGTAATTCTCAAGAGTGAAAAATTTTCCAATCCCTAATACCAAAAGCAGATGATTTTGATTATGTATTCAGAAAGTCCAAAATGTTTTCTCAGTCTTGTAATTGCCTTGTAACAGGAGCACTGTACAATTTGGTAAATCTTCTCACCATGTTTTTTTATTCTTTTTACAGAGAACACAAACACCAGATGAACTATGAATGCTGAACACAATGATCTCCTCCCTCCAGCGCCAGACAATGAGAGGTCGTAGGCTGAAGGGGGCGCTATCCAACCCCCTCTTTGTGCTGCTTTTGGCCCTTCAAATCCTGGTGGTGGCTGGGCTAGTTCGTGCTCAGACCTGTCCTTCTGTTTGCTCATGCAGTAACCAATTCAGCAAAGTCATATGCACCCGTCGAGGTCTACGAGATGTCCCAGATGGCATTTCTACAAACACTCGTTATCTGAACCTCCAGGATAATCTCATTCAGGTCATCAAGGTGGACAGTTTCAAACATCTGCGCCATCTGGAGATCCTACAATTAAGTAAGAATCACATCCGGAGCATTGAAATTGGGGCCTTTAATGGATTGGCCAGTCTCAACACGTTGGAGCTCTTTGATAATCGACTTACGACAATCCCCAATGGAGCATTTGAGTACTTATCCAAGCTAAAAGAACTGTGGCTACGGAACAACCCAATTGAAAGTATACCATCTTATGCCTTCAACCGTGTTCCCTCACTTCGAAGGCTAGATCTAGGTGAGCTGAAACGTCTCTCCTACATTTCTGACGGAGCGTTTAAGGACTTGAGTAACCTACGCTATCTGAACCTAGGAATGTGCAATCTAAAGGAGATACCTAACATTTTACCGTTGGTTAGGCTTGAAGAACTAGAAATGTCAGGAAACCAGCTTTCTATTGTGAAGCCAAGTTCATTTATAGGGTTAGTAAACCTCCAGAAGCTCTGGATGATGCATGCCCAGATCCAAACTATTGAGAGAAATTCCTTTGATGATCTTCAGTCGCTGGTGGAGCTCAACCTGGCTCATAATAACCTGACTTTTCTACCCCACGATCTCTTCACACCACTTCATCGTCTGGAAAGAGTTCATCTCCATCATAACCCTTGGAACTGCAATTGTGATATTCTTTGGCTTAGCTGGTGGCTTAAGGAGACAGTACCTGCCAATACCAGCTGCTGTGCTCGTTGCCATACTCCCACCTTCTTTAAAGGCCGTTACATTGGAGAACTGGACCACAGCTACTTTCAGTGTGATGTTCCTGTTATTGTAGAGCCACCCACTGACTTGAATGTGACAGAAGGCATGGGTGCTGAGCTCAAATGTCGTACAAGCTCTCTGACTTCCATCAGCTGGCTCACACCAAATGGTTCCTTAGTGACACATGGAGCTTACAAGGTGCGCTTGTCTGTACTCAATGATGGAACTCTGAACTTTACAAGCGTCACAATGCAAGACACTGGGACATACACCTGTATGGTTAGCAACACAGCAGGCAATATTTCTGCTTCTGCTGTGCTTAATGTCACTTCAGTGGAAAACAGTGGGGTGACCTATTTCACCACAGTCACCGTGGAGACCATTGAGACACCTGGGGATGATAGCCAAACACCACTACCCCCATTTGGCTGGGTGTCATCCTCAACCACAAAGGGTACTCCTGTTGCAACAAGGACCACAGAGCGAACTTATACCATTCCAGTTCTGGATCCCGATGGAGATGGAGCCCCCAATAGCCTGGATGAGGTGATGAAAACCACCAAGATTATCATTGGTTGCTTCGTGGCCATCACACTTATGGCTGCTGTTCTGCTGGTTATTTTCTACAAGATGAGGAAGCAGCATAACCAACAGGACCCTGACGGCCCTGCCTCATCCATGGAGGTCATTACTGTTGAAGAAGAGCTTGCAGGTGTTGCTGCTATGGAGAGACACCTATCACTGCCCCCTCTGGAGCACTACAACCACTACAACACCTACAAGAGCACTTATCACCATCCTCCTATGCTCAGTACCATACACAGCTCAGTCACACAGGAACCCTTACTGATTCAAGCCTGCTCAAAAGACAATGTACAAGAGACCCAAATCTGACTTTAAATTTAATTACAATGGAACAAAAACATGAAAACAAAATAATTAAAATGACAGTTGATGTCATTTACGGCACTTAATCGGCATTTGGCAAAAGGACAAAGCGATACTTTTAAAAAAAAGTGTCTTTACAAAAAAACAAAGGTTATTTATTAAAGATATGTCTACTTGCTAAATGAAGAAAAACAATTTGTGATAGCATTTTAGCTCATTTTATTTCTCTCTGTGTGTAACACTGCACAAGGGAAAGAATGGTTTATTAAATATGAATTTGAATACAGCTTGTAAAGTCACTATAGGTTTTGGCCCAAGATTAAAATTAATATTACGCTTTTTTTCTGTTAGCAAGACATTGCTTACTCTCTTGCAAGTTAGTCAGCATACCATCCAGTAATGAGAAGCCTACTAAACATCAAAGCATTCTTAATAAATTGATGAAGAAAGATGGGGGGAGGGTTATTTTCTTCACCATTTCATTCAAGCTGTCATTCAGCATAAGATTAGATCTTATAATGACACAGCTCTGGATTATATCACAGTGAAACCAGCATGCCTGCAGAGCAAAGCTACCAAATGACTAAATGTGCATTTCCCCCGTGGCTCCTAAACAACAGCCACACATCCTTCATTTTAATTAAGATCAAGGTCTTGGTCCCACTCCCCCTCCTCACGCTTTACTACACCCTTTTTAACCTTTTTCCTTGTGATCCTGCTCTCTTCTTTTAAGTCTGAATTCTCAATTTTCCTGGTCAATGCTTTTCTCATTTCTCTGTTTCACCATATCTTTTCACCCCTTTGATTGTCTCTCTGTTATGAGCTCAGACTCTTTCCTCACCCTTCACCATGTCTCATTTGTCTAGTTTTATCCACTGGCACATGCCCCGCGACAGAGGAATACCGCTTAGGAAAATGAAGGGTAGCATAAGGCTGTGGTCTGCACCCTCCCTGTTAACCCGGTAATGATCTACGTCCACTCGGTGTCGCACTACCTTACTATCACCCCAGGGTCACACAAGCTCAGCCGCTGATAGTCCATCTGTTAGTACAGATAAAAAAGGCAAATGAGACTGCCTTGTAATGTAGTATGACCCTGTCAAAAAAATGCAGATCGAATCTAACGTAGTCAATGATGCAGTTAGAAACCTGCAACAAAATAAGGGATGATGGGTTATAGCTCATTAATCTGTATCAACGGTTCATTTCCACTCTAACAGAGAAAAGCTGATAAGAAAACATCATGAGACTTTGTGCCTAACATCTAACAGGGGGTAGAGGCCTTTGATATTGAAGCAACCCCTGCTCAGTCTCATTTTTGTTGAAGCAAAAACACACAGACACTTTGATGTTGCATCATTTATAGAGCATCAAAACATTGTCTCTCCTCCTATCTGTTTATGCACTGCTTTTGTCCCATTTAGTCTTTCAAAGAGGAGGGCTTAAGGAAGTGGAAGGCAGGAATGAAAAGAAAAGAATACTGGTTTGGGAGGACGCCCGGGGTAGACCCACAACGGTCATGAGGGGTCTTCAAACAGAGATATTGCAGATTTGAGGGGAGAGAAGTGGAAAAGTAGATAATAAGGAGGGAAAAGTAGCCATCAGCCTGTTGCCATGGAAACAGTGACCTTGTGGAGAAAGTAAGAAGAGGTAGATATGCCTTTCACTTTGGTCTCTGCGCAACAAGCATATTTTAATTTCCGACTGGCGAGTACACAAATGGGACTGATTATCTACAAAACTGGCTTAATGGAATGTGTATTTACAGATGGGTTTTGATGAGAGTTGACCCACACATGGTGTCCCTTTGACGAGCAGTGTTCAGTATGAGTTGTTTGGAATTAATCATCTCATAATGTCAAAAATTGGACAACTTGGCTTTCCAGCAGCTCCATCAGCCTCCCTGCTACTCATCTCCAGGACGACCACAATAGCTTTGACACAGAAAACTGAGCAAAATCAATCAGCAAAAATAATAAGTGTTCTTGTAGTTTATTCAGATGAATAAATATAGAAAGATGCAAAATATAGAAAGATAGAAAAAAAAGAAAAGAAGAAAAGAAAAGAAAAGAAAAGAAAAGAAAAGAAAAGAAAAGAAAA
>JBAMHX010000001.1:5125173-5136938 GCA_037177515.1 Pseudomugil tenellus
GGTTAGATGTGGCCTGGAGGAGGAGTGAAACTTGAAAGGAATAGTCCAGTGTCTTTTGCTGACTTGGGGTCACGCTACATATTTAACATCCTGAATCCTGATTGTGGTGAACAACCAGAGCCCTGAACTGTCATCTAGCCATTCTGTTAGAGTAGACGATGGGACAATAATCTCTCTGTTCTTTCGTCTTTTGATTAAAATGTGATCTGTGTATCCATCTTTGAGATTTGGCCATTGTTTGAGTAATGAAAATGTTATTTCAAGTCTTTTCTGAAGCAGTATTGCCTTTTAGTACAGTTTAGTACTAGTTTATCATTATTGTTAATGTAGCCGAAACAGCAAAACATTTTTTTACGCAATGGATTATGGGAAAAGGGTCCGCCAAGAAAGTGGTGGATAGGACTAAATGATTGAATCCATGTGGCGCTTGTGCCACCAGCAGACACAATCATGTGCACAGAAATCTCAAACACATCCATTTGTTTATTTTGCAGTTGATCTGTTATACTAAAGATATAATTACCAACATTCTGAGGAAACATCTGGTGTCGTTATATGCATGTTTTACCTTTAAAAATAGTTTTCTATTCTCCAAGTTCAAGGTGGGGAGATTTTTTTATAGCGTGCTTGTACTATATGTGGTTCAGGTTGTGAAATATTAAAAAAATAGGTCAGTAGAAACAAGAGATTGTGTCATATTCATTCAGGTTTTATATTTTATTTAGACAGTTCATTACCCCTGACATGTTTTATATGCAGGCCTTTTATTATGTGCTTTCTTGTGTATTGTTTGACTTCTAATCCTAGCATCAACGTTTTCATAAACATGCTGTCATATAGATGCTGGTTCTTTGGGTGCCAGTCAGAATTCTTTTCTGCATCATGCACCAAACTTGGCATGAACCAGGGAATGCACAAAAACCTAATTAAAATATGTATTCAACATATTTTCACCTGCCACCATTATGCTAGTACTACAGTAACCCACAAACCGTGTTTCAGCAAACAAAATTGCACATGCCAATTACTGCACGCAAAGTGGGATCTTAGTATCCTTTTCACAAGGTCAGCATGAGAACTCAAGAATAAATTGACATTCTTTAATTCTCCAAGCACCAAACTACAAATTAGAAGGTAAATAGCTGCCTTATAACAAATGAGGTAATTAAGCTTCTATTTATTATTTTCAGCTAAATTTAACCAAAAGAAATGAAGCAATGAAATGCTACATTTATAATATTACTGGGAGCCATCTTCCCTGACTGTCCCCTGTTTGAAAGCCATTAGCAAATGGGGATTGTTGAATTTATGTGACAAATACACAAAGATCCAGTTCAGTGGCCTGTTAGGTTGTTAACTTACTCCAAGATTATCTGTCATTTCAGCTCAGAAAATATGTTATAATTGACTTTAAAGCAAGAGTTGGGTAGAAATTGTGAAGGCCCAACTGGTCCCCATCAGTCATCAGTAAACATCATGTGGTTAAAGTTCACAGAGCTAGCAGGAGCTGAGGTTTAGATGTTACATCTGCAGTTATGTTGGTTTGACAGCTGGCACAATCATAATGTTCAGCTCAATGACTATTTCCCTGCTGAGAAAATTCAGTTAGTTGGACTGAATCTGTTCCTTATTCCAACTCTGAGAAATGTCATTATTTTGCTAAGTTCATCTTAATGAAGCAAACCTTTTTAGTTACACCTTGTGTAAAGTCTAAAAAATAGTTGTAGTGTAGTTTTAAAGATTTTGGAGGGTTTTTTGTGCTTTCTACCTGGTGTTCATCTGGATTCATCTGCAACAAGTTACTGAACTGAAAGGTTTTCTGACTGTTCATTAAATATTTCGACTCATCATTTCCTAAAATTACAGTCTAATCTAATTGAAGTGCAAACTATGTCAGTTCATTCAAGTTTTGGAAAAAAAATCACAATAATAATAAAGCAAAGACATGATACTTCTGGTGTAACAGAGTTCAAATAAAGTTACATTAAAATGAATAATTTAAATAGTTCTCAATAAATTTTGCAATCAGCTCCAACAAAATATAAAGTTCAAATCAATATGATCTTGACTGCTGATGTAAAGCAATGATTTCATGAAGTCATTTCATACTTTATGAATATTGTGTAGCATCTGTAAAGTGTGAACTGCTTGTACGCTGCTAAATACAAGTGCATACCATGACACAATCTGTGAAAGATGGTTACAAAATTTAAAGGTTTCTCTGTAGACATTTCAAATCCTACACCATGTCACAATGTAATGTTGGTTGCAATAACAATCGAACCACGGTTGCTTGTTCTCCCCTCTCTTTTCACAATAAATTATCCAATAAACGAGGATCACTAACAAATATTGTTTGAAAGAATTGCTATGAAATAGGGTTTGCTGCAATTAGCATCAGTGGGAGCCAATTTGAAACAGCTGTAGGCCAGGGCTTTAAATTGAGTTTCCAGGCTCTGATGCTTGCTTCTCACTATAGCTTGGCATCTCTCACATTTCTGGCAGCTTTTGTGCTCAGAGTAGCTTCAGACATTTGCCTGCACAGACTGGATAAGTGAGGAAGCCAAGTATTTTGTGATTTTGTGGAGGAGAAAAGCAAGGGAAAAAATATGTGGCCCAAATTGCATATTCGCTATCTTTGCTTTATCTATTTTGAATGCTTGTGGTACCTCATAGTTTTGCATTTGATGACTTTGATGAATTTCTTAATTTGTTTTTGATTATTAGTTGTTATGGTAACTGACACAGTGATACAAACTTGCAAAATAACTTCTTTAGATATAAAGCTAATGAACATCTTAACTAGTATGAGCTAATCTAAAGTTACTAATAGAAGCAATTTATTAAGGGTTGAAAAAATCGTATATAATTCTCAGAGATTTTTGGATTTGTAAAACATACATGAAAAACTAAAGAAAAGAAGATTTTTAGATAAATTAAAAAAAAAAAAATAGCATGGAATTTGCATTCACAAAACAAATACCTGAACAAGTCTTGTCTGCAGATAATGAAGGAAACTTAAAATCTTTTATTGCATCTGGTACATAGATGGGAAACATGAGTCCAATCAGACATGCTTCATGGATCCCAGACTGGGAATCTTACAGCAGCCTTACACAATAGAAAGAGAATAAGGATCCAACTACATGGCCTACATGTTTATAAACCCTACTGTGTGTGTAATACACACCCCATGAATATCTAGTTAATGGAAATAAAAGAAAAATAAAAAAACAATATGCAATATACAATTTGCAAATACATGTGCCTAAAAACGAAAAAGACAATTATATCAAGTACAAGCATTTAAGATTTAAAAACTGAGGTGCAATTGTAAATATAAAACAATTTTGGTCCATTTTACTTGAAATTTTCAAGAACAGCTGATCTAAATGAGATTATTTTCATTTAATGAAAAATATTTGTTTAAGAATCAAGTATGTTTGATTGTTAAATGAAATCATTTTTGTGTCATTCTGATTAATGTAATAATCTAAATAATACAACAAATCACACATCTTCTATAAGTAGCACAGAATGCTACAGATGACTTTTGTGCATTTACATAACGATACAGTCTGAAAAATAATGTAAATCTTTGCACTGTGAAAAAGTCCTAATGTGAAAGCAGAGATGACTAGTTGACTTGACAGCAGCTACTCAAATGCAAAATTCTACCTTCTGCACGGCAAACAGTGGTATGACACCTAATCCAGATGTTGATTCAATAAGACTGACAGAAGCTGAAAATGGTATATGATTGCAGCCTATCACATATGCCCTCACTATGAACTGAAAATCCTTAATGTGTTCAGCTCTGACCTAATCTTTTATGAGAAAATCATAACATAAAAGCTGATATCAGCCTATTTTTCCTTTTCAATGAGGACAATACTTTTTCTTGATATGTTATTGTTTGTGTGGGTGGTGGAATAAATTACAAAAAAAAAAAAAACAAAACATCCTCTTGGCAAATCTGCCCGGATGAATAATGTCCAATATAGTTTATATTACCATTAAAAACATTTAAATCATATGTTATGTGATCAAAGAGTAAGACCAGTATTTACAAGTAATGCAGCAATAAATATGTGCAGTTGTGCTGCACATATTTATTCTTTAGTTTATTAGTATTTGTTGTAAACTGTTTTCAAGCATTATTGCATTGCACACATACATCCCCTTTTGAATCCAAAACTATTTTTTTATGTTGCTGTTTTCATATCTCGAGTAAATTAATAATGTGCAGCGTAACTGCACTTCTATCTTATGAGCAAGGAAGCTGATAGAGTGTGTTAGCTAAGTGGTGCTGACAAATTAGAAGTGATCTACATGTAACAGGATTGACACATTTGGTCGAGGACAAACTCTCTTAGGCCTTGATGTGTAGAGGTCACAAATCAAACTGTCAGGTAGCAGATTTCACATGTATAAACACATAGAAACGGCCTATTCATTTATGATAGAAAATGTGTTTTCATCAGCTCTGGCACAGTTTCAAGCAGCACAAACACATTTGCTTGTGCATTCCGGGAAAACCTTTCTGGAGTAGCGTAAAACTCTTTCATATGCTGACATATTTTTTGCTTAAATTACTAAAAAATGTCTAAAATGGATTTTTGATTGACAAGAGTCTTGGGAATTTTGGGAAACAAAAAATCCAACCATATTTAACCCTGTGAGTTTTGATGGATATTAATAACTAAGCCTGGCTTTTGAATCATTCAACAGCTGTTAGTTATAGGTTTGGGCGTGCATGTTTGTTAATGAAAGGGACCCTAGGCTTGGGCTTTTAAGAGTCTT
The DNA here is from genome assembly GCA_037177515.1 of Pseudomugil tenellus. Taxonomy (NCBI): domain Eukaryota; kingdom Metazoa; phylum Chordata; class Actinopteri; order Atheriniformes; family Pseudomugilidae; genus Pseudomugil; species Pseudomugil tenellus. The sequence goes on from JBAMHX010000001.1 coordinate 5,129,977, forward strand.
ACTCAGTCAGAGGAGGAGTGAGACAGATGCTACAGTGGTGACTGTTCTGCGCTCAGTCACACCAGAAGTGTGTATCACTAAAGAGGTGGTTACCTGAGTTGGCAGACATGGCTGGCAATGACAGTCATATTCTCTGGCCTTTTCTATGCTGTCATGAGCTGGCAGCAGGCAGCCTGACTGTTCAGGGGTTCAAGTGACAAGCTGCTGCTTTATTCTGGCACTTGTAAGAGAGCTTATCAAGCAGCACCAACCAATTCTCTTGTTTATGCTATTGTTAATTAAAAATGTTTCCCAGTATTTTATTAGCCATACAAATCTCATCTATGAAATGAAATGAAATATTTTGCAATGTTTAAAAATTATTTTGTGGACACTTCTTGGCTCTTAGATGAAAAATATGGTTAAAAGCAGAGGAGTGGTTGCACAGTAAAAAGCTGTACCAAGGAATTTTTTTGTTTATATAAGCACTGCTGTTACCAAGTTCAAGTTAAGAAACCCTGTTTATTTACAACTTAATAGTGACATGTCTCACTTTCAGCTAAGATATCAGTCAAGTGATATCAGAAGAGATGGTAGGTAAACTTGGGGCCAAATTTAATAAGATCTAATTTTGCGTGTACTAATTAGCGTGTGGCATCTAGAATTTAGCGTGTGAGGCAGGACCATGATTAGTATGTGATCTACTAAGATTGCTCACGCAAATGACATAGAGTGAAAAGTGTTGGAGACACGCCTATTTAAATGAGGATTTAGCGTGTGCCATGTTTTTCACGATGACAACTTTACAAAACCGCGAGCGAAAAAGTTTGATCCGATGGAATTAGAAGTGTTGGTGGAAAAAGTCAATAAAATGTCAGTTTCTACCAGCAAAATTACTTTCAGGTTTGATAAATCGCTTTGCGTGTGCTAAAATCATATATTTACATGTTCTCCTCCCACTCCACGCAAAATAGCGTGTGAACGCTCCAATTTACATATTCCTTGAGGCAAATGTACTAACTCGAGGAGGACACGCAATTTTGCACCTTTGTAAGACGCAAACCCTTTTCCTCACTGTTAGTAGATCAGTTTGTACTTTTTTAAGCGTGTGCAATGGGTTTGCACACGTTTTAGTACACTCAAACCTTTAGTAAATCTGGCCCTTGGTCGCCTATCCATCTGGGAACCAACATAGACTATATCACAAGAATTCTTCACTATTTAAAATGTAGTATCAAAGATTAAGATATATATGTTACTTGTGTTGGACTGTAGAAGGAACCTAGAGACCCCAAGGTGAACCCAAAGAGAATCCAATCATCCACTGTTAGAATATGCACTCTCAACACCTAAGGTTCCAGCCAGGAGCCTTTTTTTGTGTGCAAACCACCAACTCACCTTGCTGCCCAAGTAGCTGAAGGCATGAACAAGAAAATAAGACACAGTGTGTGTGTGTGTGTGTGTGTGTGTGTGTGTGTGTGTGTGTGTGTGGTGGGGGGGGGGGAACCAAAATGCCTGGACGAAATGAGTAACAAGAAATTAACTGAATCAATGTGGTGAGTGTGAAATGAGCTTGAAGATCTTTTTATCTTTGTTTTTCTAGCCCCTTTCCAACACAGGGACATCTTTGTCCTCCAAGTATCCAAAGCCAATTTAGCTGTTTAGAGACTTTAGGCAGCAATGGTAAAATTAAATAAATGAATAAATAAAAGATGTTCTAAGTCTCAGAACAGGCTTAAAAAACACAACAAATTGTCCACCTGTTTGTTCAGATTTAAAAAGAAATATTCAATATCTCAGAAGCATACATTATCCAAATCAACTGAAATACTCAACTTACATGTAATAGTTTATTCATCTACTAGCAAATATTGTTTTTATATAAATATTAATATTCCAATGCAGCTATGAGCTGTTGCTTAGCAACAGCTGTTGTAAAGAGAAGGAAGACAGAAAAGAAAGCCAACACGAGTTAATCCAAAAGGAAACTATTAGATAGATTTCAAACTCCTTGAAAATGTCAGAGCATTTGCAAACAAAAATGTGAAACTTTGTCTTTATCTTTGATTTAGGACATAATCTAATATTTCATCGTTATTAATGCTGGGGGATTTTTTCTCTTTTCTTAAAAACCTAATATATGAGCTAAGACAGCACTTGAGGGACTTTAAATATACAAACTACAACATATAACCAAAAAATATTTTCTTTATTAAATGCTAATTTTAAAAAATAATAGTTCACTAGAGTATTTTTTTACTTTTTCTCTTTCAACATTTCAACATGAATAATTAATTAACATTTGGCTTTAGTAAGCATTGTGATTAGTAAATTTAATCCCAACTGAACACAGAACCAACACTAATTAATTTGGTGGTTAGACTAAATCTGAAGCTTTTGGTAAACGAGCACAGTCTCAGATGACGCTGCAAACTGCCGTTGTTTCTTTCAAATATACATCCTAATGTTGGCACAGTTTTGGTCAATGTTTTTAAAATGTTTTTACCTGTTTTTGGCATGAATATGTAACAACTATTAAGAGAAAAATTCATCACAGATTGTCATGTGGTGAGAATTTTAGAGGATTCAGACTCATTAATCAGATAATCAGAGATAATTTAACACCAGCCCAGCCCCCATATATCCTTGCAAAACCTTGCAATACTTTAAGTATGCTGACATTAAATAATATGGAGCATGCCTCACAGGATATACTATGCACTACTGCTGTGAATCTATATGTAATGATACCAAAATAATCCCCTTAAGCCAGAGGGAGAGGAGCGTGAGAGAAGCAGAAACTGGGATCAGAACTTGGCATTCACCTTTCGGACCTGGAGTAAGCACTTTTTCTTGTGCTAGTTTGGAATGATGCCAGACTAACAGAAGACCTCATCACATTTTGAAAGGATTACATCCCTTGACATTTTGACATTTGTATACATGCAAACTGCATTTTCCTTTTCATAAGTGTGTTTTGTTTTTTGCTTCTAGCCATGCTGTCTTTTCTTCAACTTGAAAAAAAACTGTGTTGAATTTATTTATTTGCACATATCTTCTGATTAATATATACAAATCTATATATGTCTGTCTCACATGGCGAAGGAAACTACAAACAAAGATTTATAAACTCTTGGAGATGCTTTGATATCTGGAATTTTTTCTTTAAAATAAGGGAACGGTCTATGTATGACATGGTGTCTTTATCAAAATGCAATCCCACTCTTCTTATCACTCACTGGTAAGTTCTCACCTATTCACCAACTTTGGGCCATGCTTGTCAGGTTAAAATTTGTTTATTCACAGATCATTATATCTGCATCTCTATATTATTACATTCTTTCAAGTTCAGAAATTTTTTTTCATCTGGTAATTGAAAAATAACCGAAACAATGGGTTGCGGCATCACAAATTGCTTTTTGGCGGTTTTAAGGTGCAATTTGTAAATAAAAAATTGAGGATTATGCTACTTCACTAATATACATAATGGGCCGCAAGAATGATACCCTCTTTATTAATTCAGTTGTGTTGTGATAAAAGTTCCAGTGCAGCTGTCTGGTAGCATAGCGAGGCCTTGGTGGGTGTCTTGACTGCGGAGAACCCATCTTGCAACTGCAGCCTTGCATCCCACTGAGTCACAGACAAAGGCCTGCTATGACTGACAGACAAAGCAGTGGCTCAAACCCAAGTAACCCAAACACAAAGCTAAATGAGTGGCAACAGCTAGAAACAGTGGCTGCAACTTTGTTAAGGTAGTGAATAGGAAATTTATATAATTGAGGTCAACCACAACTAATGGACTTCATAACAAGAAGTCCATGTAAACTGGACACAAACTGCACTCGATGCCTCCTGAGACAAATTGTTTCTGTGTAGAAGAGCACAAATAGCCTAAAAGCTAATATTAGCAAACAGAGCAAATCAAACTCAGACTACCGCACATTAAACTCATGAGCATGTGTGTTTTTCATACATATATAAAATCATTCACTGCTGCAATGTTTGTTTAAGATATTTGATTAAGATAATGTCCATAAAAATACTTTTTCCAAAGCTGCAGATGAAAAGGATAATATCCCTAAATATCAAGCCAGCTCATGCAAAATGCAAATGTGGTGCCGGTGTATTTGATCCTGAGCTCAGCTTTGTGCAGATTCTCAGTTGTTGGGTTGAATATTGACGCTTAATGTTTCAATAATATTTTTCACAAAGTAGACTTACGATCTCATCACCTTTTAGTAGTTCTACCATGAACAGTAGGTACTGATTCCTTTTGTAAGCAGATCTTTTACAAATGATCAGCTGAACTGGGCTTTTAGGTTGGCAAAGCATTGCATCACTAAAAAAGAAAATCAAACACCAACCAGCAAGCGGTTTCAGTCAAATTGTATGTCACTTTTAAAATCAAATCATCACATCAAATTTGATTTCTAAAGCACTGTTCATGCACAAAGCATCACAAAGTGGTTTAAATAATAAAAAGCAATTCATATACTTTGAAATACAGCAAAGATAATATACATTTCCACACACCAAAGTATAAAATATAGCAAGTCTAATACCTATGTGTACTAATGAATAAAATTAAACATCTGACTTGGCATGGCTGTGGAGAAAATACGTCTTGAGGATCTGTTCACACCAGAAGCCAACCAGGCGATCTACAGCCAAAGATGGTGTTAGCACAGGACCCATCAGAGTCCACGCCACAGTTCTTACATGGAACCTTTTATTTTCTAGTAGTTGACTTACATGAACTCTTTTTATTAGAAGCTTGTGCTTCTGATTGTGAACTGTTGTTTATTAAAGGTGAAATGAAAATCAAAATTCTTGTTCTTCAAAATTCATTTTCAAGATGGAGCGTAAAGTATGAAAGAACAGTACAATATGAGCTAATGTCATTATTATGAGAATGATATAACTGCTGATGAAGATGTGCTGTTATTAGTAAATCATAAAGTATGGAGGAAAAAATCCCTTTTCTTGCCCATCAGTTTATATCCCCAAACCTTTGTTCAAGCAGGAGTCTTATCAGCATGCAAACAGGCTTTCATTTGAATGTCAGCGTGTTGGAGGAGAAGGTCTGAGTGGGACCAATTTTCATTATGAGAGTTTCATATCCAGTTGCAGTTTTATTGTTTTTGCATTCTCAGTGGACAAGAGGATTTCCTTCACAGTACACTTTAGCATGAAGGTCTCCAAGTGCCCTTGAGGCTCTAAGCTTTGATTCAACAACTTTAACCTCTGCTGTCTTTTGAATCTACGATTCAAAAATTGGAGGTCTTTGAGCATCTCATGAAAAATCCATCCAGCTTTTTTTTCAGCCAAACAATATCTCCCCCCCCCGACCCCCCACCCCCACCACCACTGTAGTAGCAGTCAGATTCCTTGTGACTGCTTTCACAGACAACCTTTTTCTTCAAATGGGATTGGTTAATCACTGCTCAGCAGATGCAAACATATAACTTACATATCATTTAACTAACTTATTCTTTTAATTTGAATAACCAGTTCCTAGCTAATTAGTCCACTTTGAAAATATAACATTTTGTCTGAATCATTAACTTTTTTGTGAGCTTAATTTTTGTTCTTTTCTATTTTAAAGCATATTAATTCTAACCCTTTTAAAACAATTTTAATCATTATGACATGAATATGAATTAAAGCGACGTTTTGTAGAAACAATGTGCAGCCATGGTCATATGTCATCATTTGAAAGGGAAACAGCTTCAGGTGTTAGCATCCATTTAATTTATTGCTGTTGTGACTGTGCATAAATTGAAGTAACAGAATGAGTACATATTAAGAAAATTAATAAGTGTACTGATACCCAAAGCATTTATTAAAAAAAAACTGAAACAATACATGGGTTAGCTCACAACTATGGGAAAGGATTAAGTTTTTTTAATCTGATTTAAGGTTGAGATGCTTGTGTTTTGTTTTTGTTTCTGTCTGTAATTCTGACTTGTTATATGGGACAGATACATCTATTATCTACATTCCTAGAGCTGTGACTGCCCGCCAGTGGAGAAATAACATGTAACAACCTTTCCTTCTGAACGCTTCATGAGGGGACATTTGAGTTCAGCTTTGTGAACCATATCACACCCTAGGAACTGGATATCAACACACTTATTCAGGGAAGAGATGACAGCAGACAATATCAAAAGAGGAGAGGAAAAACAAAGAAAGGAGTGGAGCAAGAGATGATGCAAATCTCAACATTAGACTGATTACTGACTGGAGAGAGCTCACTGTGCAGGTAAGATACAAGATGGATACTTCATTAGCCATCATTAGTGAATGCATTACTGAAATAATCTCCCAAAATTCAGTAGTGCTTCTATGAAGTGCATCCAGATGGCTGCTTGATATTACACTACACTGGGTGTTTGAAATCAGGACTGCCAGGATGTGAGAAAAGCAGTCTTTTTTGGTCTACAAGCTTTGAAGACGTTTGGCACAAGCCACTGTTGTGTATGGTATAAAGTGGAAATACGAAAGGCTTACATTTATATTTTCACTTGTCTGATTCACTTGTGCTGCCGAGAATTTTCAATTGCCCAAACAGCGAGTGGTAATGTTGAGCCCTGCATGTGAGCAGACATTTTGCTTTGGAACACCTCACTGCAGTCAGGTGCATCTTGACCTAACTTAAAACCGGTTAGCCATTTAGCTCAACAAAGATGTGACACAAAAGCCAAGACAATGCTTGAATACCTTTGAGACCATTCTGTCAGGGAGTCAAAGCCCACACTAAACACCCACAGAGTTTTGATGTAGAGAGCTTAAAAAAAGACAGTTTGCAGATGCTTTCTTTGAAGAAGCTTAAGATGTGGAGAACAAAAAAAGAAGGTTCACAACACTTTTAAGGACGTGCTGTAGCTACTGTCAAAGGGACTTTTACACAATGCTGAATTAACCCTTTAACCTCAACTCCAGAAAAAAAATTGGGAAGTACTTCAACAAACTGTGCACACATG
>JBAMHX010000001.1:5137038-5147433 GCA_037177515.1 Pseudomugil tenellus
CCTTTAAATTGGGAAAGGTTGTTTTTTTTTTGGCGAGCGGAAAAAGGGTCACGATCTTTGAACTCAACTCTGGTATTTCCTCACTTGAAGGGGGGTTTGAACCCCCCCCCCCCCCCCCCCAAAAAAAAAACAAAAAAAACAACAACAAACAGAAAAACACGCTTTTCACTTAGTTTTTTCCTTCGGTAAATGGATTTTATGATTGTTTTTACAGATATTTCAAGAAGCATTTATTCATTTCACAGTGTAGAATCCAGATTTTGCCATAATACATTTTGTTTCAGCAAACATCTCATTAAAACTTATAACAGCAATTTCCCCTCCAGTATAGGCAATGACCACACAAATGACATAATTATTTGCAAATGTTAAAAGTAGATTTAGCTTTAACATTATATGACATGAAATGGAACAAGTTCAACATTCAAAATATGCTTAAAGAAATAGTTGAAAAGAAATCAAATCTGGTCAAGCAAACATTTTCGCAAACTGCAACTTGTTCTGTGCTCTTTTAATTACTGTCTCAAGTCGCATTGCCTAAAACAGCTAGTAAAAGATTTTCCTGGTGGGCACCAGTAACTAAGATAAGTACTTAATGTTGGAAATGGATGGCTTCCAAGAGACGTGTAGTATAAGCTCCGAGCTAGAAGATGTGATTTAATGGGTAAGTGTGAAACTCAGGGAGTCACTTTCTCGGAGGGACGATGGTTACTGTTGCGCTCGGGGAAAGCAAGAAAACTGGACATAATGGTTTCTGTCATGCAATGGAGTAAAGAAAGATTTTGGTAATTTGTATTCCATTAAATTCTTGAGGTAAAAACAAATTTGATTTGAACTTAGGAAATACATGTCGTACAAAGCTGGCCCTGTTAAACTGAATTTATTATTACTGATAATGTTTGGGCTTTTTCATTATTATACATTTATCCATGAGCTAAGGAAGAACAGAGGGACATTATTATCTAAGCCTGTAGGTACACATCCCCAAAACACATAAAATTATGCTAAATTAGCACTGCCTGCTGTGACAGTACTGCTTCTCTCTGCTTCTGTGAAACAGTGTGTACTAGACTATTTTTCATCCACACTCCAAAAATGCCTGATTTTTATCTAATGTTACAGTACATTTCTCAAACAGAGGATTTATAAAGTGGCTGCTTCAACACTACAGTCATTTTTTAATGTGGGTGATGAAATGAACATTAGATTTCTAAAGTGGTTGTATATTTCATGCTTTGTCTTTGTTTTGTTTGCAGCTAGTACTTCAGTTTGCCAGCAGAGTTCAACACAGAATCAAGAGCAGCTCCATGAGGGTTTTACAAACATCCCCTGCTCTTGATCACACCATGCAAGTCTAAAGGGTATTGTGGCACACAGAGGTAGAGGAATCTGTTTGAGGGGAAAACCTTGTCTTGTCAGCACTAGTAAAAGTGTGCTGCTTTCTGTGAGTGCAGTGTCAATCACTGCAAGGCACAGCTGACAGGGTCATCTGATCTGTTATGCAGTATGTGCACTTTTCAGGCAAACCCATGGGGCTGTGACAAGGGTGGCAAAAAAACAGTTGTGTTTTTGCAAGACCACTAATAACTTGTGAGTTCATTTTTGGTTTCCTTTTGGATTCCTTAAACTCAAAACACTCTCAGTGGTTATTTTTAGCTTTACCTTGAGTAAAGAATTTGATTTGAAATTAAAACACTTTTACACAAATCAGATCAAGTTCACATCATAATGACTATCAATCAATAAATAAAGTTGTGCTAAATTTGATTTTATTTACAACATAAATCATTTTGATAAACCTGGATTGTATTGGAATGTATTCAACTTGATGATTAATGTGACTCATAATTAGTTTGAATTTGAATGGATTCAGTGGGTTGTAATTTTTACCTTTTGTATTTAAAAAGGAATTAATTTACTTTAGATTTGTTTAATTCAATTTCGTTTCAAAAGAACAAGAAAAATATTTTGTGGGTTCGCTGTGAGAATTACAATAATTTGAATGAAAAATAAGTAGTTGATTATTGAATTCCAGCTTACTGTGGGATTTTAATTTAATATAATGCTAATGATCTTTAAGTGAAATTTCCCTTTATTTTTTCTTTCAATTGCAAGAATGATGGATGGATGGATGGATGGATGGATGGATGGATGGATGGATGGATGGATGGATGGATGGATGGATTTAAATAAGAAATACATAGTTTATAATTAGATTTAATTTGGTGGATACGGTGGGTAGGTTTACTTTTTCCATCAAATGCTCTGAGACGACTTCAGGTTTTCAGTTGATCTGAAGTAAAAATCTTACTTTGACATGTGCATGGTTTTAGAATGCTGCCATGAATCTGAAAGAAAATGCTTTAAAACTTTAAAAGTCAGTGTTTGAAAAGGGAAAACTTGAAATAAAGGTTTTCAAGACTAAAAATGAGTTTTGAAACCTTGGAAAGTATTTTGAATGTTGGAAAAAAGTTATTGTCAAGTCAAGCATAATTTTGCACTAAAATCTTTATTTTTCATGAGTACAACATGCATATTACTGCATGCTGGCAGACTTTTCATATATTTTTTTTGTTTCAGTTTCACCACATTATTTTGCAAAAAAAAAAAAAAAACGGAAACTTTGTTATATGAAATCTGACATCTATTGTGTGGATGTTTGCAAAAAAGTTTTGAAACCTTGAGAATTTAGTTTTGTGATTTTTACATTGGTTTGAAAGTGAAACTCTGAAACAAAATGGGGACAAACTATTTCTGGCCTTTGTTTATTTTATTTCTCCTAATCTAATTTGTTTTAACTTCTTGCATCAATTCACTTTTGCTTATGTAACTATTTTCATATAAAATTTATGCAAAATGCAGATCATCTTAAATTCATGCAATGGAATCCTGAGTTAAGCCTGTCCTGATAACTTAATAACGTAGTTCCGGTTGAGCTATGCATTGCTGAAAAACAGAGAAAAAAAGTATTTGGAAAATTCCCCCCCCCCCCCCCAGAAAACCCAGTCTGTGGTTTTACAGTTACATATAAGTGGGTCAACAACAAACACAGAAAAGGAAAAAAGAGGGTGGTTGGCTGTGTACGTGTAAATGCACGTGTGTGTGTTACAGGGGGAGGAGGGGGGGTAAGAAACTCAAGTTACTAAAGGCTTAAAGCAACACACAGGCAGAGGAGGAAGAAAACAGCTTACTCCTCTATCTTTCTCCACTCTCTCCCACACTGGATTAGAGAAAGATAGAGAAGTTGGGCATGGAAATGGAATGATTTATTTAAGACAGGTCGCTCCACCAGGAGTAAGCACTATCCCTGAGGATACCCTATTTTCTGTACACAGCTCTTCCTCTCCCTCCTTCACCGATTGCACATGCACACATATTTACATCTGCATTTCAATACAATATAAGCAATACAGTTAGAGCTTATTATGTGACATGAGTCTGCAAACGATGAATGCATCTGCATTGTAGTTAGTAAATTCTGAATTATTTACCATTACGATGATTTAACGTTTGTGGCATTCAGGTTTCACCATCTCCTTCTTCAGAACAGATGAAAACTAAATATAAATATAAATAATTATAAATAATGTATGCTTTGGATGGGTTTTATAACTCGTATTTAAGAGATTTACTTCTACTCTGGAGCAGCATCTCTATTTCTGTTTTACTATATGTCCAACAGTTAACCAAATTTTAATGTGGGAAGTTGGGGATAACAGTTTTTTTTATGTCTAATGCACAGTTCTGTTGCCTAGTACAATGAGTTTCATAAAATCCCCATTAATGAAACAGCCAGCAGAGCGGCTGCCTCAAAGACAAAAACAACTTAAAAGCAGATTTCATGAGCTATTATAGTTGTGGCCTGAGCAGTGCATTTCTGAGGATGAAGTCCATGTAGAGTAGAACACAAATGGCCTGACAAAAAATGTGCATGTAAAAAATAGAAAAACAAAGTACATGAATGAGGTAAGATGATGTACATTATGTTACATATGTTACCTCATTCATGCACTTTGTTTTTTTATTTTTCATGCACAATGTTTTACTAACAGATAGTTGGAAGACAGCGTATAAACCTAAATGACAGAAAAACCTTTAGAATTCAAACTGACTTGCCTCAGCAAGTAAATAGTTTAATTTTAGCTATTGGTTTTATTTGTTTTTATTTATTCAGTTAGTGGTTTTATTTGTTTTTATTTATTTGTATGTTCTTAATTTGTTTTTATTTATCTATTTTATTTGTCACTGTTTAGCTGACATGTACAGCACTTTGTGGCAGCTGTGGTTGTTTTAAAGCGCTTTATAAATAAAGTTGAAGTTGAAGTGAAAATATGCTTCTAGACTTTGCAAATAAATGAGTTTTACTCTGTCACAGATGACCTCTTAGTTGAGAATTTGACTGTTTATCTGTTTCATACCAGCAGTTCTGCCTTTGGTATTGTTATCTCAAATTTTTAATTGAATTCAAGATTTTTTTAAAAATGCAGACGCAGCTGTGAATTGGTTTGTGTGCTTTATCTGCTGGGAAGGTTGTATTCACTTTCATCAATCATCATAACAACCTTGAGACTATGTAACTGTATATTCAGAGTTCCCATTCTCAACTGACTGAATATTCATTTAACACATTTGCACATTACAACTATACTGTAAGATAACAAGTTTGTAAGTTTTCTTTTTTACCTTTTGTGAGACGTTTTTAGTTTATTTAGAATAAATCAGTCCAACAAGATTGGAACCCATAATAATAATGTACTACTTTCAACAGAGCACAAATGAACTCCTGTTGCTACAATAAAGGACAGCAGCACAGTAACATTGAGATAATTTGACATATGGTTGGTTATTCACATGAATCTGGCAAAGACATTTCAATTAAATATATAAATACCTGTATATGACAGTGATGTTCATATTTTGCTTTTCTATATGTTTACTCCTGATAATAAGCTATAAGGATGAATCCTTATTTCATCAGCATCTGAGTCAAATAGATAAGAGTGAAGCCTTTGAGCTCTGACCATGTTCAATTGTTCCTTAATGTTTAATACAAGTACTGTATGTTTGTTGACCTCACATTATTAGGAGTATTATTGACAACATAGTGTTATGAGAAATCTAAATGTAAAATGACTGCAAAAATGTTGCAGCTTTACTTCTAAGCAAAAGCATCTTATGGTAAATTCAACTTATGCATTTACTGTAAACATGCCATCACGAGTATAATAATAAGTGTTCAATAAGCTCAACATGAAGAAAAGAAATCTTTTCTGTACCCTTCATCCATGTGCACAGCATGATTTGCTCTGTAATATGAAAAGAAAATAGAACTCTATTGTCATTGTTGCAGAACAATGAGAAGCAAATGAGATCAGCAGCTCTAGATTTAGCAGCATTTTACAAGAGATACTTAAGCATGCATGCTGTGAGACAAAATTTAGTTTTGTAAAGATTCCCTTCCTTTCTTTTGAGTTTCTCTCTTCTCTTTCACACTTAACTTATTGTGTAATCTTGTGAGAATAGCAGAAATTGCACAAAATGTGACTCTTTCACAGGGCATGTCTTTGATAGACACTGTCAGTTGTGTATAGGATTGTAGACATGAATAAATGTGTAAGAATATCTTTTTTACCTGTACAACAGCACAGAGATATTTTACAAAATGCCATTATTCTAAAACAAAAAATCAAAAGTGCAGTTTTTGTAGAGAGTAAAGCAGATACAGAAATAAATAAAACATTCTAGTTTAAATCAGGCTTTCATTAGGTGTTTCTTTTTTATTTGGCATGTATAATATATGGAATCTCAATTGCAACACTATTCTACAGTTACCTTCTATGGGCCACGAAGGGTGGAGTGAAATCACACAGAAAGAAAAACCTTTCTGTATGAAGCTAATGTTAGCTCAATGTGTGTGTCTCCTCTATTCTTCACCGCAGCTTGACATGCTTAAACTCATTTGCTTTCTGATTTTAATGTCAGAGGGACAATATGTTCAATCATTTATAAACTAAAAATTAGATAAGAACAAAAAGAAACCTATAAGACCAATCAATTAAATCAATTAAATTTAAGGCCCATTTAATCCAGCTTGGTCCCGTTTACATGGGACTTTTAATTGCTCTTTAATTCCGAATAAAAGTTAATTCTGCTTTAAAGAGATGAAAAGTAACCATGTAAACACCTACTTAAGAGTGGAATTAAATTAAACTTAATTCCAAATAAAGTGGGTTTATTCTAATTTTAAATAATTCCTGTCTCACGTGAACCCCTAATTCCTCTTGTGGTTTATTCTGGTCGTTCTGCGTATGCTTAGCTTTGCCCGTTGCAATGATGCACATGCACATTCTTCTGCCTCCAGTCTTGCTGTTTTGTCAATGCAAAAAAATTGGGAAAAAACCTTCTTCGATATATTTAATTTAGCTGTTTCTTCTTCTCCTAAAAAAAGTGAAGTTGTAGACTTGTGACTAGCCAGTACTTAAAAAATGTAACCAAAATTAAAGCTAAAACAGTTTATGTTGGATTGCTTTCCGTGTAGCGGCTAAGGCTACAAACAGGAAGAGATTTGTTGGGTGATTTCGTCACTTAAGCTAGAATTAAGAGAATGAGAATAAACATGATACCATTTAAACCTTTATTCACAATTACAATTCCCATGTAAAACTCAAAGCCAAGAAGAATTTAATAAGGAATTAATTCATTCGGAATTAAAAGCATCATGTAACCGTATTTAATCTTTTCCATTACAATCATGAACAGATTTAATATATAAATGTCTAATCTGAAGAGCCTATGCTCTCTTTTTAAACATAACATAAAAACAACTGCAGGACTTTCTGTTACAACTAAATGGAGTGAAACATTTCCCTTACATTGCTATGAAAGCACCTTTATCTTTGATGTTTTTTGTCAGAGAGCTATATACTTACCAGAAGAAGTGGTCTACACTTTACACCTTTCAGGAACTGCAGCTATAAAATCACAAACAATGAATCATATTGTCATCTCTGACTCTTCATGGCTTTGGTTTGTCTTCGCCTGATTCTGAAATTCTGCAATAGAGGCAAGGCATTTCTATAGCACAAACAAGGCAACTGAAAGTGCTTCACATAAAAAAAAGCATTAAAGGCATTAGAACAGGAAATATTTTGTTTTATTTTTTCACTTCTAAAGGTTTGGGTCCCAAATTTTTAATCAATGTTTCTGGTCATTTTTTGGGTGCATTTGTCACAGTTTGTGGATTCTGATTTCAGGGCCAATGTGTTGATTCTGAGCAAGTTACTGTTTCAGGTTTTCCCAACAACAATGGAGATATCAAATCCTTCAGGTGATCCACAAACATCCCACAAGTGTGTTTATTTTACAGGAGACTGAAAAGTGGTGAACAAGTATGTGTGTATTCTGATCTTTCTACTGGCTTTCATTAATCAAGATGGTGTCAGTTTCCCTAAGCTTTTCTGTATTTCCATATCACATCCTGCACTTAGTTTCCAATTTACTCACCTGCATCCATTCCAATCACCCTCTTTACTTTGACTTATTACTTATCCTTTGACTTTCTTTTTTGCCTTGCCCTTAATTCATGGTTCATCACATTTCTGGCTCATTGGCTAACAAGACTTTCTGAACCCCACATATATCAGTAATTTTTTGTAAAGTGTTTTTTTCTGTGAGTCTGGTATTCACACTGATGTTTGGCCAGGGTAACGGCATTCCAACAGGGACAGATGAGACTGATAGAAAGAACTTCGCCTTCGATAGATAGACAAATATCTTATATATATAGATATTTATATTATATATATATTGGACAACACATGAATCCAACTAATCCATTGCACTAAAGGAAGACAGAGGGAACTCAAGTGGACAGGTTAGAGTTGAGTAGAAACCAAAGCCAAGAAGATCCAAATGGCTGATTTACTCCCTTAACACTTTCAAATGTTTCTTAAATGTGCAAAAGTGTCCAAATACATTTAAGAATGTCTTAATAAAATGGCAATAATTGCTTTAGAAGTACCAGGAAGCAGTGGCAGCAAGTTCACAGTGTTGGAAGTACGTCAAAGACATGTACAGTATCCAAGACATGAAAATAATGTCCTGCGACTTAGAATATCAAAAACAACTAATGTGTGAATGCCTTAAAGCATTCAAACAATGATTTCAGTGCTTGCAACTCATTTCTATAAAGAGACACATATTTCTAATTCCTATGTGTTTGAAAACTAAAATGATTTAAAAACTGTACAGGAAAAGTCTATTTCACATCTTTTTCATTTTACCAAGGACACATTGAATGATTTTAAACTTATGGATTGTGCATTCAGCAAAGCATCACTGTTAATTGAAAGCAGAGAACTGCTTCACGAAGCATAGAACTGCTGTGACAGTGATGCTTTGTATTGATTAATTTTTCAATATGTTTCCTTTTTACTTATTTACCCTTAGATCTTTGATTGCATCTCAACCTGAGCTGCAAGTTCATAGTTCTAAAGCATGATTCTAATCAATTACTTGGACATTCAAATAACACTGCACTTAATTGAAATTGCTCTGTGCTCCATGCTCAATTATACCTCCAGACAGACGCCTGCTTGTCAATTTGATGACAAGCACAAAACTAAAACCAAAGCTGCCAGCATGCATTAGAAGTTATAGGAACCAAACCATGTGACTGTATAGCATTCCAGAAAACCCCACTGACTCGTAACCTGCGGCTAGTGTAATTACACCAGTGATGAAGAAGACAAACAGAACAAGCAGTTGCATAAGGACTTCATTTGGTTTCAAATCAGCTAAGCATGGTAAAATAGGCATTATTAATATTTCATTTGGAAGCTATTGTGTAAAATAATAATCAAACCCAATCATGGCTATGACCATGTAACAGTGCTGGTTTGCAATACTTCAGGCACTTTTCTGCAGAGACAAAAGGGGGAATTTATTAAGGAGGACACATGCTTTAGGGGGTTCTCCCTCACTTCAGTTCTTTATATATATGATATATATATATATATATATTTTAAATTTATTTATTTTTTATTAATTTTTTACATGTAATAGGACTTGAAATTTCCAAAGCGTTGGATGGGCACCAAAGGGAGTTATTCTCTTACATAAATCCTAAACTGCCTGAAACAAGTTTATAGTCAAGGCTATTCTCCTTTTACTTCTTTACACTGTACTAAAATGCATTAATGTCAAAGTAGGAATGCCTTGGGTAAAGCATGTGTAGCTTCCTGTACTCATTGTATTTTGTAAATTAGTTGATCAGTTAGAGCAGGAAAAGAGAATCTAACGAGACAAGAAAAAAACTTGGTGACAAGATGTACTCTAACAACTATAGGGAAACTTTTTGTCTTTTTGTTTTCAGAGTGAATGAACATCTTGTGGACCCAGAAATGAGAGTAAAAAAAGAAAAAAATAAAGATAACAGGGAGGCAGGCTGAGTAAATATATATAATCAGAATAAAAATACAATGTGTGCTGTAAAACAGCAATGGTCTGGATCTTGTGTGGCAACTGAGCCAAGGAAACAAAACAGGAGTGATTAAAAAAATAATTATAAAGGAAGATGTGTAAAACAAATCTGTTGTAAATGGAAAACACAGAAACCAGTGACACCATTCCCAAAACACACAAACATGTGTCGGACATGAAGAACAGAAATCAGACAAAAACAGGCATCCATGAGGTATGTTATTTATTTATATGCAGCCTCAACACAAACATCCATGGTTTTATTTTTAATATCATTATTTTAAAATGTTCCACCTCAAAGTTAAACTTTAAAAAATATATATCTTGCATCCCACTTGGATAGTATTAATTGTGGTTTTTGTGCTAAAAAAAATAAATAAATAAATAAATCTGTCCGCGATACCAATTTAACAACCCAAAAGTCCACATGACCATTTAAAGGTTTGGACATGTTTTTATAGTAGTAATGTCAAAAAGCACATGTTTTTAATGTGGATGGATTTTACTTTGGTAACTTCCTTACTTAGTTATTTTCTTTGATAATTTAGTAATTCGGTTTCAGTTTTGTAATTGCATCATTCGCTGCTTAGATTAACAGGTTTTGGATTTCCAGATTTTTACTTTCATTTAATCTACTTTAATATTATTTTATTAAAGCTGAACTCATTTAATGGAAATAGTTACACTCTGTGAACATGGCAGTTGCATATTAAATGTCACAATATGATTACAAAACTATATTAACCCTTTCAAAATAAGTTTCAATAAATATGACCCAATAAAAACTAACATTATGATTAAAATTAAAAATTGGAGCCTATACCAACCCCACTCAACTGTATTCGTTACTTATTTTGTATGAACATAATATGACTCTCTCTCTCTCTCTCTCTCTCTCTCTCTCTCTCTCTCTCT
>JBAMHX010000001.1:5165467-5177717 GCA_037177515.1 Pseudomugil tenellus
CACCGCCCGAGCCGGGGATCGAACCGGCAACCTGCTTGCTGTGAGGCTGCAGTGCTAACCACCTCGCCACCGTGCATGTGATTTCCACTTTATGTAAAAAAGTAGTTACAAATAAGCACAAAAATTAGTAAAAATATTTCTATTGCATGGTACTGGTGCATTTAAGAGTGATCAATGGACTTCAAATGAGAATTCATTTTGTTTCAATGTTCCAAAAATGCATAAACTGAAGATAATTCCATTCAGTAAGTCTTTGAATAATTAGGAAAGCCATTCAAATCATGCATGTGGTAACTTTTGCCTCCATCTTTCTTCTATTTTCCTTTGCACAGACCTCTCCATCTCAGGGACAAAATCTGAAGCTGCCTGAAGCTGCTGTTTCCTTTATGTTGTTCATACTGACTTGACAGAGGCTACATGGTGCTGTGTCAGTGTGTGCTTTCAAAAAGCAACCCAGCAACACGGAAGCAGCTGAATGGCAACAGCATTATTGGTTGGTGTGAGCCATTCTGCTTCTCTCTGTCATGAACTGGAGGAGTCTTTCAAATGAGATGTGAAATGTCTTCCACGACCAAGAAAAGAAGTCCAGCTGTCTTTAGTCAAGCTCCCAGGATTACCATGAGCTGAATGAGTGAGAATACACACCATCATATTGTCTGGTCCTGACACATATGTCAGCTTCGCTCTGTGACTATGTCTGTTGCTGGCCCAAAGCAGGGCCGGCCCTCGGCATTAACCAGATAGGCAGCTCCTTAGGGGTAACACATGCTGGTGAGGGGGGCACTGCTGTGAGACGTCAAAGAGAGAGAAAAAATAGAATAACTAATGGCGAAAAAGTCCCAATTGGCAACCTTTTCTTTTGCTCTGTCTTAAAAATAAAAGATGAAAAGATACAAAAAAGTATGGACATCATCAGTCCACCCCCCACCCCACCTTCACCTCTCATTGTTTCTTTTATGCTTTTACTCACAACCACTCCTGTCTTCAGAGGACAAACAAAATTAATTGACAAGAGAATGGAATGAAAGACACGAAAAGAAATACCTTGCCAGAAGCTGTACTGCTCACTGCAGTGCAGTATGATAGAGGGGGAGAAATGTGCTTTGGTGGGGTGTGTCTCAGGTAAAGGGGAATATTGACAGACATCACATCACGTCCAAGCTCTTAAAAAATGATGAAGAAAAATTGTGTACAGTGTACAGGTATATAGTTTTATCTACAATACAAATTCTGTTGAACTTTAAATCTCCACCATCCTCCACTGCTAAACTAAATTAAGGCAATAATTCCCTGTACTGATCATATAAAACAGGGATCACCAGTGTCACCAGCAATTAGCCAGTGCAAGTTTTCAGTGTAGTCAGGTTTCACACTGAAAACCTGCAGGATACTACCAGAGGTCAGGAAGAGATGATCCCTACTGTAGAGCATTGGTGTTAACTTATTCACTGCCAGTCATTGTTCCAGCAGAGAGCTCCATACAGTCAGTGTTTTTTGGGGTATTTTGGCTATTATTTCACAACCTACAGAGTTCTACGACTACAGAAACACAAAAACAACAAAAACAATGTGTAGACTTTGTTCTTTAATCAGAAAAAAATTATTTTTTTTTATCCATTTCTGTTCTTTAGGAATCTGTAGAACATGGATGAGTTGCAGCAAAACTGCTGCTTTGACCAACAAACAGAAAATGAGCTTTTTGTGCAAAGAAAAACTTTTAGAGGAAAAGTGACTTTGATGCCAATATTTTTTTCTTCATTGGCACCTTGAGCATCCGAACATTTGTTTCCTTCTTTGAAATAACAAAAACAACACAGAAAAGTGTTTTGGTGGCAAAATAATTTATTCACTATAACTTGTAACAACAGCATAAAAATATTTGGCAACAAAATGTCAAACCTTCTTTTCACTCTTCTATCCATTCATCCAGCCTTCCATCTCTCCTTCTCACAACCAAAACCTGTGTGTGTGTTTTCTCTTCTAATACTGTGGATCAGAGCACTTCTGATTTGTTTTTATTGTACTAACTAGAAAAGCACTCGGAGAGTGCAAACTTCCACCAATCTTACAGTTCCCCCTCATATTGCGACTCACATCTAAAATATTAGTCACACATGATCTTTGTCAGAGCAAAAGACAGCAGACAGGAACGGCCTATGAGAGTCATCAGCTGCAATAATGTGAGTGGCTATCTTGCAATGTTAAAGATGTTAAAGAATTTTTCAAAATATTCCTGGATCCAGATGGTTATCCAGATCACATCCAAAACTCTATTACTTCTTCATATACCCATTTTGGATATATCCTGAAAACTTCATGCAAATCTGTTTATAATGTTTTGAGGTATGCTCTGCAAGGACAGATAAACAGACAAACGCTGGCAAAAACCTTACCTCCTCGATGGAGGTAATTATTGCATGATTGTAAGGATACATCTTTTTCAACACATATACATGAATATGCTGGCAGCATAATCTTAGTTTTCCATATGTTATGAGGGAAATACAAGCCATGTAACCGGAACGTAGAAAACTTTGGTGTGATCTCATTCGTAGCAAACTCACCATACTACTGTTTTGTTGTCTCCATCATGTCCTTGGTCCCTGGGTTCATGTGCATCTAGGAAAGAAGCTCTGCTGCTGGATATTGATCCCGATGGCAACCATTCCTCTGATGAGTCCAGAACAGGTTCACTCTCTGATCTGGATTCATCAGATGAGTCAGGCTGCATA
The DNA here is from genome assembly GCA_037177515.1 of Pseudomugil tenellus. Taxonomy (NCBI): domain Eukaryota; kingdom Metazoa; phylum Chordata; class Actinopteri; order Atheriniformes; family Pseudomugilidae; genus Pseudomugil; species Pseudomugil tenellus. The sequence goes on from JBAMHX010000001.1 coordinate 5,168,200, forward strand.
GAAGAAAGTGCACCGACATGATGAGCCATGAGGCTCACTGCCTTGTTCACAACCGCAACAATGTTTTTTTGTGTTCTCAACTTTTTTTTTTCTGGTACATTTTATTTGCAGATTTCTGTGTTTTCTCTTCCTGTTCCTTTTCTTCTTCAGTGATTTTTCCCCCTTTTTGCTGGTTGGGTGTGGGCTATGCAACTCAATATATAACTCCCTACAATTTCTGTTTTCTGCATCAAGTGATGATTGTCCAAATGCAGGAGATGGAGTAAACTGTTTGCATGTTCATCTTCTGCATCAAGCATTAATGGGCATTAAGCATGAATAGCCGGGTTAGGTGAGTGTGGACCTTTAAAGCTGCAGTACGGCAACTTTTTTTGGGTTTCCCTCTTTTAACACACAATTCAAATAAATGAGTCACTGAGCACAACTTTATAATTGCTGGATCCATTTAATTTAAATCAAGTTTGTTAAATCAGAGAAACATCTAAAACTTGCAGAGCTTCAGATCCCAAAGACCAAGTTTACAATACGCATGACTAAACAAACAAACCTTGGTCTTAATGGCAAAATACTTTTAAATAACTAAGGCATATAAGCCACTATATTTAAAATAAGATCTGCATTCAGTTTTACTTAAACATAATTAGGCACAAAAAGTAGATAAAACGCTGAAGCAATTATTGTAAGTACAAAACATTTCTATAGAAAGACTCAAAACAAAATAGCATACATAGGCATGGAATATTTTGTAGTGCATGATGTTCAAAAAGCACATGAATGTATTATTTCCTTGAAAATGTTAACAAAAGGACCAACACAAACTTATTGTGTGTCTCACTTCTTTTGGGCCCCTTTTATACACCTCCATATCTGTTTTCTCTCCGCTTGGTCTTCCACTACAACATTGTCCCTGATTTGGTGCTCTTTTTTTCTTTTTTTGTGCCATGCATAAATTGAAGGAATGGTGGTAAATATTTTTATTATTCCTGCTGTTTTGTTGACTGTGAGTATCTACTTTACAATACACATTGCACATTTTTGGAGGAGCAGACATTTTTAGGTTTCTATTAAACATAAGTACTTTATTTAAAAGAGTACCTGAAATACACCGAATTAAATGTTATTTCAAACTTCTGTAATACTATGAAATTGCAAAGAGACTTCATGGAAGTGCTGTAATATTAATATGTAATATAAGAAGGCTTGCTGCAGAGCTTAGCAACCCATAACTGATCAGCTTACCATCAGCTCTGCAAACAACAGAACTTGATGAGCAAGTCTACTAAGATTTTTGCAGTCAGTGTGCTCAGCTATGATATAGTAGATAGACTGCACTATTGCTGGTGCGTTGACTTTTTAGGGCTGAATAGGTTCTTTGTCATTACTTGAGCATATATTGTGATGAAAATTGTTTCAGTTTCATGACACAGATATGTAGAAATAACTGCAGAACAGTGAAAACTGCAAAAAGGAGTGTTTAGAATAAATTCTGGCTGGTGATTTAAACATTTATGAAAAGAAACTCTCTCAGCATCTTCCATTATTAATATGAAACAGTGAGTTGTAAAACTAAAAGACAAACTGGGTTTGTTTACTGGTAGAGGCAGTGTTTTAGTATAATTGGTGCAGAATGCAACCATTCAATTCATAGTACATAGGTCATACACTTCAACCATTAATTGCCGACAGCGCATTCTCTAAAATATGTAAAAACTGATTCACAGCTGAGATCAAAGAAGAAAAACATGCGGGATCAGTCCATTGTTGGTTAATCTTCTGTCCTCCTGACCCTACTTTGTAATATGTTCTCACAACTTTTTAGAATGCATTTGAGAAATGTGTTGTTCTTATGAAGTTGCTTTTTGGCTTGAAATGTTTTATATTTGCCTTTTCCAAGTAGTCAGAAATGTCAGCAGTGGTGAACTCAACTCTTTATATAGCACTTTATCAAGCATGTAAGCGCAACCCAAAATGTTTTACTGAAAAAAACAACATTAAAACAAAAGAGACTAATATAAAACATTGAGGTGACAAGGCTAAAAGCAAATTGCAATAACAAAGACAGGAATTTGCTGTATAAAGAGAACAATATTAACATACTCAGCTAGTAAGTACAGTAAGTACTGAGGATTAGTCGTCACCCACCAGCTTGTGACAGCCAGTGATTCTGCTACCATATTAACAGTATGAGCTTATTCAGATCAAAGGTTATGCTTATCAGATGAAATAAGTCCTCAGACTTGTGGAGAGTCAAATTACCAGCTTTAGTTTTGCAACGAAAGCCAACTAACTGTCAGGGTGCGTTGTGGTGAGGACCCAAATGCAGTTGCAATGCAGAAATACTGACAAGAACTAACTAATCACGAATGGCAAAGAGGAACTGAAACCAAAGGGTGTACATCCAGAGAGGAACAGTTGTGGTCCTAGCTTCTTTGCACCCTGGGCAAACATCAAACTCTCTTCCCTGTTAAATTTTCAACACAATGGTCAACACTCAAATACTGACGCATAAAACACTCCAAATTATCCAAAAAGCTATATTATCAAGTATAGTTTACAAAATAATAATGTACATTAGACATTATCATTCAAAAAGGTAGAACCCATAGTACTCTTAAAAAGTTTTAACATAAACAGTTAGTTTATGGTGGAACTAATAAAACAAAGGTAATGGCCACAGTACATTCATCACAGCTTAACAAATGAATGTATAACTGATATGACGACGTAGCTAATATTGCTACTTGTAGCCACTATTAGCAAGATGCTAATAAATATATTAATTCACATTAGTTTGTGGGCATCTCTTTCATTTGATTTACAAAACTCAGAGCTGGCCTGAGTGCATTGAGCACATCGTAATCATTTGGTTTTTTTTCTCATTTTCTTTCATTTGTTTTCCGAACTAGGCACCTGATGGCCTCTTTCAATTTTTATTTTCCGTCCTTCCACACTTGACTGAACTCATGATAACTCAGTCGCTCTGATCTACATTCATGTTCTGCTCCTACATATCTGCTGTATGCCTTACATATTGTTGGAAAGATAAAAACTCCAACAGTCAAACCACTACCAGCAAAATGAGAGTAGCCTAACTAAAGGTATAAAAAGAAAGGTCCACGGTATGCCCTTTCCCAGATTTCACCCAAGTCACCCATAGCAAATTCTACTCCTTTTGAGGAACACAAACAAGACACAGGTGGAGTGGGTTAGCTAAATGACACCAGGTGAACTAATGAAAGGAAGCAGAAAGCAAAACAGATCATACAAGACATGCAACTACAAAATAGTAAGCCAGAACTAAACATAACAAGAACACAAAACCCAAACTATAACCCCAATTAACTAACTAAAGCATGGCTACTAATTTAGCATAACTTTCCAGTGAGTACCTTTAAAATGTATACGGACTCCACTTGATGTTGAAATTCCAGCCATGACATAGATAGCAAAACTCTTCCCATATGTATGTTTGCTTTACAAACAAGCAACAAATCTGCATAAGAACGATGGAGAGATGTCTGTGGATTATGAAGCAGGAGTTTTGTTCTAAATGTAAACTGTAATTTCAACCCTTTCTCAGACTTACCCACCAAAACAAATCAAATGTAGGCAAAAGAAAAACCCTGAATTATGAAATCATGGTTTCACTTGTGAGTACCTTTAAACAATGTTCACTCTTTACATTAAGAAAGCAAGTTGTACGTTTACCCAGTGGTTCAATTTGACACCAGAAACTCTGACAAAGTATCCAGTGGAGCGATTGAAATTTTTGTGACAATGTCATGTGAAAGGCATAACAAAATCTTAATAACCTTTGTTTTGTGACCCATTTTGAAGCATTTGCACTACCTGCACACACATATTGACTTGCTGCATTCAAATAATCAGTTTCAGTCTCACAGACACTATAATTCATTAACAACCATTTCCCATAGCATACTTCAATTTTATCTCAGCCCCTGTGAACCACGGTTAACAGGATGATCACTTTCAATCTTTATGAAATTAATGAATAATGGGCACACTGATAGCTTTGGCTTTGGTAATCCATTATAATCCCATTACACCGAGGGAGAATGTCAATGAAAGTAGTAAGACTGCACATTTTATTGACATTTTAATTTATATTGATATGTTTAAGAAGCAGTAAAAAATAAGATCATACTCTTTCTACTGAAATAGCTTTGGTAAATAATTTGTAACTTTAAATAACCTCTGCTTTCTCTGGGGGTGTGTCTGGGTGTGGAATGTCACTGTGTGTAAATCTTCACTAAAGCAAACCCATTAATGCTACAGACTTGCTGTGATGAAGCCCCCTCATCACTGACAGCCGCCCCCACTCATACACACGCACACACTCACCAAACTCCTCTGGATAAAACGTACACGGATCTGCCCTGCTGCAACTTATTAAGGGTGCACACTTAATGCTTTGCTAGCCGTGTGGGTTACGTGGCGTTTGCTGATTACTCACCTTGTGTTGTTGTCTCCACCGTGGCTCCGGTCTAAACAGAAGAAATTCCTCAACAGCTGTTATAAAGCTGACACGGCATAACTAAAGGAAGTGACATTACACTCAAGTGATCACTCCGTTCCGCGCCAATATCTGGTATTATTAAAAAGACAACATTACTTTGGTATTTGGTTTACATTGATGTTCAAATATATCAGGAAGTGATGTGTGGAATTTATTATATTTTTCTATGTATTCTGTTCATTGTGGAAACTCCAGGATTCTGTTAAATATCAGTCAATTGATAAGAACTTCATTCAGTGATGAGAAGAGAGAGGAGTAGGATGTGTTTTGGGGTTGCAGAGCTGGCAACTGAGTATTCTTTTGTAAACCTGTAACCGGTTATGTTCAAGAAGAAAAACTGGACTTTTATACATATGTAAATATACCCTTGCACTGGAGATTTAACGTCGTTTCACTGCTGAGCACGGTTTTTGGAGGAGAGAGCACAATAAAAAAAAACACCAGAAACGAAAACACGGCTTGCCTGGTTTGTGAGACAGATAAGAACCCCGTCACACTTGCTTACACCGGGACAGGGATAATAAATCTTTATTTTTTTATTTTCTTATTGAAGTTAGAGGGGAGCCGTCACTATCTTTGGTTAATAAGATTAAATTAAGAAGCAACACCAAACCTGATTGGCTAAAGCTCTCCGAGGATTAATACTCAGTTACTTAACTAAAAAAACTCAGATAGTGCACCTGTGTCAAGACTTTTTTTATTGTTTTTTTTGCCAGTGATAGTGGGCATTATTTTTTGAGTTAGTAACTCTAATGTTGAAATAATTAGTAATAATTCTATATATTAATTTATTATGTTGTTTACAGACAGACAAACCAATATTGTCAAAAACACAACCACTGCGTTGGCCGAGGTCATTATTTTAAGGACCATAAACACATTTCTCAGTAGATGAGACTTCAGTTACATTTGCCAAGTTTTTTTTTTTTTAGTTTTTTTGTAAAGTTTCACTTGCCATACACCTAATCCCCACATGTTCCAGAAGAGTCTGCCCAATGAGTGTGAAGTTAATTTCATTTCACTGCTATGTTGAATCTTTATGAATAACACGCATATGTGACATCTGGATCTCAGTTGACTTTAATTATAACCATTAAATAAATAGGATATATTCAAGAAGCTAAACAAACATTTTAATTTCCATATTCCTTTATCATGACTTTTTTTCATAATATTTCTGAACATGCCATGCTTTTGCCCTGCATGATCTAAGTTAGTGCATGTCAAATCTATCACTGCCAAAAAAAAAAAGAAAAAAAACTTATTGGAGCTGAATGCAAAATAACAAATGAGTTAGAATGGGCAATATAAAATATATTATTATATTATGAAGAGAACAATGGGAGGAAGAGCATTCGGCTATCAGTCTCCTCTCTTATGAAACCAACTCCCAGTCTGGGTGCGGGAGGCAGACATCCTTTCTACCTTTTAAAATCAGGCTTTAAAATAAATCTCTGCTCCTTATTTTCAATGTATGAATAGTTGACAGTACTTGCGTCATCAATTGTTCTTTTTGTGCAGGTCTTCCTGGATAGAAGCTGCAGTGTATTTTGATTTTGTGTCTTTTCTGTCCTCCCCACCCCCAGCCAGTAGAGGCAGATGGCGTCCCTCCCTGAGTCTGCTGGATATTTTGCCTTCCTGTTAAAAGGGAGTTTTCCTTCCCACTATCGCCTCATGCATGCTCAGGATGGGAGATTGGACCGGAGTCCAGTTTCAATGGAATCTTTGGTTTTCCTTTGAAATAGGATATTTTTATGAATTGGCTCAATTTAATGTCTGTAAAGTACCCTTTGGCAACATTGTCATGAAGCGGTTTTATACAAGTAAAGCTGAATTGAATTGAATATTATCATGATGGTGGGTGCGAGAAGGATGGCTGTGAACACAAACATGTATACATGTTCAGTCATGCTGGTCATTGTAATTTTAAGAGTTTGAACAAAGGGAATAAGATTTTTTTTGGTTAAGTGTCACGTGTTTCGTTGACTCATTTCATTGTTGTGTGGGTATTTCAAGAAACTTGTTTACCAGCCTGAACAAAATTTTTCTGTTCTGCATATGAACTGCTGTGAAGAGAAGGTGCTGGGAAAGTGTTGCTACCTCCTCTGTTGCAGGGAGACTTTCCCAGTTTCATGTAGATGACTGTCTTGAAGATTCTTTAAAATCCATCTGTCCAAAATGTTTGCATAGTGTCTTTTGTCACTGAGATGGAGGTGGACCACAGATTCTTGACCTGTAAATCTCTCTTTCTTTTGTATCATACCATATTTTTATCAAGTGGTTGTTTGGTCTCTTCTGTAAAGGTAAGAGCAGTCCTTAGTGAATTTCACTGTTTCTGAAGGTGCTGTTGGGTTTGATCTTTGAGTTTCTCAGACACCCATGTCTTATACATGGAATTAAACTTTTGTGCCTGTTTTTCATGTTTCGTATCTTTGTTTTGTTTTTATTTCTTTTCTCCCGAGATTTCTCAGTTGATTTGACGAACACCCACTTTGAATACCCAGAGGTTTGAAGTGCTTCCTTGAGTTAGTTGTTTCTTTTCAATGTTCCCCCATAGGGACCCCACCTATTGTGTAAGCCTCTGATGATGGACAGCTTTTGTTCCAGTGGGTGGTGTGAGTCAAAAGTAGATATTGTGTATGTGTGTAGGTTGTCAGTAAACCTCAGTGCTGAGATTTCCATCCTCCTCAGTGTTCACCACACAGACCAAAAAAGGCATCTTGCTATCTTCAGCATCCATCCCTGAAGTGATCTCTTAAAATAAATGCTCCTATTTCTTGTGTATGGATTTTGACACAGGTGTTGCCCACCTAGTCAGGGTGAAAAATACCCAAATGCAGGTTGAAGAGGCAGGGAGTAAGTGGACATTTGAATTATATATACTACAACCAACTGCGACAATAAGGTGAATAAGCAAATGTAACCAACACTTAAAAAGACTCTACAGCAGCGATGGACTGCAGTCCAGCTCCAAAACACTGGACTCAAATAAGTAATCATTGTACGGAACATGTCTTCCATTTAATTCATAGACTGATCTGAATAGCAGTGCTCTAGCAGAAAAGAATAGCAGACAATGCAAAAGCAAGGATCAAACAAGGATCTGACCAAGAACTGTATGGAGACCTGTATTATTCATAATTAAATTAATAAAAACAACATTAAATAAATAAATACAACATTTTGAAAAAAATAAATGAGCATGAAATAGTGAAATGCCACATTTTGGAATGAAATAAGGCCACTTTGTGTTTTTATTTCATAATAAAATTTTCCAGATGGAAAAAAAGGACATTATGAAATAAATACGCCATTGTGAAAAAGGGCATTATGAAATAAATACATCTCTGTGGAAAATGGCATTATGAATTAAATACACCATTGTGGAAAAGGTTATTATGAAATAAAAACACAAAGTGTCCTTATTTCATTATTTCATTGCCATATATTCATTTCAAAATGTGGTATTTCACTATTTCATGGTCATATATTTTTTTCAAAATGTTGTATTTGTTTATTTAATTATGAATAATACGGGTGTCCATAGAAGTGAAGCTAAGATGGCTTCTTAGATTCTTAAGATGGCGGCCAGGTGTATTGCACTGTGTGAGTTTTATAGGTGACCAAGATGAGGGACCTTTCCTTGTGAGTCTTAGAAAAATTCCCCTTTGCATGATGGAACCTCTGCAGGATGAGGTAAAGTGGATTTCAAATCCTTTCATTTTGTTTGTTTTACTTTTTTTTAATTAACCATTCTTATTGGAATGGGAGTGTTGAGCAGAAATGTAAAGACAAATACACTTTTTAAAACAATTCTGAGTTTAAAATCATAGATCCTTGGAGATAAGCTTCAGGGCTGGACATTGAAGGTCTCATGATAAGTTTCTGCCAAAGCGAGTGTCAGCTATTGTTTGTGTAACTCAGCAAACCAAAAAAAGGAATTTTTTTCTTGTTTTGGATTTAACAGTAACAAATGAAGCTACTTTGTAAAAGACATCCTTTCTAAATACAAGATAATAATAAGAGTTTAAGATTTCATCCATCCAAAGATAAACTGCCTTAATTCCAACTAATACAGTCTAATCCCTCAGAGAAAAATGTTCAACACCAAGGCAGAGTTAACCAGAAAGACAACCCTGCATCCATCATCTCCTCAATCATAATCCAACCCCCACATGTTTGAGGTTAGAGTAGATTTAAACTCAAATAACATTGACTGCCATTCTCTCATTCCTGCTCTGTGAATCACCATTACAGTAATGGTGTTCAGCTCATATGCAAGCTAAAAAATGGATTTGGGATCCATTAGCTTATTAGGCGCAAAATGACATTAACTTCCCTCAATGTGAACCCTGTAGCAGTAATTCAGAGATTAATCATCCCATTGCAACACCCTCTGATCTGTCAATCAATCCTCTTATCAGTTTGTCTCCCATAGGGATTGCAATCAGTCGTTCACTGTGTGCTTTAAATAAATAGCAGTGGCTAACCTGTTTTGCTTGCTTGAGGAGGGATTTTTATTTTTAAAATGAGATTTCCAAAATCTTGAAACTGGATATTTTGGTCCTTATAAACAGAATGGCATATTTACAGCAGCCTTTATTTACGTACCTTTTTCAATTATTTGCTCAAGTATTGAAATCTCGGAATGTGTAGAGTCGGGGACAGTATGGTTTCATCACAACCGCTGCAGCCGGATATCCTTCATGTGACCACAATAACTCAAACAATTTTCACAATTGGATTTTTATACTTGGTATACCTGTTTAGGTCCTAAAGGAGACGACTTAGCTCGAATTTCACCATTTTGGGATTTATGGTTTCCTCACTAGGTGGCACTTTATGCACGAAAAATCAGATTTTTGCCTATATATCTGGAACTCTTTACAGTTGTCTACGTCCCTAAGAAGGCAATATGTATTGAATTTCATGATAATTGGATTTATGTTTTCCTCACTAGGTGGTGCTTTATACATGAAAT
>JBAMHX010000001.1:5181484-5192922 GCA_037177515.1 Pseudomugil tenellus
TTATTATTATTATTATTATTATTATTATTATTATTATTATTATTATTATTATTATTATTATTATTATTATTTTAAAGGTCAAACCTATAAATTTAATTTGTTGCAAGAATTCCTCTAAAATTGTACTGCTCCTGACAAAAAAGAGCATATAATCATATATTTTTAAAAAATGCATATTCATTATAAACCACACTATAAATACATCTTATGTAAAACTAAAGTGACTTATGTTTTTGTAACAGAGCAAAAGGTGAACAAATATTTAATTTATTTATTTATGTATTTGTTTGTTTTGTTTTTTCAGCAAAATTCAGCAGGTAGACCGTTATTCTGACTGTCATGTTGCTGGAAAGGATGAGCAAAGACATTTTAAAATGCTATGCAGTATGTTAGAAAAACGTTAATCTCAATATTACATAGATGTCTCACCTTTCTCAAATATATATATCTAGCTACATAAAACTGCTGTTCATGCAGCACCATGAATTTCAGTGTTCATTTCATAACATATTCTTAGCATTGCTGATGCTAGTGCAGGATTGCACAGACTTCTGTTAGTTGTGGTTGCATGTTCTGTCTAGTTTTAACTTCATCTGCTTTGAATCACGTTAACATTCTCATCCCAAACATTCTGGTAAATATCTTGCTACAGTTTATCTTTTATGTTCCAGGTATTACAAATTGCACACTTTGGATCTTCCTCAGATTGCCGGTTCGATCCCCGGCTCGGGCGGTGGCCTATCTGTGTGGAGTTTGCATGTTCTCCCCGTGTTAGCATGGGTTCTCTCCGGGTTCTCCGGCTTCCTCCCACAGTCCAAAGACATGCACCTTGGGGAAAGGCTGATTGGGGACTCTAAATTGCCCTTAGGTGTGAGTGTGCGTGGTGTATAAGAATAAATGAAAGAAAAAAAACAAGATGGGCATTATAACAAGACAAACAACTATGGCTCACTGAAATGCATTGAAACAAATAAAAGAAAACAACTGAAATGTTCCAAATGTTTAAATATTATTACATTAACTTATTTTATTTAGATGAAGGGTAGACTCCTGTACTTAAAAGTTGCAGTACTGCCAACTAAAGACCCCTGAAACCACAGTGTCAAATTTGGTCGCTTCGTTTCTACATTTGAAATTTAGTTCTAACATGTAACAAGAAAAACTAAAAACATTGTTAAATGGTTGACTGATTATATTTCTAAATATAAAATAGTTTACATTGACAATGTTTGTTATTGTGATTCTTTGAAATGATACACCTAAAGCGGCCACTCATTAAAAAAAGCTGTTGAATCCATTTAGTTAGAATCAATAAAATTAATTTTGAATCAATAAAATCTTAAATGATATTGTACGAAGTCTTTTTTTGTGATCTTAGAGCAGAACTATCATTACTTATTAAAGAATGACATAACAGGTTGATTGACATTAATAACTCAGCACTTGTTTTGCCTTTAAGTTAATAGTTTTTACAGCTTCATATGAAAAGTTTCACTGTAACATAAAACTGTTCAACTCAGACAGGAAGCAGGCAGTTACAGATGAAAAACTAACAAGAACTAAAGTAAAAGACGCAGTCAAGAACTGGGACTCCTAATGAGAAGTACAGCAGAATTGGACCGGTTTATAAATAAACTATCCCACAGAGAAGATTAAATGCATCAACTGCATCATCTCATCAAATGTATAAAATAACCTGTTTACAGAGTTGCCTATTTTTGGAGATTATTGGAATGTTTGCAATCTTTGGCGCCATTTTCTCATGCAAATGCAATCAAGTGGTGTTAGGGTATCAACAATGGATCAATAGCCCCAATAGTAAATACTAAGCATTTCTTTAAATACATTTTTATTGCTGTGAAGCATATAGTCTGATAAGACAGCTGACCTCTCTCCTCTCATACAACAGAAAAGAATTGATGATTGCGTTGAGGCTGGCCAAGTCCCACAGAGTAGCTCAATTATTGACTTTGCTAAGTCAACCTTTAACGTACAAATCCTGTTCAAACTCCTGTCCTTGTGGTGGCCAAGAGCCTGCTGAAGGCATGCACTCAGCTCACAGTCCAGCAGACATTAATTCCTCTCAATCTTCACACTCAATTTAGTCTTGAATGCTCCTGCCAATATGGCTGAGCCTTGGAATTAGAAGTGGTAAATTATACAAATAACCCCTTAATAGCATGCCGTGGCCGAATGAAGTGAACCCAACAACATGCTTACGATTTGCTGGTCAAATGGAAAGTTAAGTCTAATCATGTAGGTACATGTGCTAAGCAGCAGACTGTGGTAGAATAATAACTGGTGTACATGACACAGAAGTATCCAGTGTCTATTGGTTTGACATTATTTGAACCTCTATATTTGCACAAAGCAACAAGCAATTGAACAAGAAAATTGGCACAAAATCAATGCAGCACTTGTAGTTGAGCAGATGAAGGTGTTGATGGTCAGTAATGGGAGACATTTTAGTCAAAGGAAACTAAAAGTGAGACTTGATACGTACCTGAAAAAAATGAGTGAATTGTGGATTTTAATTGAACATCTCAGTTCTTTTTCTTTTTTATGGTTAACTGGAAATTGCGAGTAAACATGTTATTCAAAGGAATTTGTTGGAAATTCATTGCATAAATAAAGAAGCAGATTCAGGGTTAATATATAGTCTTTGACTCTGAGTTTTTCATGCACTACAGGAAGACCAAACATCAATAGAGCAGCAAGGGAATAACAATTATAAAAAGTCCCCTCAGGGAAACTGAGACTCGAAGCCTACAGGTGGATGTTGGGGTGAGGATGGGGATTTATGGAAGAAAGAAAAAATGGCATAAAATATGAAAAAAAGCAGATGTAGCAGCTGCAAGGTTCTGCAACAAAGTTAGCAGAATTGCCAGCAGCATCAATCACCATGTGTCTATCCCTCCTGCTGGGCATCTGAACCCTGAAGGGGGGGTGTGTATTTACTGAAATAAGGTGAATAAATCAAAATCCAGCAATCTGCTTGATTTGCAGCAGCAAAAAACTCTGCAGTAGTTAACTCTCAAGTCATTAAAATTTAAAAAAGAAAGCTCAAGTCTTTAGAACAGCATCTTCATATAATGATGAGCAGCTAACGGCCACTAATACACATTCATCAGGCTGACAGAGTGATGCATGAAGTAGCCATGAAGAAGGTTGAGCAGGACAAATATAATAACAATGTGATGAAAAGTCTGTAATAATGAGATTAAATGATCTAATCAGTGATCAAATGATAAACTATATAACTATATAATTTATGCAAAGGTGTGACTTTTAACTGTGATAAAGTTTTGTATTGACGCTAACAATAAAAATAATTCCTATATGTTATGCAAAATATCATATTGACCTTTGTATATGCTGATATGTGTCTGCAGCTCCCATATTGGTGGCACACAAATTTACATTTGCATTTTCAACGAATTGAGTTTATCATTAAAATCGCTAATTGGACCCATGGTATTGGTTACTTATTGGAGCTGAATTACTTTCCTGAACAGTGTATCTAAAGAGCAACAATGCAATAAATTGACTTTCTTGCCAATGAAAACAACAAAGGAAAAGGTGCACTGAGATTTAAAGGGGAATACTAAGTCAAGTTGTTGACACTTCTCAAGTTACTATTAATTTACTCAGAAATATAACTTTCTTTTGAAGCTTTAAAGTATCCTTATAACACCATGTTAAGGTAAATCGAGACTGAGACTTTGAATGTATGTTGTGCTGGAACAGTAGCACCAGCTTGTAATACATCACTCCCATTACATGGGCGAGATCATTGTCACTTTCTAGTTTTTATTTTATTGTTTATGGAGAATAAGAACAAAGGGGGGATAAAAATCCTTTGAAATTATCAAGAGAAACTAAATAGTTTTGTTTGGGACAGATCTGGTTATTATCAAACCCATATAATACCTAAATATTATCACAAATGATGGTGAAGATGCTTCTTTTGGGGCCAGTTTATGAAGGAATCATATTGTAAAAACAGTGTGTTCATTTTTTTAACTCTTAATGGACACAAATGTTTGGTAATTGATGATGAAGAGCAAAAGACTTAACAGCATGTTGGTAAAAATATGATACTGAAGGTTCATGCAAACAAAGGAGAAAGAAGGATGCATTATAGCATTTCAATATTAGGACAGGAAAAATAAACCCTACCCATCTTTAGAGTTGGAAGTGCTACAAAAAAGAACAAAAATACAGAAGACACAATATGTTAGATGTTTAACTGGCCATTAAATTTGACATACTGGTGTAACAAACAGAGCAAAAGAGGAGCACAGAGGAGGATTATTGAAAGATGGTGAAGCTAACTAAAACCATGATTACACCATTAAAGCAAAAAAGAAAAGGTCATCCTGAAGTACATTTATCAGGCAGGAAGCTGGTTTAAGAGATGCTGTAAAAAAATAAAAACTGCTGGAGGGTTCATCATAGTTCCACAACTGGTGGATTAGAACAGATATATATAAAAAAAGAAAGACAGAAAATACACTGGTGTCACTGGTGTTCACAGAAAACACAAGCTCCAGGAGAGAAACACAACTCAAAGGAGACACAATAAACCACACACAAACACCAGTAAAGAGGAAAATCAGTTGTGACTCGAAGACACACCAATCTATAAAAGTTTGGTTGATTTAAGCTCAGTTGCCAGCTTTAGCTGCAGGGGGCTACTATAGATTAGCTAATATCCTGTTTCCCATCTTATGAAGCTGTTTTTCCCTTTACACAACCTTTACTTTAAACTAAATAAGACTTCTCTCAGTGACAAAAGGCTTCCCTGCATACCAGATAATTGCCAAATGAAAAGGAATCGTAAAAGAGGAATATGTCTGCAATAAAACGTGTTTACGGTTTTCCTCTTTTTCTGTTGTTTGGTCATTTTAAATGCATTTAATCAAGCTTAAATTCAAATAGGACAGTGTATTTCTTACTCGTGTAATCATCTCTAGAAATATTCCTTCCTGATACCGGTTCTGGAGAAGCTGGAGCCAATCCCAGTAACTGGCAGGGGAGAGGTAGGGTACACTTGGACAGGTCGCCAGTCCACTGAAGGGTCAACACAAAGAGACAACTACCAATTCTACACACATTCACTCCAAAAATATACTGAATTAAATTTATTTTATTTCAAAAATAGTTATTTCACATAGCTTTAAAGTGAAGGAAAATCCCACATCAAAAAGTGCATTTTAACACTTATCTTCAAGTGTTCTTATCTCAGAGATAGCGCTTGGACAGGAAGTTGAAGGAACCCTGCAGGTTGCAGCATAGATTAGTATATTTCCAGCTGAGCCGCGTGCAATGTCCTTTTTAGACTTGCTGGTGCAGATTTAGTGTAGCAGGACGTCTCGGGACACTGAACAAAAATATTTCAGCAATGCTTCAATAGGCTTAATATTTGTTGTGCCACCTCACAAGACTGTCCTGAATTTGAAAGCGTTTCTCCTACGCCTGTATATGTGGGTTTGTTGCTCCCACAGGCGCAGCTATACACAGGTCAGCAACTCTGCAGTTAGATGCCAGCGTGAGTGTGACCTCTCTTTGTCCCTCACTGATGGTTTGTCCTCACTAAAGCAACAGGGAGATAAGTGTAAAGAAAGCAACAGTAACAACTTTTACACAGAAAAGTTTTGATCTCAAACTTTCTAATTAGATTTGCAAAGAGATTTCATCATATGGCATTTTAGAGTATAGTTTTACATTTCAGGCGTTTTAGACTCATCACACTTCAAAACATCTGCAGTAATTACCAAATGAAATTAAGCAAAGCAAAGTGCAAGAGTTGTTTTCTTGCTTCCAAAAAAAATAAAGTAAAGCTCTGCCACATAAAAAAGCAGATATTTACATAACAGCTACATTAAACAGGCTCCAGATGGCACAGACTGTAATGAAATTTAATTCATTGATGGAACAGACATGGGAACATTTATCTATTTTCTGAAAGTCACAGAGAAATGGAGACACAGTAGTATAAGTCCTGGCTTCAAGCAGGTGCTTATTCATTTGTTGTTTCTGTAAAAGCATTTTCACAATGTTTGGCATCTTATATGGGAGAGGGTTGGATGAGTTGTGCAGAGATCACCATTATCATCTTGATGGAAATAAATCGATCACAGGAGACAGAAAAGAACTGTTACTAGTGGAGAGTAATATTTTGTTCTTGTTTAAGAACTCCAGAGGGCTGAAGGATAACAGATGTACTCAAAGCCAATGCTGGTCTGCTTACACAGAAACAATCAAAGGTAAAGCGCACCACAAATGAATAATCCAACAACTTCAGGGGTAATTTGCTAAAGATGCTAAAATGTAGTGAGGGTGGGGTGTTGGGCAGCACAGTGTAGTTTTGGCTATTAAGCTCCAAAAAGTGTATCAATAGTGCCACCACATGGAAGGGCCTAAAACACTTTAATAGCTTGTTGAATGCAAAGATTTTCTTTTAAAATACACATTTTAAGTAAAATAGGTGATTTGTCACTTTTTTTTTTACCTTAATAATAAGAAATACAGTTCAGCCAGTTTATGTTTGAACATAAACTTTATATATTTTAAATCATTATCTCAGCAGCAGCAGGCATCCCAAACATAAAATATGAGTCTGTGAATAATGCAATACGTATTGGATAACAAAACAAAATAGTTTTAATGCCATTGCAGTTTACAGAAGTCCATGAAATGCTTTTTTTTTTTTACAGTTCATCTATCCATTTAGTGCAGTCTCTTAACATATGCTCCACAGCAATAACGGCACTTTTTCCAAACCATCACCATCCTCAAAAGTCCACTTTTAGATGTCTGCTGGCTTCCAAACTGGCTGCAGGGAAGCCAAATAGGTCAGGCATGTCATGCTAGAAGTTTCTGCAGGGGAGCTCATCTGGTACTCCTCCTCAGGCTCTCCACTGTCTGCAGGAATGAGCGCTGGGCCTGGTCTTCTTCCAGGGTGGAGCAGTCCTCCTCCTCCTCCTCAATGATACCACACTGTACACAGCGGAGACGGGGCTCACGCTGTCCAGCTCTGCAGACACAAGCGGCAGCCAGAGACTGGGGGAACTCCTCCATCACTAAAGGCAGCAGATGGGCAGGGAGAGTGTCCATGCTGGTCGCCATGGTGAAGCAAGGCCCAAATGTGAGAAAGATGAGCTTTAGACAGACAAGCTCACAGAGAGAGATGTAAGGAGGATGAATGATTTAAAATGGTTTCTGATCAGCTGCCTCAGCTGTTCCTGGACAAAAAGAAACAAAAAGTTGCAACAATACAAAATAATCAATGAGAGCTGTCCCCCGGGGTTCTGACTGACACGATGACCCGTTCTACTCCTTTTCCAATCTGTTCTCGTCTTTGAAGAGTGTGAGCGAGCAATGGAGTCCAGCACCACTGAGCCCTTCTTTATATACATCTCTGAAACCCACTCGCTTCTTCCTTTGGGCATCCCTCCACGCACACAGCTACTCTCCCCTCCTACATCCTCCGTGATGACACATTTCCGCAGCTTCCATACCAGTGCACCGGAATAATCTCCCTGAAACGGTTGGCATGGGAACCGGATGGTGATGTTTGAGAAGGAAGAAGCGGAACAGTGAAAAAGCAATACATTTTTCAGACTGTGAAAATGACGAGTAATGCCATACTCATTTAAGGAAGTCATGTTAACTGATTGGTGGGTTTTACAAGAATAACACCAAAAAGCTCCAAACAGGAGTTTGGAGACTTTTTATGTGAATATAAGGAAGTTTTACACCTTTTATATCAGCAATGTGACAGCAAAAGTTACTCACTTTTTCAAAATTGTTACTTTTTTTAAACAGCTTTATCTGAAGATAAATGGTGCAGACTTAATAATCCGAAATAAAACCTCCCAAAGCTTCTGAGATGGGAAATCGTTACATTGAACAACTAAACTAAATATAGTAGTTTGAAAGTTACAGACTGTTTATCCTTTCAGAGACACCATAATACAAATGGTGGGACAAATGTTGCAGCTGCTATGCACGTAGACACACAAAACTTAGACATAAAAGGCCCGTTCAAACAAAACAAAAGTTATTTTAGTGAAGTCAAAACATCTGAAGCAGTTTCTACTTTTTTTCCTTTTCTGTCACCGACATCTGATTTTACAACACTTTTATTTAGAGCAACTTGATAGGAAAAAACAAGTAAAATGAGTTTAAAGTTATTTTAAATTCAGATTTATTTATTTAAGCACAGATGCAATGAAGTTTCCAAAGTGCATCAATCAGCAGGTTTCCCTAAACAACATTGGTCCAAAGAAGCGACGCTACGTCTCCGCAAATGATCAACTGCAAAGTCAAAGTTGATTTCCGGATGCTGCGCTGCAACTTGTAAAATGTAAAGAACAACATTTTCACATCAAGCTCAGACAACAAATTAAAGACTAAATATGAGTAAAGATGGGTAATATGTGCTGACAAACTGTAGGAAGAAACAAACTTAAACTCTAAAGAAATGCTTTAGTTTAGTATTGTAATAAATCACATGAAGGTTAAAAGATGGACAGACTGATGGTCACACAGCCACAACAAAACCACAGACTCATCACACTGGGATTAAATGCATTTGTGGAAACTTATGAATCTCAGATTACATGGAAGAGTTGAGCATCAATGCGAACTAAAAAGGAATTTAGTTTGTAAACAAAACACACAATCTGAATATTTTACCAGCTATTTCTCCTTCCAGCCTGCTCTTCAGTAAATTAGTTTTTTTCTTTTCTCCAAATGAAATGCAGTTTGGGTAAATAACAGATTCGGCTCTAACACACACAAAAGAGTTCATTCAAAAAGAAAATAAGAACCTAATGATCCTGACAGTGCAAAGAAGGGAAAAAACTAATCTGAGCTTTGAAACAAAAAGAAAAAAAATTTAAGATGTTAATGTCTCGTCGGAACTGTTGACAAAAAGTGACTTTTGTCTAAATCCTGATATTTCCAAGCACTTTCAAAAAAGTAATCACTACTTCCAGTGTCTTATTAAATGACAGTAAGCTACAGCCACAGGTGCCTTAAACACACAGAAAACCGAATAGGTTTAATTTCACATCGTGCTTTGCAGACAGATGCTCAGTTTCTGGGAGTTGATTTTAGTTTCCATGGTCATTAAAGCCGTTTGCTCAACAAAGACAACCAATTGTTTCAATAGGTTTTACACAACTTGTTAAAACTAAAAAGATGAACGATTCTAACACACCAGCTCGCATCGTCTTTCACTATCAGAGCAGGGAAAAGTGAGATGTTGCCCAGAAAGTGTCATATGTTCTCTGCTTGGTCCATGATGATGATGATGATGATGGTAGTTGGATGAGTCATTAGCACAGCTGGTCCCCTCTTTCTGCTGCTACTGCAGCTGCAGCCTCCACCAATCCATCTATCCCTGCTTCTGCTTCTTGAGGTAACGAGCTCGCTGGGACAAACCCATCCCCATTACGTAGCTGTTGAGCATCTTGGCAGGGAGCAAAGCTGTAGTCACCCAACCCTACGGAGGGAAATTACATGGTCAGCTGGTGGCATTTACAAATGACAGATTAGCATTCATTATTAATCTCCAACCCACAGGAATAATGACTGTAGCAAGCGTGTTTGCACAGAGAATTAAAAAAAATTAGGTATTTGGGCCATTCTGATGCTTACTGCCTTTTCTAATTACGCCTGAAATACAAGCCCCTCGGTGGACGTGAGAGATCGTAAAACTCAACTCCTCACTTTGGTAGTTTTAAAACCCTCCACTGATGCTTCCTTCCAAAGCTCTAAAGACAACCCTACAGTTTGGGTTTTTTTTCCTGTGTCTCTGGGTAACATAAATAAATTCAGTGACTTTGCATACCATTTAAATATGGCGCATAAGCGGGCAGTACGAACTACTATATGAAAGTCTTGTCTAGTTTCACAACAAAGTCAGGGGAACTTTAACAGTCTCCCTGACAACCGTATCCCAGTATAAAACTATCATAGTGTAAAGTTCAAAGTATTTTTTAAGTGCAGGACAGATTTATGCTGTATCACAGATTTAATAAAAATATCTGAAATTAAAACAGTTCAAAAGGAAAGCTTTACTGCAGCTACAGACCCGCTTTACACGCTCTGTAACCGAGAGGTTGATTGATTTGTGGACTCACACATATCCAGCAGAAAATGATGAGAAAGCTGTTGAGCATCATCACCAAACATTTCCACCATCTGGTCGGTCAAAGACATGTTAATGGAACCACATAAGGATGGAATTTTAAGCTGCGCTTGTTTGAACTTTTAGCTCAAACGCTTGATTTCATTTGAGCTTGTAAGTGTATTCAAGGGCACCCTGATCTCACTTGACTTCATATTTATTGAGTTTTATTATCTGGGGTCTTATGCTATGTGATTATAATTACACAACTAAAGAGAAATTAAGCTACGGCAGAGCTGACAGAACACATGTTGTTTCAGAAGGCAGCAGACTGCAGCTTTACAGCAATCTAAATAAGATAATGTTGAACTGAGGCTTATAAACGAAATGTGCAGAACTGTGCTCCACCACTGTGGAGAGGGAGGATTATCTGATAATCACAACACCGCTTGTTGTTTGTGAAATACAGAGGACTGACTGCAGACAACATCTGTGCTGAATTTATGTTATCTGTGGGAAAAAAAACACATTGGCTGCACTGGATTAATAAAAGCTTATTTATGCTGACTATGATGCATCGACCACCTGTGTGACATTATAAATTGTGGTTATTTGTATTTCTCAATCAATACACACGATTGTTAATATTCAGGTCACACGGCCCTCTGCTGTACAACACGTCGTGGATGAACTGGAGAGAGACAAATGAGTGTCTTTCTGACCTCTGATGAATGAAGACATGAGCTGAACAAAATCAGACCTTTAGTTTCCGTCTCATTTCTGACGCTCATGCCTCCACAGAATAATTGCAATGTTAGGATGCAGACAATACTGAAAGGTGGTGAAGCATTCCCACTCCATTATTTCTGAGGGTGTTTGTGTTTTCACAGATGCTAAAAGCAGCTGTTGGAACAAAATGAATTCATTGAATGGAGATGAGCTGGAAAAGGGCTCTTTTGTATGAAGTGGAACTGCAGCCTTATGAGCTTTCAGTACTGTTGCCATGACATACCATCACTACCTTGACAACGTGTCATGCTGCACCTGATCCATTATTTCAACAGCGAAATCTGTAATCTTGAAATTGCATTGCCCGTGTACTGCACCTGTGCTCCGCCATGTTTACAGCAGGAGTTTTCATGCTGGTTATATAAAGAGACTAAAAACGCAGCGTGGGGGTGGGGGGGGGGGGGGGGGGGGGTTGCCCTCCAACGGGTTTCAACTTTTTTCCTTTTCCCCTGTTTCCTTTTCCTTGTCCCTTTCCCCCCCCCTTAAAAAACAAACCTTTTCTTCAATC
>JBAMHX010000001.1:5197582-5218342 GCA_037177515.1 Pseudomugil tenellus
ATAAATCACCGGCACATCAACTTCACAACAGCTTACAGTGAATATAAAAGCGATAAATGTCACCTTTGAATAATCTTTTGCTGTTTGTTGAGAGAAAGAGGCAGCGCTTGTTTTTATGCAGATGATGTCGCTGATCAAAATGTGGCAGAATCGTGGTCTTTTTTCTTTTTAAAAAAAAATTTTGTCATGTAGAAATGAGATCGCATACAAGTGTGAAGTGAGATCGCGATTTTTTTAATGATTAATTGTGCAGCCCTGCTTTAGTATGTAATCAGGAAATTCTGGAATCGAACTGCTTTTCCTCATGAGCTACAGCCTCCCATGTGGCCTTCTCTGATAGCTTAACAGCCCAAGTCATGCCTTTCAAAACAGTTATTTCTAGTTAATGCAAAACACTAAAAGGTAGTGGTGTGTTGGTGTGAGAATGTCACCGTAAGCTTTTATCAGCATTGTGGAAACTAACCTAAACTTCAAGTAAAAGAGATTGTCAAGCACTTCAGAGGCCTAATCATCTGAAATAAAACTATTATGTTAAAGAATGTAGAAAATACACTAATAGTTTTCATATATCTCAAAAAGTAACATTGACAGGTGTGTGTCGTGCTTTAGATAAAAGTTTCTCACAAACTCACCTCTCCACCATTCGAGGTAAAACTAGACGCGTCATCTGGGGAAAAAAAAGCAGTGAAAATGAATTTAGAGCTGCAGAATTAAAGAATGAGATTCTAAAAGCTCATTGGCTGTGTGGAAGTGTGTGTCCGTGTGTGGGAAATGTGTGAAGAGGTGGCCGCACAAGCAAGACAATGAGAGAGGAAACGTTAATGTTAGCAAAGGGAGCCGTTCAAATAAATACTGAATTACATAAATTAAGTGTTAAAAGAGTGGGCAGATTTTAGCTAAAGCTCGGGGACGGGGGGTGCTGAACATGGAGGAGTGAGACAGAAGTGACTTACTCTACTTTCTATTATTGTTTGAGCATTTTCACAGGACTAACTGTCAGTGGATTGCAAACTATTTCAGCCATTTGAATTCACTTAGGCAAACTTAATTATCGGCACCAGACACCACAGGGAGACACATGATAAACACATAAATCAGAGTTTATAGAGTCCATCGAGTGCAGACTGAGACTGAACCGGACATTTAAGATCATCCCTACAGTGGGTCTCCCAGCAGATCTGCATAAGAGCACCTTAAAATACTTTAAAAGCGCCCCTGGGCTTCGACATGTCGTTTGAATTAGAGTGTTTTTTCTTTCTTTTTTTAGGAAAAAATAAGTTGCAGCTTCGATGAGTCCAAAGCAAATTTATCCATCCTTTCACGCAGAGTTGAGGCTGTAATTACTGCAAAAATAAATCACCTCAGAATAAAAATGTCTGCAATCCAGATTGCTTTCTTCACAAATGTTGGCACTTTTAGGAACTTTTCAGGTTCATTTGTTCAAAAAGGTTTAATTACACGAATGCTGCAACGCTCACCTGGCACACTGATGTTATGTTGATGTTGATCATTATGTCGATGACCTGAAACAAGAACAAAAGCATCACTACAGATGGTCACACACAGTTTCTGCTCTGTGGGTAAATACGGTACTATTCAATGTCTCATGTACAAATTAAAAGAATTTAATGCATTTTCAGTATAAAGTATCAAAAGGTTGAGAGAGATAACACAGCATGTTAGTTTAACTCTCTTTCTCTAGAACAACATGGCTGCGTACGAGACTTTACCGCTTACAAACCCAAGGTATTTGATGAATAAGGACCTGGCACTTTAAGGTTTTTCCTTTAATTCAACAGTTTAATGAGCACATAATGAAAGCAGAGAAAAGCAGTCCACTTAAAGCATATTGATTTTGTCTGGCGTGGGCTTAGATTGAGCTAACCTAGACTGCTTAAAGCATTACAGCAGAAAACATACTCATGATTATCCAAAATTCGACAAGTGTGTCACATAGGGGGCTATATTTGGTGTCCAACACGTCATTGTCACTGTTTATTCAGCATAATCAGGCAAAATGTGTCTAAATATGATATCTTTCAAATTTACTCATCACGTATGCAGGAAAAAAGAGCTAAAGATTACAATGCCAACACTTTGCACTTACAGTGTCCAGATTGGGAACGTTGAGGAAGAACTCAGGATAAGAATAAGAGATTCCAACATTGTTTACTATGAAAAAAAAACAACAAACAACAGATACAACAGACTTTTAAATACATCGACAACATAAGAAGCAATAAAAAAACAAAAGAGAAAATAAAACAATTCAACGTGTCATTCCATTTTCAGTCTTTAGAGGGCAGCAAAAGGCTGATAAATTCACTTTTTTGAAAACATGCAAAACTTTTGTGGACAAACTCTGAATTCTTACCCAACACGCCAATCTCCAGTCCTGCAAGTCCCTCTTCAATCTTGGAGTAAATATCTACAACACTGAAGTCCACAGCAATGGTTTTGGTCTCCACACCACATTTGCTGGCTGAGGGAATAAAAATGTTTAAATCTGTTGTGTATATATGATAAGCAGTGAAAGATTTATCTTAACTTGTCGTGTCATGGTTAGCAGAATGAATATGCTTCAAAGGGAAGGCTCTCTGGAAATAAATAACGTTCCCTCTCATGCTAGAGTATAATTCTTCATTTTTGGTTACTGGTGAATTACATACCAATTCTGAACCTGACAGGGGAAAACAGGAAAAAGGGGAGTGAACAGAGGAGGAAAGTAGAAAAAAAGAAAAGAAAAAATGAGACAAAGACAAAACAATAAAGACAGAAAACAACAAAAACAACTGTACTTAAAACCCAAACAACCAGATCCCAACCTTGTAGGGAAATTTATCAGAAAACTAAGTCTCAGAAGGAAAACAAAGCAAATATGAAGACAAACGTAAAGATAAACGTGAATAAGCAACACCAACAACAAATATATGAAAACGGTGGCAATCTGCAGAGCAACACACTAACTGTTAGCATGCATGTCTGTGAATGTGTGTGTGTGTGTTAGGCTGGATGCAAAATATAAAGAATGAGTTGTGTTTAATGATAAATGTGATTACACCTCCTCTGAGGCCCCATGACCCAGTCCATCAGCTAGTACTGTGGGGTACAGAGCGTAGGGGACTACGGCATGGACCACCACACACCCACCCATGAAACAAGAGGAAAGCCCCAACCAGACCCCCCATGGACAGGACAGGCCACAAGGGGGCAAGGGACAACAGCCTCCCAAGTCACAATCTACTTATAAAAGCCATTTATTTATTACCACATGTCTGCGTAACAGTATGGTAAAAAGGGAAGAGCGCAGAAGAAGAAAAAAAGATTAAACCTTGAAATGACCATAAGCGAGAACATCCGTCTCTTGAGAGGAATATTTTTTGGACTGTACAGATTCACTTTTAGCTCCAGAAGAGGCTTTACATCCTGATAATCGAATGGGCTCTGCTATCTCTCTACTCACTCAAGGATCATATGTGCAAGACACTTATTCCGTGATTTATCATTTCATGGCTTGTCAACTGGTCCCTTTGGACTCTGAATACTTAGGACTCAGGATAAATGAGGCAGTGCAGCTGCACGAATCTTTAAGGCCGGACCGCCATTCAGCAGCTACCATGCTTAAAACATGAATTATATTAGTCCTGCGGCTGTAAACCACTGGCAATGTACATTTCCCTTGATTCAAAGATGTGGGATTAGGATGACTGCAGGGTTAATAGAGAAATACTCTCTCAACCACAACCTTCTGTAGTTTACTGTGATCTGACATGTTGAGATGAGAAATACCAACAATCATGTGTCTGTCTCACCTATTGCCTTAGACACATCATCGAGCTTCTCCTGAGAGCGGCTTATGAGGACGATGGAAAAACCTCTGCGAGCAAGCTGCACACACACACACGCACGCAAAACAAACCCCCCCAAAAAAGACAAAACACAAACAAACAAAAAAAAAGTCAATGTAAGAAACTAGCTGAAGTGATTTGTCTGCTGCTGGCAGGAAGTTTTAAACATCATACAGCTGAGATAACAGAGTGAAAGCGACTTTAACTTATGTATTTTTATGAAATATAAAATCATCCATTAAGACTTTCTCAAGGACACAATAATATGCAGATGAAAATGGAATTTTTTCACTGTAGTTTTACTTCTGTAAAAATCTAAATGTAGGGTTTATTACTTGTTGCTTAATTAAATCAAAGCTTGACAAGATTCAAAGAATTTGTGGAAATATGATCAAGAACTGCCTTTACATTTATAAATACAGACTTCAGCATCCAGAATTACAAAACAATACACAAGAAAAACTATTTTCCAAGTAAGGACTCACCTCCTCAGCATAAGCTTTGCCAATCCCGTCTGTGGCTCCGGTCACAACTGAAACGGATAGGATGGGAGAAAGATAAATAAAATGAATAAATAAAAGCTTAATGGAGAATCATTAGATTAGAAGTAGAAATGATGTTGACATGAACAGGAGTAGAAACAGAAAATACAGACATAAAAAAAACACTGACTGCCACTGAATGTGGAAAACATATCTGGCTGTGTGGCAGAAGTGGTTCAGATACCTCACGGTTATTGTTGGATCTGATTTGCAAACGGACTTGTGATCTTAAGCAGCTGCTGTAACAGCCTTCACTTCTTTGGCAAGTTTTCTGACCAGGACTTGGATGGAGGATTTGCTCCAGTTTAACCACACAAGCATCAGTTAGGCAGGACACTGATGTCAGATAATCAGGTCTGGCTTACTGTCAGAATATCTATTTATCTCACAGATGATGTATTGAGACCCACGACTAGGGACTGAGTAGTTGAATTAGTCTCCAACAAAGGGACAAATCCTACCCTTTAATGACCAAATGAATGTGCTGATGTCAATTCCCCTCAAACCTCACAAGGCGTATTGTGTCAAAACCACGGAAAATCAAACAATTGCTCTGAATGCCTCCGTCTCAGCAAGACAGAGTGAAGATCTGTTTGGATCAGAGAATTTCCAGATAAGATAGTTACAGAAAAAGAAACTGGAGCTCTAGGACCTATTTGGTTCCATGGTTAGGTAAATTCACTTCTTCTCACACCAAGTATAATAAACAAGGCTGCTGCCATTTTCAAACAAGAAGTGGTTTCCCACAAACTGCAAGGAGACAAAAGAAGTAACAGATAGCATCTTAAATGAGCATTAATGCCCCTTCCAGAGCAATGAAAACTCCATTTCACTGTGAACCACCAAGCTCAAAACCAGGGAACATCTAGCAGATTACCCTGCTAAAAGTAAAATGAGTCCAAGACAAGACATTCACTATCAGAGCACACTGAAGCCTTGAACAGTTTTTTACCTTGAACAGCTACAAAAGCCTGATTCAGCAGACAAAAACTTTTTAAATAATCTCACACTTTTGTCTCAAATGTCCTGCATTGAGCTGATGCATATTTTTCTTCTGCGTTTTCCCTTTGCAAAAAAAAAAAAAAAAAGAAATCACAAAGCACCAAATAAAATCACAAGAGTGCAGGAAAACTCAACAGCCTCCAGCAGCACAGATGAGCAGACAAAGAGTGCCACCTACAGGAACTTCCCTGACCTCTACCTAATGCTGTGGTAATACATGAATGATGGCCAAGCTCAGAAATCTTTAGAGAAACACAGTCAGGGAGCAGAGGTGGGGAGCTGGGTGTTGTTGGAGGCAAATGGGCTGCAGAGCGAGGTGAAAGTAGCGAAGGTGACTGAGGACAAAGAGACGAGGTCCTCTCTGTCATCGGTGGAAGCAGAGCGAGGCGATGCCCTGGAACTGCCTGGTACAAACAGCAGCATGGGGGGGCTATTTTTAGTAACAGCCATCCTTCAAAAGAAACCATTCATCACTCCTCTGGCTAAAAATAACAAAACATGAATGGAGAGTGAGGGCGTTGTGTTATGTCGCTGCTTAGAGGAAAACTCATCTAGTGCTTGTGTAAACTTGGTTTTTCTCCTCTTGCTTTAATTTGACGTTATTCGGTGCTTTTTCTTTCCCACTGTGAGTTCAATATACTTCAGGGAGTTACTTACATTTAAGGAGGAAATGTGTGTTACCTTAGAAAGGCAGAACACATCTCTGTGGTTCCAGCCTCAGATCCATTCGCAGGGCTTTTACACACAATCGTTACAATATATCCTGGACAAGAGGTGCAAACCAACCAAACAAATTAAGTTTAGTGTCTAAAATCAGGTGGATACAATTCTAACAATCCAAATGAAAGTCTGCCATGGTTTATTTGTATGAGATGCCATGTTGGGCCAAGGCAATGTGGGGATATAAGGTATATTCCATCATTTATTCTTAAGTAAATTTGTCATAAATTTGGGTTCCAAGTAATTAAAACAAAGATTCTCAATAAAAAAAAAACATTTTTTAGTATTAAACCATCTATTTTGTATTTTTTTTGCATACAACAACACCAAAGCACCCCTAATCCACCAATCAGTTTAATCCACAACTTCCCCTTAAAATGAATAACTATCCACATAATTCAAAGATAAATCCTCTCATAAATAAATCAATATATACATAAATAAATCTAAAAAGGTGTTGATAGAGGTCAACATTATTTTTCTTACAAATAAACTTCCTACTTTAAATCCTATCCAAAGATTTTAGAGCTGAAATGTATTTAAAAGCTTTATTTCCATATGATACAAATATCAGGACATGGATACCTTTTCAGATAAAGCAGCAGCTTTTAAAATCTGGTGGTCTTACTGGGCTGTTTGGCCTCCAAGAAGACGAAACCCCTTAATTTCTTCTGAACAAATACAGTTGCATTTCTTTTGTATAAGTTCCAACACAGGATTTCTCAGCAGAACGTTGCACTATAAGAACATGAAAATAGTTGTATATTCTGTTTAGACTATTTAGGATTAGAAAAATATTAAATATCATTTAAATTTATTTCAGTATTTATTCCTCCAATATCATATAAAAGGGCACGTGTCCTACTGCCATGCTTGGAATTCGCCATGTTTTGCACAGCTGTTTAAATCCATGTATGAGTGGACTTTATAATACTATTCTAATTACTTCCGTTTTCATGAAATGCTAGAAGTGCCCGCCATGAGATCCAGCAGAAATATCCCTGAAGTGATGAGGCTTTTTAAACAAATATTTTTTTTGTTCTGACAATGTCTTCAACTCGCTCTTATTCATCTGTGCAGCTCCTCTTTTACGGTGCCCATCTCCCTTTGTGTGATTTTCTTGAGTGCAGATGATGTCGAGATGCCAAGCATCCTCTAGGGCATCGGCAGAGCCAAACAGAGAGTGGAGGAGGAAAAGAGGAGAGAAAATGACAAACATGAACATGGGGGATCCTGGGGGCAACTAAAAATAGCACAAAGAGAACAAGAAAGAGAATGGGGTAGCGGTGGTGAGGGGTACGGGAGAGTCTGCAGGCGGAATGGTGAGCCGGGTTATTTTGAACCGTTTTAAGAATGAACTGCTTTGCAGTTAAAAAAAAAAAAAAAAAAAGATTTTACAGCTGAGTGCATGTTCCCTTCACTCAAACATAACAAGGTCTATTTTGGGAACTGCTGTTTTCTCCTGAAAAACTAGGTCAGCCTGGATCGGTGTCCTGATGATGGAGCTACGATGTGCACGTGAATTTTCATCATCAACATGACATTTCAGTCCTTTGGCCTTCATCGCCATCAACTAAAGTTACATCTTTTCAGGTATTTTGAAGCAGCACTGACAGAAAACGGACAAAGAACTCAGATTTTCAGCTCAAGCAAGCAGCTGATGTCCAGACGGAGCAGATTATTTGTGACATCCTAATTTGGTCCCGAGTAAAGGTGGCATTTTTATCTCTAAACATGACCTTCTTCACCTTTATGTGATATCAGATCAGGTAAACAAGACATTAAGATTTTTTTTTCCTGACCACAGATTTTAAAGTAAATACAGTCAAGTACTGAAAATGAGATCATTTAGACAAACACTATGGACACTTTCTCAGGAACATAAATCAGTAGTGCAGCACAGAAAATCCTACTGACTAGGATTTATATCATCATTCACGTAGATCACAGCTCAGGTGGGTGGGATTCATCTTTTTTCCCCATGTGTAACGTTCAGACTACTACTTCTACTTTCTAAATGAAAAGTTCAACATGATACCTTATTTGTTGTGACTTGTGATACACAAACCAAAGTTAACTAGTTAATTTATTGGTTCATGGAGAACAACTCCTGCTTCCAGCGCAAAGAGCAAAACATGGAGCTGCATCACATCCTCGTGCTTTCAGATGTATTTCTATGTAAACGTTTCCTGCATTCTGCATCGGCCCGTGAGACGATCTATTCTCCTACACACATCCAGGTTTTGGTTGTGTTTACCCACAATACCCTGTATTGAACCAACAATGACCTTTGTGTCGCAGTCCACTCCATAAAGGGAACCTTAAGCTACGCCTTTAAGACCAGAGTTTGTGTCTGTGATCTGCATCCCCACCTCCTCAAACCTTCCAAGCAAACAAAGAAACCCATGGAACCCAAAATACTTCCAGACAGTAGCTTCTATTGCAGAGGGTGTACATGTCACAGCTTGTCTGGGTACTGCACTTCCTCATTTTCGAGTTCCACTATCACAAAGACCTTGAAAGCTAATACAGTTGTACAAAAAAAAGCACAGTCCTGTGAGCTGTAAAACAGTGTTGATCTGAGCCCAGACTGACTGGAGCCGCCAGAGATACTATGACGGAGATGATTCCTCTTAACAGCACCTCAAACAAAGTTTAAATCGGCCAAAGACAAAAACTGCTGCTTTGATAAATCTCCCTAAAGCCCAAAACTACAGACACTCTGTTAGAAGTCCGGTCCTGTCCGGTCACCTTGACGCTAAAGCATTTATCTAAATGGAAAATACTAAATAGTTCTGACACATTAATACTAATGTTGTGTTATTTTTATACCACAAAGTTCCAAAACAATATAAAAACAGAAGAAGCAAACTTGCTACTTGCTACGAGGAAATACAGCAACATCAGTGCTTTTCCATTGGTGCTCAGTGTCTTTTCTCAGCTGTCCACTAATATTTCGCCTTCATTCATTGAAAATATATCTTTAGGTCTAGGCTCTCTGCATTGGGGCTTTGCAAACACTTCCCTACATGCTATAGCGTCCTGCTGGCATTTGGGGGAAGGAATATGTGGAGCAGTCTGATCTACAAGATGCTCCGGTTGGGCTGAAGCTTCAACTTTGACCTGCATTGAAAGAGACAGAGATCAAATTGGAAATAGATGGTTGTATTGCATGAAACTGTCTGGAAAACTAACTGTGCCATATATCACAGCATTTCTAATCAAAACAGAACTCTTTATGTGTAAAATACACTTTTTAATATGCCACACCACTAAATTAGAAAAACAAACTAAACTTTTTACACTTCAAAATATGAAAATTACACCCAACCTTTGCAGCAATCTAGTGTGGTGTATCAGTCACTGCTTTTTCTGTATCAAAATGCCCAAATTTTCCTGTTCAAAAACAAAAATATGTCTTTGTATTCCAATCTTATTTGTAAGGTAAATTTGAGTTATATAGTTTTATGATTATTTATGATCATAATAATTATTTTTATTATAATTATTATCATTATTACTACTGCCAGGGTTATAACACAAACTAATACTGTGCAGAAGAAAATTAATATGATGCTTTTTATATTCTCTTCTATTTTATTTCAGATAAGCTATGAGTTTATTTGGATAAATAACGTTTTGAATTAAATATAACATTGATCCAGCCTTTGTTTAAAAACCAGATTTCATCAGAACACTGCAATGATTCTCTGTGAAATTCCAAAAGCTGCTGTCTTGCTTTGGATACTCAGAGTCTCTCTCTCCTCATACACACATACCCGTGAGACATGGGCACCACTGAACTAGAATCCTAGGCCACTGCTTCTCATGTGAGCCTCATTTATGAACAGCGCTGCTCCTGTTGTATAATCAGGCTGTCCTCTCAATCCATCCACTTCACTGATGCAAAGTTTGTGAATGAAAGCAGCAGCTGAGGCTAACGGGCTGATTTCGCCTCACTGCATATTCTGAAGCATTTTGCATCTGTGATCCAAAAATAACACCTCCATTCTCTTGTGATGCGTTTCCATTTTTAGCTACTCAAAAAAAAAGAAGAAAAGGATTAAAAACAAACTTGAGCTCCCAAAACATTTGGCTTCCTCTGTCAGACAGATGATACTATGATGGCATGGGTTGAAAGAGAACGCTGTCATCTAACTTCCCTCCTTTTGCCCATTACTGCCCGAGAGCAGATCGGTTCCATAGTACAACACATTAGTTTACTTTCAATGTTAGGTTTTCACCAATAACAAAGAATGTAGTCCAACATTAACAGTATATCTATACCTAACTTCTACTTTCTTTGAATCGCTTTAGTATCTGCAGAGCACCACCATATGTTGAAATATGAACTTTGAACTCCTGACTTGCAGATATGAAGATATATCTATCTGGTGGTGTCAATGTTCAGTCAGTGAGCCGGGTGGACAGATGGACAGCATTCAATCTGATTTGATAATCTCCTCGAACCATAATCCAGTCACAAGCTTTACTGTAGTTTACAACCAATGACAAAAGGCTGATCGATTCCTCCTTCTTCTAAGAACATTTGTCTGTATGTGCAACAAAGCAGTCAAGCAGTTTGCATGCATGTGCAGCCTAATACAATGTTAATTTCACACTGTTGCAGATATGCTCATGTAAATCATGTAATGGATCCATCTCCAAAATGCCTGTCTTACACACAATGGATACAGTCTATGGTGTGGTACAGAGCTTCTTCACAAACTTTACAATCCTCACATTTGCAACTGCATATTGTGTGCTCTGGCTAAATAGACTTCTTTGTCTTCCTGCAGACTGAACCAATCTGTGTTTTCACTTACAAGGCCAGTTCTTGGACTTCTTCTAAACATGTATATCAAGGGAACGTTAATGTTTAGTGGAATTATTTCATCTATCACTCAAAATTGAGAGAACTGAAGAAATTGAAACAAATTATTTGCTTATGTACAAAATGAGAAGCAGAAATACTTGATATTTCAGTCTCACAAAGTGAGATTAAGGAACTGTAAACAAAGTATAAGTAGATATATGACTTTTAAATACTATAATTGACAGTACTGCTCGTTTTGACCTGCAAAGACCAACTTGCTTTTTTTCTTGGTCTTTTTTGTTTGTTTTTTTATCTTGGTGTTTATAACTAATGTTTAACAGTTGCCCACAAATATTTTATTTAAATTGTCTGTCTGACAGGACACTCTTAAAAAATTATGTAAATTCATTTATTTCATGTTACATCAGGGTTGAATTGGAAAAAAGATCAGTTTTCTTAATAATTTAGTTTTGAACTATTACACACGGTACTACAGAACCCATGAAAATCATGTTTTCATATCGATTATGTACTGAACTAAAAAATGTAGCTAACCCAAGAAAGAATTATTCATAAGATGATGTGCAAAACTCAGCAAGAGAGGGTTGTACCTCAGTTAAAAGCAGTTTTGCCTGCAGAAACATTTGATGTGTGCAACTGACAGCTAAAGACGTCCGTGAACAAGGCTTTTAAAAGCCGCAAAATAATACATTCAAGATCCATCAATTATTAATTAAAAATGCTTTAATGTGTGAAAAGTGGATGTTGTACATAAAACAATAATCAGCCTCCCCCCAAAAAATGTTATTTAATAGTTCCAAAATAAAGCCAAGCAATAAATTATCAATGATAGTGTCTCAAAAGCCCTGAAAACTTTATATGACCATAAAAAAAGACAAAAAGAAAAAAAATCATCCCAGCAAATCTTTTTTTCTTGTTTCTTCTCTCACACACACACACTTCGTGAGACTAAATTGAATAGCCCTGAACTAAAGTCAGGGGTGGCCGACTCCGGTCCTTGTTGGGAGTTTCCCTGATGCAACACACTTAACTCAGATCAATTTGATGTGTTGCAGCAGGGAAAATCCCTGCAGGACTGTGACTCTCAAGAACCAGAGTCTGCCAGCACTAAAATAGAGTCAGGCACTGGGAACACTGGTTTTCCATGTATAACTGGCCCAACACACTGGATTCAAATCAAATGGAGTCAACAGCTTAGCAAGATCTGAAGAGTGATCAATTCACTTGAATCCGGTGTGTTGGAAAAGGGAGACGTGGAAAACCTTCAGCATGGGGCCAAAGTTCCCCACCTCTGGCTGAGAACCTCAAACACCATTACGTGGATTAAACAGGCCTGTATTGCATTTCAAAGAGGGGGATGGGGTGTTATTATCAGATTACAGGATAGAAGTTTTGTTTCCCTTTAATTTGGGAAATTCACATATTCTTTTAATTTCAGAGTTGAGACCTAAACTTACTTTAAAAATGACATTAAAACGGGTACATCACACTATTTCTACTCATTCCTGCTTCATTTCTGTCATGACAGTAGTTTGCCATTTATTTTTGTTGTTCTTTCCATCATTTTCCGCAATATAAGATCCCTCAAGAAGTGTTGTTTATCATTTCCTCACCTGCCCACTTCCCCAGTTTGTTAGGGGACACGAGTTTTCCGTTGCCCAGCACCCACACTCTTATCCCGGACAGCAGCCGATAAACGGAGCACACAGACAGCCAGGCCGCGGTCAGTGCACCGAGCCAGAACAGCGGGGTCTCCACGACCCGCAAAACAGCTTCTCCACTAGAAGACATAACTACACAGAACCGTCTGTGATACAGACTTAAACGTTATCTTGAATTCGTCAAATAACAGCAGCTAAACGTGCAAATGCATGCGTGTAGAAATACCATTGACTGTATATATGTGTCAGTCGTGTCAGTCACTTCCGGATTAGATATTGGCTGATGGTGATAGGCTGATTTTCTTCTTCGTGCTTTTTTCTCCCGTAGGTCTGACAGCAACATAGCAGCGGATCACAGAATTAGCACCACCTACCGTTCAGCAACATCTCACTCCCGAATGCATAAAATTTTATCGTTAAATGTTATAAAAATTCTCGGGAATTTTAGAGAAAAAAAAAATAAAATAAATTTAAAAAACGCACCAAAGATGTGTAAGCATGCTAATAAATAAAAATGAGAATATTTATATTTTCCACTAATAAACCTTGAAAGATGATGAAGCTTATTATTATTATTTAAAATGTATTTCTCAACCCTTATGCTGGCAAATTTTTATGGGGTTGTTTTCACATCTAGTTGACTTACTCAAAATAACTTGCTGAAGATTTTAATTCTTATTAACACACAAAAGCTCAAATCCTACAAGAAACTGCTTGACATAAATGATAAAACACAATATTATAGAGTTAGAGATGCTTTTAGAATTTAACACCTTTTATCTAAATAATATAATTTCTAATCCAATAAACACACTTTATTTTCACACACTTTACTCTAATTTATAATTCCCCTATCTAGCATGTATCCAAAACCAAATTTAATCTATTCAAAAGAAATTATTCTACTGTATTCCTCATATTAAACAGTCAAACAAGTTTAGCCTAAAAAAGGATATTATTTTAAAACAGCTCTCATTCAGGACTCAGATATTGACACTATTATAAAAAAAAAACAGCAACAAAAAAGCAGCTATATTTGAAATTTATAGTTCATCTTACACTTGAGGATATAAATTTTAAAAAATCTGTGACACTATGTCAGATAGACTATATGTATTACCCCCTGCGACGCAGTGATCTGCATCCACAACACACTCCTCCTACTCACCACTTAACACATGTGGTGTAATGAGCACAAACTCACACAACCAACATTGTACATTTAGTTTGTTCTGTCATCGTTTCATTGTTTGCTATCCACACGTCATGTGTTGTGATGTGCTGCAGTTTAATAAATAAATAAAAACAGTAGTAAATATATAGATTATATATAGAGAATCCACTTACCTTTAGGATTTTACTGCGGTGAACAGTTTTATTAACCTCCTTATCCATATAAATCATGAACATATAAGACTTATATGATATCAATGCATCTTTAATTCTTCAGCAATAAAATTACATCAGTCTGTGCCTCGTATATTTGACAACACACCCACAATTTAGGCAATTTTGCTAACTCTTTGATCCCTTCTTTAATTTAATTTTGCTTTAGCTTAAATATCACAAAGGTTTCAAATATGTGTTGTTTTTTTTAAAACATGTGTTTTTTTTATTTAAATATAATTATCTTGTTCCAGCAGCTGTGGTGGAAACCAAATTATTTCTATTGAAGACTCTATATTCTAAGATTTTGGATAATAAACACTTTCTTAAATAAAAGTATTTCAGTGTTTTATAATTTTTCCTTGATTCATTGAATGGCTTTAACACCAAATTGTTTGTAAACATATAAAGGACATTCTCACCTTGTTTCATTATAGTGTGTGTACAGTGTTAGTGTTTCCTATGTTCTCTGGTTAAAACCACGGATATAATTTTTCAAATTGTTTGTCATTATATTAATGTTTGTGAAATATTTCATTATACAAGATTTCTGTTTTCTATGACTACTAATGTTTCTTTACATTAAAGAGTGAGAGTTTTGCATTCATTGTGTTTAAGTATATATATATATATATATATATATTTAAGGGTTAGCATATTTTGTCTCACCTTCAGGATGATTTTCCATTTTCTATAGATTTCACTGAAAATGCACCATTAACACAAATTATTTTTGAAAAACATTAACATCTTTGCTTTATGAATCATACAATGTGCCTAATAAATACAAATGTTAAAAGACAATGCATGCAAACAATATTGCATTCTAACAAATTGTTTGGAGTTAATAAAAACCTTGCAGGGAGCTTCAGAGCCTTTAAAACCACCATATAGAACTCTTTACACTGATCATCCAATTCAATTCAACATTTTCCTAACAACATTTGTAAATGTAAAAACCATGCTTTTTTTTCTTCTTTTTATTTATGTTTGCTTCATGGAAACCCTATAAGGCTCCGTCTAACTCATGGTAAAAACACATACAGACATAAACGGAACACAGTCAGTCAACTGGAGCAGACAGCAGTGGTCCATAATGTTAGTGTGAATGTTACATAAGCGCAATGCATCTAAAAATAGAAATGCAGCAATTGTAAACAGAATCCTAAACAGTTTGCTTTAATCTGGCAAAAAATCTAAATTAGAGGACCAACCCAAACAGACTAGTGACTGATTGTAACTGTGAGAATCTTCCCGTGTTCTTTACAATCCACATGTGAGGTGAACAAGAAGAAATTAAACTGTTGCTTCACTGAACAAATATGAACTATTGCAAAGTTACTCACATGTTTGCAGACTGCTTCTTCATTTGTTTGATGACAATGGCATGTTTTTATTTTTTTTATTACATTTGTGGATTTTAGAAGACAATTACACTCTTTTCAATATCTTTTTATTTCGTGTTTTAGATTCAGCTCACACACACACACACACATACACAAGCACAGACGTAACACAGACTTAATCAAATCCAACTTTATTCCCCATTTCAACATACAACTTAACAGCAAAAGATTACAAAGGTTGGGCAAGAATATGATTCCATTAAGACGTTTTCTGTATTGCCTGATGAGAAGTAAAGCAAATAAACAAATCTGATAACGCAGACTTTTTTTTATTATTATTAATAAAAACTGCTGTGAAGAGAAAATGTGTAAATTCATCATCATGAATGCAAAGATTTTCCTTGGAAAGCATCTATTTGCTACAATGGTTTGGCGACCTGTACCCTGCCTCTCACCTGCTGATCACTGTGATATAACCCCCCTCCCTCTGAAAACGTACTGAAAACGTATGAAGAAATGAACAAACAAACATCTATACATTTAAGTTTCCAATACAATTTATATTAAAAGAAATTTACAGGTGTAATTATTTAAATATGAAATGGAGAAAATGGCATTTTACAAGTTACATATAGAAGGGAGCACGAAAGAATACATGTGGTCAAACTATAAAGCAAAAGGTTTTACAAACACACACATCTTAAACAGGAATTTCCTTTTACTGTTTCTGTTTCCCAGATTAAATAAAAAAAACAAAACAACAAAGATGTCTTGCGCGTGTGCATGTGATGTATTGTGGTGAAATAAACCGGATTTGTGCTTTTAAAAAGTGAGCTTTAAATGCAGTTACAATTTTGTGCCTGCATGTTTTAGGATCAGATTGTTCTGTTTGATGAGCGTTGCTGCATAAGCCCACTTGGCGACATCTGCACAATGCATCTCTGTCTGATCATAAGGCTTCCCTATACACGCACAAAAGTTGTTGTAATGAGAAGATGTCCGTGTGCTAATTCTTAATAGCTGCACAGTACAACTTTACACAGGACTCGGTCTGTGCCACAACATATCAACTTAAATGTTTCCACTGTTGTAAGGAAATAGTGATTTTATCATGTCAGAGTTATGTTATAAAGTCTGTGGATGCTTAAAAGCATCACTTACATGTAATACATCTTTAATATTTTTGTATTGACTAACAAAACCCTCTTCAAAGTATCTTACAATGTACAGTTGAATGTGTACAAGTAAATGTAAGGTAACAGTGTAAAAACAACAAGCACAACATATTAATACCGCCACTATCCAATTTGTGCCGTCATTTTTCTTTGAATAGGTCTTTAGGGTAAAATTCTACACGTTCTTTTTACCATTTTATTGCCAAAACCCCCATGAAAAATGACAAAACCAGAGACTGATTTTTTTTAAATTGTCATAAGTAAGTAGCTCATTAAAAAAATCACCCTGAAGTAGAAAACTGCAGCAAAGACAAGAGGTTTCATTTTTCTCTTTTTCTTCTCTCATCAGCCAACAGCCTCTGACTTTGTGAGTTGCTGGACAACTCGACCACAGCTGGGGGAAGAGTTCAATGCAGCTCATCCACATGAGCGAACTCAGAGCTGCTCAAAGCAGATTTCTACGATTAACCAAGAGTTTGGTTGTCAACGCCAGTAACAAATAACCAAAGCAACTGATTTGCCTCATTAACGTAACTATCATTTATTGCAAGACTTTTCTTTTTTAATATGTAATATGTTTAAGAAGTCTGTAAGTTTGAAATCTATGCAGCAATGTGAGAAAATGAATAGATTCAGAGTGTGTGTGAATGTTTGGCAGTAGAATGAAATCACGACATCTCCTCCTTGTTTTAAATGCATTAATTTTCCGTTGATTCACAGCTTGCAGAAATAACAAACAATTTAACTTATTTTCATTTCTTATTTACATGTGATGATCAAAATACAGAAAATAAAGATTTTAGGATGAGATACAAAAATGAATGTGGGCTACATCCTCACTATGAACTTGTTACAGACAGAAAATGATAAAAACTATAGTTTACTTCCCTTTTACACGTTTTCCCACGTTCTTCATGGCTTTCAGCTTCTGACCTTGCTGTGGTTTGGTCACTGCTGAGTCTCTCTGTGTTGTGTTTCTACAATGTTGAGAACCTGTGAGTTCAAAAAGCATAAATAAGAAAAGTGAAAAGAACATGAGAAAACAGAAACAAATGTAGTTCCAGAGAAGATGCTACGTTATTTTTTTCTTCTTTTCGTCTTCAGTTAATGCAGCAGAAGAAAACTGAACTGGAAATCAGTCATACAGGTATGTGGTGGATGTAACGGGAAATATCTCATTTACTGAGATTAAAGTAAGTTTAAAAAAAATACAAGAGTGAGGGATTGATAAAAGGTATTAACAAAAATCACAAGCTGTTTAAATCAAAATAAATGAATAAACCAACACATTTGTTTTGTTTTGTTTTTTACTTTCTAGCATTCTGATTCTCTTTCTGCATCTATTTCAGAACCGCTGTTACCTGATGAGAGCAGATTTATGGCCACTATTACAACATAAACATCTACAGATGAAAATCCAAAAATGTATTTTTTTTTTTTTTGCTTAATACATTCCTTGAATAAATCTCTTTTAAATCTGCTCTTCTCAATATTCTCCCATATTGCAGATAAAGAAACAAATAAGATATAAATGAAACTCTTAGAAAAAAAGTGGATTCTTATTTATTGATTGTGTTCAATACGTTTTAAAAACATTATAAAAAGTCTTCCACATCCTTTTTCTTTTTCAAGCATTTTATTTGAAGCAAATCCAACATAATGCAGAATTCCACACATTTATATCACATTTCTACAGGTGACATGCACATATTGATTTTTGCTTTCTTATTCATCACATCTGGAGATGCAAGCATTAATATTTATACTCCAATATGTATCACGTTGCATGTGAACACTGTGTCTGTGTGTGAGTCCACATCTCGGTGTTACGATACACCACAGAGCCCATGTCTTGACAGCAGCAGTGTGACTCCTCAGTCCAAACAACATGAACGACGTTAACATCCTCCACGAATGCTTTTTGGGGTAAGGGCTTCCCAGATTCATGTATGCACAGCAAGCCCAGACCGCAAAAAGATTCGTGACGGACAGCAGAACAATCACACTGATATATGACAATAATGAAACAAAATGCATTGAATAAATAGAGCTCCAAAATCCGGCTTCTCCAGTCCATGATGAAGCTATTCATCCTCTGAATGTTTTCAGCACCTTGCTCTTGGGGGTGTTTCTTTCTGCACATGCAGCCCGGGTGTGTTGTCTTTTGCTCCGCAGCTCCCAAAAGATGAAATGTGCTCTTAATGTCTTAGCTTTGCAGCAACACGCAGCCTTGTTATTAAAAAAGAGCGGCGATGGAGAGAGGCGGCATCTCATTGCTGTTTTAGACTTTAACACGCAGCAGAGGAATGCTCGTCATTTCATTGGACACGAGCTCCAGTCACCCACCAATAGCAAGGCAAGGCAAAGAGCACCTCAGCAGGAAGCCAAAGCACCTGACATTTTTATGACTCCCCTCACCATTAACAGTGGCCACTGGTGTCACTATTAACAGTTTGAAACGCACGAGCTCAAGCTATTTGTTATTTGGAGTTCTGGTTTAAAGCCGCCGCTTTTGACGCTTCAAATGTGTTTAATAAAACCGTTTTCTTTATTTTGCAAAGGGTTAATTTTGGCTCCAAATCTTCGGCTGTATATAGGGGGCCCCACCCTCGCCGCGTTTTCATTGGGCCGTCCAGTCTCTCATTCGTGGACGCGTCTCCCAGCCGGTCACGATTCCCCCCATCTGTCTCGAGCGCAGCGGAGCCAGACGCCACTGACGCAGCCCGCGCCTTACTCACTTTTAGCAGTCACGACTCGAGGCTCTTCGTACACAAAAAGAAGGGGAGAAAAAATATCAGCAAACATGTATTAAATGAGATGCGTGGCGTCGAGTTGCTCATCCCTGAGCATCTGCATGAAAAACCAGCCCGATCTGAGGCGTTTGGAGAGGTTTGCGCTGCAAGTGCGCGAAGATTTTAAACGACCCGACAAGAATAAAGATTTCAGTGTAAAACTGAAACGTCAAACTTATATAAAAAAAAAAAAACCCACAGTGACAGTTCAGGGTGTTCCGTTGAAAAAATGGTAAATGGCAAACAGTTTGGAGTACTTCAGCACCACAACCAGAGGACAGCTCCCTTCTTACTCTGATCAGCTCGACTGCAAAACACACATTTGGGAAATTGTACCAACAATGCGAACAAACAGCATCAACTGAGACAAACAGAAAGCACATCCACCCTGTTTTAATCATGACTGGGGTAATTCCCGTGCAGTTGCAAACATAGACCGGCTGATTTCCCTTCAAGCGCGGCGCAAAAATGACAGAAATCATGACATTGCGATTTTCCCCAACACACAAATAAACCCTCTGCAAATAAACTGGCTGAAGATTTTCCCTGAATAGAAGCATAAATATAGAAAATGACAGGAATAAAAAGAAAGGGAGGTTTTTACTACTCACCACTGTGGCAGCGGAATCTCCTCCAAAAACCCGAAAAGTAGCATAAAGAGTAAGAAAAGGGAAAAAAGCCTTTTTGTCCATTAAATCTGCTCTGACTTTCCGTTTCTCTCACTGTACTCTTGAATGGTGTGCCTTTTATAGGAGTGATGCCCCCTATCTATTTCTGGATCACGATCCAACCCCGTTTCTATTTTTAGCTCGCGCGTGATGAAAAAAGAAAAGCTCGCAGAGGTTCCTTGGAGGAATTTCGAGCGTGCGGCGTTTGAGAACTGGCGCGAGCTCCCGCTGCTCCATCCTTGAACGGTGCGCCTGCACGCGCGTGCGCGACAGCATCTTCCAAATATAAGGACGCTAAAAAAAAAGGGAAAAAAAACGGACGGAATAAAACGGAATTATAAAATTGTGTAGATTTAGACTTTTAATAATTCATGATTTTGCTACTGAAAGCACCCCCCCCCCACACACACACACACACACCCTCCTCATATCCCCAAACGCGCGCTCATGCACGCTTAGAGACGCCCCCACCCACCCAATCATTAGAGATTTTAAAAATAGGCTAAAATACTCACACAAAGCAGTGATTCTACAGCTTATTGGATGATGAGATTATTTCGGGGCGGATTGTTTTATATTTAACGCCAAAACAGATGGATAAATAAAACAGGCTTCCTTCTGCTACGGGCTGCGTCAGTCACAGAGGCATTGACGTCAGGTGGAGAATCTCCCACTTTGAAGGTGGAGGCAAAACCTCTTTTGTTTATGGTGTGTTGGGGGGGGGGGGGGGGGGGGGGGGGGGGGGGGGGGGGGGGGGGGGGGGGGGGGGGGGGGGGGGGGGGG
>JBAMHX010000001.1:5218442-5236244 GCA_037177515.1 Pseudomugil tenellus
CAAAAAGGCGTTGAATGCAGGGGGAAAATTTCCCACTTGGAAGGGGGGGGAAAAACCTTTTTTGTTTGGAGGGTTCCCCCCCCCCCCCCCCCCCCACACACACACACACACACACCTTTCAATCTACAAGCAGATGAAATATTTAACCTTTTCTTCACACTGGAAGTAGTATTATATGTTGGCTACCAAATCCTCATGTCCTCGTGCCATTTGGGTGCAAACGGTGAGTAAACTGAGACAAATGTCAGCACAACTTTCCTCATAAACAGTAAGTGAACAGTAAATGTGGCTGAAAATGTCTCCTGCGGTGGTTCTTCTTTCCACAAAGCACAAATGGCCCCCATGATGCGGAGCTCCGCAGAAAGGTGCAGGGCTGCCGCGGTGTCAGTCCTGCAGACTCCCCCCTGCACAGGGCAGAATGCTGAAACGCGTAGTAACGGAGCTCCGCTTGGCCGACCGATGATGCTATTTTTAACTCCTATACTCACCATGCCTGGCGCTGCGGGTTTCTCTGCTCAAGGTACTACTGTACGAGAAGGGAAATATAAACAAAGGACAGACTGCAGCGGCCGAATCAGGCGCACCTGAACAGATGGAATGCGGTTTTATGGGGAGGAATAATGTTCAAAAAGAATGATTTTCTTTTTTATTGCATCTCTTTAAGAATGAAATGCTGCCTCATTCACTAAAGCTGCAACCTGCAGGATTTTTGTGGCATTGCATTCACAGGAGACTCAACGTTCATCCCATTTTTCTACATGTTATTGGGATGTTTTTGGAGGAAACAAACAGGCTGTTGTTTGTCACATGAAAATGATTTTCATTTAAATAAGATTTTACTCTAAAATAATCAGCCACAATTTATGTTCAAACACTATACACGTGAACACACTGATCCTGGAGAGGGTGTGTATTACCCAATGTAATGGGTGGTTTATAATGTTATTATCTGACTTTCATTTAGGTTTATTTTAAAACTCGGTGAAAGATAGTGTTCATTTACTTCCCTGATTGTTGTTAATGTGGCAAACATACAGCAAAAACACATGAATTTAGCCATTATTTAGGAAATTATGACAACCTTTATGCCTCACTGCTTAAATGATAAATCACACCTCGGTGAGAAACAAGCCCAAGATCCCAAGAATCAACAGTCTCATTACCAACCAGACCAGGGATCAGAATGGTTTGAAGAGATTCTAAAGCAACAGACAAAGTCAGCTGGTTAAGTGAGAGAAAAGGAAAAGAGCATTTTTAGCAACAACAAAAAGCTCAACGTTGGCATCAACACAAAGACAAAGTAAGATCATCACAGTTTGACCATTTTTACTATTATATAAAAAATGTGTTGTCCTTAAAATATTTCAAATCATGTTATTTTAGAGGAACGTGCACACTCAAAACAATTAACTTGTTAACTTGATAAGGTTGAAGCGTGTATTTGGTCAGAAATGGTTTGGTTAAATGTAAATATGGTAGATTAATTGATGTATTGTGCAAATTAACTGATGATTTTATTCTTGTGTGCTTTTAAATCTTTGTGTGACGACTCATTTGTTACCAGAGAGACCAGAGTTGGAATCTGGCATCAGGTGTTTGCGTGCACATCATGGGGCACAAGCTAATCCAGGCTCATGGGTCCTTTAGACCTACACCTTCTACCTCATATTGGCCAGTTATGGTTTGTGTCATGTCCTGAGAATGCATTTCTCATGCAGTGTGCTGTCATGAGAAACAAGCCTCATCCGTTGACAGGACCTATACATATGCTTAAATTGCATTTCTGATGGTTTTGCATAACCTCATGACTGATTAGCCCAACTTAATTATGTAATTGTAATATTTTTAAACAAAGTTTTAACTTATTAAATAAAATACCTCATAATCCTATCGAACAAATTTTGACTCATGGGAACCAAACCAGACTGATG
Organism: Pseudomugil tenellus; assembly: GCA_037177515.1. Classification (NCBI taxonomy): domain Eukaryota; kingdom Metazoa; phylum Chordata; class Actinopteri; order Atheriniformes; family Pseudomugilidae; genus Pseudomugil; species Pseudomugil tenellus. The sequence continues at coordinate 5,220,374 of JBAMHX010000001.1, forward strand.
TTTCATTTACCCACAAGCCTAGTTGGATTGAACCATGGTAATTAGCTAACAGTAACACAAATGCATCGAGTTGAACCAGTGTACTTACAATCAATTCAGTCAACAAAATTGTGTCTAACATTTGGGAAACTATCAAACTGCTGCATACTTTGGTTCCTGGTTCTCTTTAATAATCCAGGTTTCAGCCCTTAAGCTTTCTTCAGCATTAGTGCACCTTGACACACATGTTCTGATAGGTTATGTAGACCAGTGCAGGGGTGGGAAACTCCGGGCCTTGAGGGCTGCAGTCCTGCTAGTGTTCACGTTTTCCCTGCTGCAGCACACTTGACTCCAATAAATGCGTAAGTAGCAGAGACGCTCTGCACTAAGCAGGTGTGTCGTAGCAGGGAAACTCAGAACACTTGCAGGACTCGGGCCATAGAGGATAAAAGTTGCTCACCTCGGGACCGGCGGATCCTAACCTAATTTCCTTGAAGATCTTTTTTTAAAAAGAAATGGACCTTCCCCACAATTGTTCATTAATTTGACTAAAGATGTGCATTAAAATATTTTTATATAGAAGATTCGGATGACCAATGACATTTACATTTTAAGAGCGAGGCTGTTTTGAGGTTCTCAAACCGCTGATTGGATACAAACAAAATGTCCAAATGATTAAAACTTTAAGAGCACTTGTCCCAACTCATCTCACTGTGTGCACATAGCTTTAATGCTAACCATCACACAGTGTATGTACAGTTAAAACCTTCTAATGTCAGATTAGGTAATCTCCATGTTTATGAATAACAACAGCTTTTGTGACTTATAACCAACAGCTGAGAGAAGACAGAATTTTTCTTATTTAGGCTGGACTGTAATGGTCTTTTAACAGGACTTCCTGAAAGAGTATTAAACATCCACAGCTAATCCAGATGCTGTTGCTACAGCTCTAATCCAGACTAAGAGATCTGAACCCAGCACATAGTTTTAAAATCTTTACACTTGTTTCCAGTCAGTCACAGACTAGATTTTAAAACCCTGCTTGTTAAATCTCAGAATTGTTTCGACCCAGAATACAGCTGTTACCCCAAGCAGAGCGCTTAGATCAAAAGACTCAGGTCAACTAAGTGAGACCTAAGTACAGACTAAACTTAGAGAAGCTTCATTTAGCTGTTATGCTGCAACCATGTGGAACAAGCTGCCAGTGGACGGAGACTGCAGTTTCACCAAATGTGATAATGTTTATCATAACATCCACTGGCATCTTTAATAGTCCAGAGCTGGAATATCTCTGTAATGAACCTTTTAACCACTGAATGATTTGATCTCCTTAAAGCCACAGTGTGTTAATGTTACAGAACAGTTTTGAATAAACTGTGGCCATCAGTGAGAAAAATTCTACCAGACAAACATGTTTTCATCTGTGAGTAGATCCAGTGGGCTCAGATGCAGTGACGACTACTCTACTGGTAATTTCTGTAACAATGTGTGCATTTAAGTGCTTTGGATTGGCCCAAAGACAATGCAAACAAGACAATGCAACAGTTTCACACACAAACCCGTTTGTGTGCAGACCTGCAGTTTTCTGGGAGTTTGTTCCAGATGTGAGGTGCATGAAAACTGAATGCTGTCTGTTCACATTTAGTTCTGACTACCTGAGCAAAAAGTAGATTTGATCCTGATAACGTGAGGGATCTAACCAGAAGGTTCTGAATGGGCTCCAGTTATACAATCTACTTTCTTGGTCTTAGTGAGGATTGGATCTGCGGCGTTCTGGACTAACTGCAGCTGTCTGATGGAGTTTTTAAGATGACCAGTAAGGACAGCACTACAGTGTAGACTACTAGAGATAAATATTTCAATGATTTTTTTTTAATTCTGCTGAGACATCAGATCTTTAATCCTTGATATGATCTTTACTTGATATGAGGCTGAATTTACAGCTGCCTTAACGTGACTACTGACTTCAGGTCTGCATCTATGACTATACCCAGATTTAAATGCAGTAGATATAAACAGTTAATTCTAAGAGAATAAAACAAAACCAGTTAATGTAGTTTCAGTAAAGTGTCTAGATATCAATATACACTCATTTTTTATGTATTATCATATGTTATTGACCCACGCTGCATCTTTAAAATACCCTTACACAACTTTCCACCATTAAAACTTCATGCTTACGACTTGTTTTGTTGACACACTGACATTCATTTGGCAAATCTTGACCTGTAAAGTCTTGAAATAAAAAAGCCAAACTTTCAGCCCAGGGCATCTTGTTACAGCAGTTTTTTGCTCAATAACTCCAGCAACCTGATCTTACATCAAACACACTGGCTCTTATGGATAAATCCTGTGACTGATTCAGTCAAGAGGACATTATTACAGGAAGAGAGGAAAATAAAAGGGAGAAAATGACAGAATATGAAATGAAAAATTCAGAATAACAACAGAATGACTTTTACTGACTTAAAATATCTCAGAAATACAATATTACACATTAGCCATTTAGGGGAAACAACGTGAGGTAATCTGCCAAAGGCCAGTGACTGACTTGTCGCAGCATTCCCCAGACCTCAATCCTTGGCCCATTCTGTTCCATAAATCCATGCTACCTCAATTTAATTCAATTCAGCTTTTTTTTGTACATTGCCATTTCACAACAACGATGTCTGAAGGCGCTGCACAGAGATCAGCCAATCCATAAAAATAGCCTTATATAGGCCATCTTGTTCCCGGCAGTAATGTAAGAGACAGTTTCTTTGCTGATGACACTCTTCTGTAAATTCCAATGAGACCCACATATCCCATCTGTTTAATCATTCTTACGTTTGTCTTTAAAAACATGGACAGCCCAATGTTTCCTTAAATTCATCCAACTTCCAGACTGATCAGTCAGAAGTCATTCTGTTTGGTCTACGACATTTTTTGCATTTAATCTTAATTTTCTGAAAACAGTACCCAGGCCGCAGAAATCAACTAATAGGCTTTAAACGAACTAATCTTTAGTTCTGATGCTGAGGTTGCACATGTCCTTCAATCTTCTTTTTTCCAGCTTAAGACAATTCTAAAAAATTCTGCAAATTCTGCTTTTGATTATTGGGGTTTATTTTAATTTTGTTTTTAAATTATTTTTAAACTGATATTAATATGAACTGTCCCTTCACTGATATCGCCTGTTTACTGTATGTTGTATGAGGCATTACTGTCACCTCCAGTAGATGTTCAGGTTACTTCCCTATTAATACTAGATTTTAACATTATTAGCTTATACTTATTAAAACACTTTTAACACACTTTTTTAAATCAATCTAAATTAATTTTTAAAATAAAGAGAAAATAAAGCAATTCTTGTGCTTTAAAAAGATGTCTTGCCAAATGACCAAATAGTAAGTTGATGTTTAATGTGGGAAAAAGATATAATGCAAAGACATTTAATTTATTGTTCAATCTCAAATACTTTTTTTTATTTTTAGTGGCAATGTTGCCTATAAATAAATAAATAATTTATCGTAGTCATGACTACCAATGGTTGTACTCAATTTTACGTATGTGCTATTTTATCTTTATTTTTTGGAAACGCTATTGTAAATACTAATATGCTTTTTTTGCATTATGTGAAGTAAACATATTTTTAGTTACAAAAGCAGGTTAAAAGTCGTGAAAATTTGGTCCTTGAGGGTCACGATTGGGAATGTTTTTGTTGCTTCCCTGTTCCAACACGTCTGACTGAAATGAATGGGTCTTTATGAAGAAGTTGTCAAGAAGATGTTTGAGCCATTTGATTTGATTCAGATGTGTTGAATCAGAGAAACAACTAAAACCTGCTGGAGTTTTCCCCCCTCGGGGACGGGAGTTGAGGACAGCAGGCATTATGAGGTGTGTTGGAGTGTCATAGGAGCTGTCCGTGGTACCAAAGTAGCACCAGATTTTTGTCGGCGGTTCTCTCAAAAAGTTTTCTGGTCGTACATTTACTCAGAGCCACAAGAGTTAGAAGATCAAATGAATATAAATAAATAAACCATTTTGTATATTTTGATCATAATAATATAACTGATAAGCATGTATTGAGTGATCTTTTAAGATAAATGGAAAACATTCATGTCTTCGGAATAAGTTTCCTGATGTTCTTTGTAATAACAGACTGAAAAAAAATTCTTCATATTCAATAACTCACCCTTTGTCTGTAGTTCCAAAATGCTGCAGCGACCATTCTGTCGAGGAATTAGTAGAAGAGATCATATTTATCCAGTTATACCATCTCTTATTGGCTACTGTTAAATTTGGGACTTAAAGAGTTTAAAATCCTTCTCCTGACATATAAAGCTCTCCATGACCATGAGATCTCATAGTTCCATATATTCCAAACAAAACACTTTGCTCTCAGACTGCAGGTCTATTTGTGGTTTCCAGAGTCCATAAGAAAACAATGGGAGGAAGAGCCTTCGGCTATTGGACCTCTCTTATGGAACCAGCTCCCAGTGTGGGTACAGGATGCAGACACCGTCTCCACTTTTAAAATCAAACTTTAAACCTTCCTTATCAACAAATCTTATAGAGATACTCTAGCCATTCATTAGTTATGCAGCCGTGGGGACGTCCCATGATGCACTGAGCATTTCCCACTGCTTATCTTCCATAAATACATGAAAGTATTGACATTATTATCATATGTCTCATTTTTCTCCAGGTATTCCAGGATAAACGTTGCATGTTGATCCGTCTTCCTCTCCACCCCAAGCCAGGGCAGCTGGATGCCTTCCCTGGTTCTGCCAGAGGTTTTGCCTTCCTGTTAAAACAGTTTTCCTTCTCACTGTCCCCTAATTCATGCTCAGAATGGGAGATTGGATCGAAGTCCAGATTTGATGCAATCTCTTTGGTTTCCTTTACATGGGTTATTTTTTTTTAATGGCTCAAATTGATTTCCGTGACCTGCCCTGAGATGAAATTGTTGTGAAATGGTACTATACAAATAAAGCTGAGTTGAGTTTCTGCTTGGAGTTTGCATGTTCTCCCTGCTTGTGCACAAATTCCCTCGTGGCACTGTGGCTTAATATCAGACATGAAGATGAATGTTGGGCTAAGTTGTGATTCTAAATTGACCCTAAGAGTGTGAAAGTGAGTATCTACAGTTATTTGTGTTACTTATCTTTGAGACAGAAAGGGATGTACCCAACCTTTCTCTGGGGGGCAAGTGGGATTGGTCACACTGTCAATGAAAAAAAAAAGTCTTATGTGTGACATAAAAATGATAGAAACCTGTCAGCGTACTTTGCTGGTACTGAGGTGCTTTTCTAGAAAAGAAAAATAATGAAATTGAAAAACATACAGCAACACACTGACCTGTGCTTTAGATGTCATAAAGCAACCAATAAATGTTAAAGGAAGAAAAGACTTTATTTCTATTTTTCAAGTGAGATAAAATAGCAGAAAAAGGAAATGTTTCAGTCACTTGACATGTTAAATTACAATAAATCAGTGAAGATAAACACCATACCAACTAATTTAACCCATGAACAGATCAATAAGAAAAAAAACTGTTATTACATGTAATATAGGCTCTCTCCATTATACATATATGTACTACTAAGATGTTAATATACATTTTCTGTCTAAACCCTAAAGATGCAAAAGGAAAAAACAAAAAGAAAAAATAGATGAGCATCATACTTTGGGAATAGAGTTCTTCACTTTGTTCATAGGTAACAAAGATACACTGACAGTGTTTTCATGCAGGGCAATGTCTTTCATCTCAGAATGTTTGTGGTATTTAAATTAATAATAATACCACGTGACTGCCGTTTTTCTAAGGCTAAATTCTGGCTTTTCCTCTCAGAATGGTGAAGGATTGGAACAATAAACCGAGAGCAGAAAAGAATATGTGGAAAGAAAAACAGTGTCTTTAAAAAAAATGCAACATTTGTGGGACTTTAAAAATAAAAGTAAAAATTGAAAACAGCTTTTATTTCACACTAAATTCCTGCAAACCTTTTGTTTTTGCCTATTTTTCACGTCTTTACAGACATTTTTATAGAGTAAAATGTATATTTAGAATTACATACCTGAATTTCAGGCATCCTTATAAGTCTTCAAGCTGTATATGGTATTTGTCTGATCAATTTGCAGCTATTTTATCTTCTAGCACACTAATCACTAGATCTGATGAACTGGTCTCAAACTTTGCACAGCAGAAACTCAGATAACAGAACAATACATGCAACTGCTAAGGATAAATATTGAAACAAACTGGCATTCTTCCCCTGTGCTTTGAAATCTTAATCCACTTCAGCTCCAGGCCTTTAAAAAAGTCATTGCCTTTCATGTCCATGGAAGAAGCTGTTATTATGTAATATCTTGCTGCAGCATCCATTCACTGTTTCTATATTAAGCGATGCTGAGCTAAATATACTGTGTGCACAGACTGTGAGAGTAAATTTCAACTTGGCAATAGCCATCAAAAGTTAGTATGAGAACAAATGCGTACTTGGAACTCTTAGCTATTTCTTTACACATTGTTTAAAGCAAAGGCACCCATAAACCTATAATGTTAACAGCCATATAAATAAATGGATGAATTACATCTAATGACTCCAAGCATGAAAATGACAAAAATAAAACCATTTTTGTGATATTAGCTGTCTATTCAATTCCAAAAGAGCTCATATGCAGATAAAGAAAAAAAGCTTATATAAACAATGTTTAGCATGAATAAACTCATGTCACTATTAATTTATCATGCAAAACACTGAATTTAAGAAATTATTTTATCTAAATGAATAAAAGATGCACAGAAGCTCCTTTTTGCTAATGCAATGCTAAAATTAGCTGCCTCAGCTGCAGCAGACTTAACAAAGGACTCCCAGGGAGTACACTATCACTGTGAAACACTCAATGGGAACAGAGCATCACACACACCCATTCAATGCAGTGTTTCTGTGGTGTGCCAACTAGCATGCCTATTACATAACAGAGCTCCTACTCCTAGGCCGAACACCCCTGACAAATCCGTGCACGCTTTGCTGCACATGAGCTATTTATATATTGCACCCAAGACAGGGCTAGTCAAAAATATCTCTCTAGTCAATTATTTATTGAGAAACATTCCAAAATAGAAATTGGAAGGGGGTTTGGCTGCACAGGAATAGACAGATGACATAACAATGAATAAGGTCCATTAGCAATGCAGCAGCAGGTTTGTCTACAGTGTTTGTGAAGAGGCAAGGCGGGAAATCTGGAGCTGCAAATTTTCACTCGTGTTGTGCTTGTATTTATAGAGTCTATGCATTCACTTCAATTCCTCTGCAACCATCTTGTTCCTTCACAGATTTCTATAAATAGCGAGCTGCACTATGCGTGTGCCTTTTTTAGATCGTGTAATTTCAAGGGAGAAAAGCTAGCAGGATAAAAAAAAGCCTATTCATATAAATACAGAGTGGATTAACTCGTTATGTGAATGAAAACATTGTTTCATCTTTATATAAAGATGTTCAGGAATAATTTAACACAAGTCAGGTCTGAATGTGGATCTATACCTTTTCCTGCACACATAACATTTAGTTTGCTAATCAAATTATTGTAGTTTCTTTTGGGGTGTGTGTGGGGGGGGGGGGGGCATCACATGACAATAAAGCTTTTCAAGTATAAAATAAATGTTTTTCATCTGACTACAACTAAAATACTCAACCTCAAGCCTGGAGTTTAATGGTTTCATCATTTCTACAGACAGACAAAAGGATTGAATGATTAGAAATTCTTAAACTAACATATCCCCCCCCCCCCCCCCCATCCTCAAATAGACACAATACATAATACATAACAATACACAATATATAATAATAAAAAGACGCACATGTTCAGTCCCAAAGCTTCACCTCGTGTTGAAAGTTTGAACCAGCCCGATATGATGTCAGGACAGGATGCACCCTGAGGTCATGACTTTTTATTTACACTTGATTTGAGGTCAATGGGAGAAATAGTTCCAGAGATATAGCCAAAAATATGATTCTTCGTGAATAAAGCGCCACCTGCTGGGGAAACCTTAAATCCAACAATCATGAAATTTGATACAGGTCGTCCTCTTGGGGCGTAAACAGGTGAGTTTCAAATTCCAATTGTGAAAACTGTTTGAGTTATCGCGATCACACGAAAGATACAGCGGCGGTCGTGATGAAACCATTACACTTTGCGTTCGGGGATATAATTAGATTTTGTCTTTTTGTTTTGTCTTGTTTAAGTAAAGACATTGATTACATTTAAACAATTTCAAGTCTTCTTTCAAGGGTTCTTGAAAAGGGAACAGATACATTTCTACCATCCCTTCTTTCATGTCTCTACCTTTTAACTTCAGGCTATGCAGTTTGACAACAGAAACATGGTCAAAAGTAAAATAGAAAACAAACAACTGAGTTATCAAAAATCCAAATGAATTCAAACCTTTTTTATGATAAGCATTTTTCTCAATCCTTTTCAAAGGATTTCTTTTAGTTTGAGCTTGCAAGTCAGTCGTTCCATTAACATTCCTTTTGCCATATTCATATTGTAAAAATAGGACTTTTCTGCCCGTGCATTCTTATGTTGAGCTTTAGGGGTCAATTCATTTTTAAAAAGTTGCAATTCTATTTCTTTAAATCAGAAATGATCTGTATAGACATCAATAAAAAACAACACATCATATATTTGTTTTAGTGTGTACCTATTACCACAATCTCATAGAGGGAAGGGCCAAAACACACATATACACACAAAACAAAAACCAAGAAAAAACCGAGTCACATTGCTACAAACTTGTCAGTAAATTAAAAATCTGGAGACTGGAGAAAAAAATGTCTTCTGGTCTGACAAGATTTCTTTTAACAAACTGTTAACCAGCCTGTATTTGGGATGGAAAACTTGCATATCTGTGAAGATATCGCTGATTCCAAAAATAAGTCTTAGCACAATGTATGGTGCTAACACCATACATTTACTATTTATTGTCTTTTACAGTACTCTTAATTTGTGAAGGAAGACAGTGCTGTGTGTCTGCGTGTGATCCTACGGCTAACAGCTGGTCCTGCTGCTGGATCAGTCCTCCCCATCATTTATTTGAAACATTCTGAAATTAAATATGTATATATGTAAATACATATAAATACAGCAAAACCCACGAGCAGCAGAAATTCTACATTAACTGAGACAAAAAAGACAATAGGTAAATCCTGTGGCGTTTAAAAAATGTGATGCATGTCAATGTAGAAACCCTGCAGTTTGCAAATTTAAACTAAAATTGAGCATAAAAGATCTGAAATATTATTGGAAACATTTCATTAATCAACAAGCGGTTTTGGTGGGTTTTTTTGGTATGTTTTTTTTTTTAATAGTTTTCAGCAAGTGCTACAAAAGTGCATATATTAAATGAAACATGGTTTTTGCATTTCTGCTAATTGTACTTCCAGCTGCTTTTGAAATGTTCAGTTAAGATCTGATCTACAAAGAGTCAGAAAAAGTGGAAATGTAGTAGCACAGAGAAAAAAAATCAAATTACTCCTGAGTAAAAGTGCATTCATCACAACTGATGTCATTTTGCTTTATATCCAAAATATAAAGCCTTGAAAACAGGCTGAGATATTTTGTTGTCATGTGTAAACTAGTTAAAAAGCATAATTAACGTTATGTCACAAGATGTACATGAAACACCTGATGTTAGTAACTAGAAACTAATCATGCAAGCTGATAGGAGCTTGCATCAAACAAATAAAAATAAAATCAGAGTGTCACCACAAGGCCAGTATCCATAATCTCACCTGGGATGGTATTAATCTTTTAATTGGGGATTTATGGCAAAATGGAATAAAATGTTGGTTTTGTTTTCCTCATAAAAGAGACAAAGAGACAATGCAGACAAACAAATTGAATCCAAACACTGCCTTTAATACTGTACATTTAATACAGATTCTTTTTAATAGATGATCATTGATGAATCCTTTTTCTGTTTGATGATTTTCCATAAGCTTAGAAGCAAATGTAATAGCATATTTCACTCTTTTCAATTTAAGTTATGTTGTTGCAAATCACTCTGTAGGTCCCATTCAAATAGGAATGATAGTGAAATAAAAAGTGCAAGAAGAACCATTCTGTCCCATTTTAAGAAGCACATTGAGGGCAAATGTTTTAAACTCGTTTAACTTCTGAGTTGAGAAGGACAATTCTTACCATTTCAGCAAAAGAACTAAACAATTTCTGCTTTAAACCCTTTTTAGTTACACTTTTAAATAAGTTACATTAAAAAATGGCGCCATCTTCAGGTAGAAGTGTGCTATTATTCTTGAGAACACCTGGGCAATAAAAATCATTCTTGATGCCATTTCCATATAATAAAATATTTAAGACTTAAAGTGTAAAAAGCTTTTTCACCCAAATAGCACAGATTAAAATAACATTTCTATTAGAATTAGCTTAAACTTAAAATCTTTATTCACTTTTATCCCTCTGACTTTGTGCAAGTCAAGCAGTCCCAGCAAGGAAAAAAGGCAAGTCACAATGTCTTCATTGTCAGATAGCGAAGGGTCTTGCTGTTGTGGAGAAAGATAAAGTACAGCTGCACTCATTAGGAAAATCCACAGAAACCCTCATTGCAATTCCTTGCAATTTAAAAATGTTCATTTCCCCCCACTTTGATTTTGTGCAAGTTGTTTATGAGTGTGTTCATGTATGTGAGTGTATGGGTACTGCTGTGGTCAGGGTGACTTAGGGCTGCCGACGCTCCCTCTTGGTGAGCAGGTAACACTGAATGGTTCTCAGTCGATCTTTGGCGGGGGCGAACTCTGGCTGCAGTTTTAAGGTTGACTCATACCAGCGCATGGCTTTCTCAAACTCCTCCTGTTATCAAGAAAAACAATGGCATCCTGATGGAGGAATGTCTAATCTTGGAACAGGGCATGCACTTAGAAGAAAACAAGCAACAATGACACCAGCTGACAATTTGATTTTGCTCGTTACCATTGCAATATAGACGTTGGCGAGGGTAAAGTGGTTCACAACAAAGTGTGGCGCAATCTCTACTGCCATACGGGCAACTGTCAGGGCGTCCTCCCATAACCGCGCGTTCTGAAAGATGTTTGCGAGGCTGATGAGTGGTACATCCTGCTCCACGATTTAGCAAGGAAGAAAAAAAAAGTTAGGGTTTATTTTTCATGTATATTAAGAAAATATAATTAGAAAACTGCTGGAGTCAGGTTGTGTCTGACTTGCCTTCATGTGATGGGGAGCATAGTTGAGGGCCTGACGCAGACAGTCGATGGCTCTCTTGCCTTGGCCTTTCACTCTCCAGTACAAAGCAGCCATGCTGGATAGCACCCAAGATGTCTGATTCTGCAAGTTTTGGGAAAGAAACAGGAAAGCGGAAAATGTCAAAATGCATTTTAATTAAGATTATATTTAATTGAGATAAACTGCCAACTCAAAGTTGGTCTGGGAAATGCCAAATAAGCAGACTTCTGACTGGCTCATCCATCTCTCAACCCTGCCAAGAAATGTCAGGCTTTTACTCCTTCTTTTTAGTCGGTAAAAAAATCATTTAATGTCTAAATATTTGTCTGGAGACCTAAATCAAACCCACAAAAGACTAATTCAACAAAAAGCGGCGGATTAGAAGCACTGATATATAGTAATTCCAAGGACACAGGAAATAAGCAAATGTTTACATAGGTTTCAGTGTGAGCTTGTCTCCTCATTTCAACGCTGGTGTTAAATTGATCAGGGTTTGTTGGAAGAAACACGATGAACGAAATCTTCTATAGAAGCAACTAGTTCCTCTGAACTGTCAAACACCTGAATTCTTACCTTCTCCAGTACTTTAGCAATGCGAGTGCCCACCTGCTCAAAAGACTGGGGGGGGAACTTATCTTTTCCAAGGTTCTGCAGGACCTTTTGGTTAAAGCGAGACACAAATGAAACGTAACTGAAAGGAACAAGACTGTACTGATGATTTGAATAACACAGATAATCGACACTTTTTCTCTCACCTGAGAGATGTAGCATTACATGAGTAGCAGTTTAAGAGACAATACATCATGTCATCCCTATAACTGGACCTTAGACACATAAGTCTCATATGATTAAAGCTTAATTAAGATGCATATGTAACACTGAAACATAATTGAATGATAACCCTTTTATTAGTTTAGTTCTAATGTGATTCTATTGCTTCTTTCTGTGTTAGTAAAAAACGACGGTTTCCTTTAAGTTATTGAGTGATCTGTATCCGTTATTTTCCAGGCTGCTGCAGTTTGGATTTGGCTTGCATACTAAGTTGTATAATCAGTGGCTTATGTTTTGGCATACCTCACGCAGCTGGCTCTCCCCAGTGTAGTGGATTGCGGCGCGATTGGCTACACCTGCCAGGTGGTCGAGGGTGTGCATACTGGCAGCTAGGTTGGAATTGCATGAAGGTTCAGCTGCTGGCTCCTGGAGTGGAGTGGCAAAGTCTATGTGCTCTGTGATGCTAGAGAAGCAGTGAAAGAAAATGTCAAATCAAAGCTGCAGGTAACAATGCCTTTTCTGTTTTAGCACAACCTATCCAATAAAATATAGTTGTAAGGAAATGTTAGTAGGATTATGACTACTACTGATGGCCTTACTCGATGTTCTTGGCAGAAACGGCTAACCAGGTGCTAGCTACAGTGGTGAGGTCAACCCTTCGTGTCCGCTGGCACTCCTCGGGTCCTGGCCAGCCCAGACTTGTGTAGTCTCTCCAGCGACCTTCTCAAAAACACAAAAAACATCAGTCTTACACCAGCCTTCACTGAATATCCTGTTGTTGGCAAATATAACATTTCTGCTACCTGAAGGGCCTGGAGAAGGGATAGTTGGACCACTGATTTCTAAGACAGAGTGACCTCTAGGGAGGGACTTCCCGTTCTGGCTGTCATCAGAGATGCCGACATTTTCTGACCCATCCACTTTAGTTTTCCTAACACGTTTTACCTGGAAAGTGATCTGAAAAACAAACAAAAGCACTATAAGAACACACTTCCAACTTGTCCTTATTACAATACGAAGGAAACAAGACAAGCCTCCGCACTTACCCACTCTGCTCCCTCATCATCCTCACAGTTTCCAAAACATGGTCCACTTCCTGTACGGGCGCCCATCACACGGTCATTCTTTAGCACTCGGATGCCTCTTAGGTCCCCTCGTTTCCCTCCTACATCCAGTGCTCCCTCAAACGCTCCCATGAGCTCCTCCTTCAGCTGCCATTCCTCTTCTTTTTCCACACCCCCTTCTCCGAAAGAAGCTGCTCCTGAGGTAGAGGAAGTTGCCTGCTGCTGCCCCGCTGCTTCACCTGAGCCATTACTATCCAATATGACCTCTGATTAAGTAAATAAGTAAACTGATCAGGACAGAAAACTAAGCAAACTTATGCATGTGAAGACAATAAAAATGCTACCATCAATATACACCATTGCAGGGGAACAAACTGAAAAAAACACGTATCTTTAGAATGCTGAGAGATCCCAAAACCACAGATTTTGCACTAAAATAGGACATCAATTCCTAAACAGTCTATCTGGACCAAGCAGACTGATAGTTATTCAGAATTTGTCTGATAATTTCTGACTGCCACTGAAGGCATCGAAGCAGGATTGAAAAAACAAAAAAAAAGTTTGGATTTGTGTCCATAAATCAGTAGATTAAGTTTATGTGAATTTTTCACAAATTGCCATTTTATTGTAAAATCCGGCTCTTACTCTCAAACAGCAGAGTGTCTTCAATGGCAGAAATGGAAGGAGCTTCCTGCTTCTCCTCACTTCCTTCCCATTCCTCCAGCTGTATGCCAAGTTCCTCTTCAGCCATGCAGCCGCCACCCTCTGGATCAACACAAATAGTTCCAAATAATTAAAAATACTAAATGCATGAAGAGCTTACATACGTCCAACAAATGCACTTAAAACATTTTTTTTTGCTTTTATATACTTAGAAATGTAACAATGAATACTTCCCCCATTAAAATAATCGAATGAATGCTCACCTCGGAATTTTGTAGAAAGGTAAATAGCAATATTGAGCTAAATCTTCGTCAACATTAGTCTTATTATGTTGAATTAGAAGATAAAAAAAACTAAGATTTTGGCATTTTTTGCATCAATTCCAATGACAAAGTGATGCATTTAATAAATTTACATGCAGCAACTTTACTGGAATGTTTTTGACCGACTTTTAATCTTCTGATAATTTTTCTGGATATGCCAAATTTTTTTTTTAATTGTTTTAAACAATGAAACTCATACTATTGTTGCATCATGGCAGTCTATACTGCATAAGTTGATTTTCGCCGTTCCGTTTAATGATTTCTACCACCACAGTAGTTTAGCAGCACTTCTGAAGCCTCGCCTTATATTTTCTCGTTTTCCATAAACACAAGCAGATTAAAAATAAGGATGCAAATGCTGCATTACATGACTATGTTATGACTTTATTTTTATTTTAATTAAAACCTTTTTTCAAAGGTAGGTGTGTTTTCCAAGTACTTGTTTGACCTCAAAAAGTCTGTACTTTATTGCAATGACACTTAGCTTTAGAGGATAAAATATAGTTTTGCCTAAATTTAGCACAGCTATTTTCTGCAACTTAAATTATTGAGTGGCAAAATTTCTCCCCTGCAAAGCACTTTCCTCTTCACTCCCACTGATACGAAGGCAAAGGTACAGCTTCTATTCAGATACTACACAACATACTGTACAACTTGCATACAAAGCTTCAAGAGGGTTTTGAGCCTGATGACGTAAGACTTTAACGCACATATCCAGTCTTCATCTTATTTCATCTCTTATTTTTGTTTACAGACAGTATAAAAAAATATAATGATTGAAGCTGCAGAGAATTTACCCGAAGGCATGTTTTCTTACGAATGGAGAGCTGTTTCAGCACACCAGCTTAAATACACTTGAATATTTTTAGAGATTATACAAAATCAAACTGAAATACACAAGTAAAAGGGACACGTTATGTTTATGTTTTGAATCCTGCTGTTATGAACAATTAAATTATTAGTATTAGCATGAACGGATATGACCGTTTGGCTCCATTACACTGCACAGGCACCACCAAATTAGAGTCTTTTACTATGTGCAAACAACTCATCTCAATTTGGGAGTCACTGATTGTTGTCATTTTTAATTAATGCATAAAACCAGTACATAAGGCCAGCTAGCATGATCCCTGGTTTTAGGTGGTCCTTGCATTCAGAAGCCAGCACAAAAACAAACAAAGAAGCTCCATAAACTATAAAGGACTGTTTGTTAGATCCCTATTTATAAAATAAATATGATCTAGATACTATTTAGAATACTTTATAAAATATAAATCATTGTTGGGCCAGACACTGATGTACGATGCAAGATATAATGTGACCTTCTTCTAAACACTTTTACACTGAAGTACATAATGCACATTACTGGTATGAACAGTTTTCTTAAACCCACTTATAGCAAGCTATAAATCACAGGGAATCTGTGTCCTTTAAAAGTGGTACATTCTCATAAAACATACTCTTACATGTACATATAGGTGTAAGTATCTGAGGTACTCACGGGAGCAGGGTTGTTGCGAAAGATTGTAAAGGAAGGGGTAGAACTGAAGACAACGCAGCAAAGGCAAGCTGGTGCGACACTGTTCACAGCCAGCAAAGGATGAGATGGAAGAGGAGGAGGAAAGGGTTGTCTCCAGGATGTGGCGGAACAAAGCCAAAGCACCTGTCACATTGCTCTGGGCCAAATGCACGTTCACTAGGCTGAGCAAGGTGTGGGGCTGAGGGAGGAAAACAAGACAAGACAGGGGATCGTGTGAAGACTGACACAGATCAGATATCGCCATGTCTAACACAGACATAAAGACAAAATAAAGTAGGTGCAGCTGC
>JBAMHX010000001.1:5247650-5257757 GCA_037177515.1 Pseudomugil tenellus
TGGCTTTAGTGCATACGTGTGCTCTTTCGATCTTTAGTAGGTGTGTTTGTATATATATATATATATATATATATATATATATATATATATATATATGTATATATGTATATAGATATGTATATGTGTGTGTGTATGTTATTATTATACATTATTATATGTATATCATCTCTATATACCATTATATACATAACTTCTTTTTAGCAATATGCACATTTTGATATTATTTATCAGACAATGACCATCATGTAATCTTATTTATATCAACCTTTAAAAATTCGTTTATTCTGACTTTTGTAATGTCAGCTGTAAGGACATTACAACATGATTTTATGGTAACCTATACTTTCAATAATAATAACTCATTAGCTTACTCTATAAAAATTCTTTTTTAAGATATATAACTTACTAAAGTTATTTAATTAATGTTGGCTCTACTGTTACCATGTTTGTTATTTTGGAGGATGAGTTGTTCATCTTCCTTTTTAAGGAAGTAAAGTGACTAAGATCAAGTACTGTTCAGTACTTCACTGTGACATAAAGCAGCAGTAAACAGTAAAAAAACACATACATTCTAGAAGTGAAACCGTTCAATACCTTTCACATCCATTTATTGTTAGCCAGTATTCAGGCCAAAAAAAAAATACTCATATGTGGAAATTTGCTTTTATGGGTGAAATGTAGTGCAAAAACTGATAGATTTTCTTTTCCACTGTAGTATCAACAAATGATTGTTGATTAAGGAAAATATTGTCACATGCCAAATGTACCAATGTTCAAACCAAGGCAACTTTATTTGTATAGCACATTTTACGCACAAGGCAATTCAAAGTGCTTTGCTTAGAACATAAAAAGCATTACAGACAGTGTAAAGACAGCATAAAAGTTAGCAACAAGCAACAAAAGAATCACAGTTCAAGGCACACTAGTTGCAACAGCTGCAGTGATAAAGCATGAGCACCGTTGAAATGATTCTGTAAAGCACTTTGAAATCACCCTGTTGTTGAACTGTGCTATGCAAATAAATTTGCCTTGCCTTTTCATGCACTTTGTTGTTGTTCTCTTTTCTTTTTAATTTGGACTAAAGTAGTTACCTAAGAATTTAAGATGTAGAATTATTACTGAATTTTACTGAAACATAACATAACAGAGCATAAATCAAACGTAATCTATTTTTTTTCCACTTTTAAGTCAGAAATTGCTTCTCTCTGCAGATGGCATGCTTTGAAAGCAATAAGGGGAGTTTGGAGGAGGACGGCAATGAACCTGTTGGTGGTGAGCTGTCCAATTGTGCCTTGGCATTACTGGAAAAGGACCGTGAATCTCTTCTTAGCCCATCAGAAGGTCCTGGGCCTTTCCTTAGCAGCACTTCCAGTAGTTTTCCAGCATCTGCTCCCCTTCAAGGCTATGATGTGGAGTTTGACCCACCATTAGAGAGTAAATACGAGTGCCCTATCTGCCTTATGGCTCTAAGAAATGCTGTTCAAACCCGCTGTGGTCACCGTTTCTGCAAGAGTTGCATTGAGAAGTCCATTCGGTATGTTATTTTGATGCTCTTACGATAAAACTGACAGACTGACACTGAATTAAAGTGTATTTGTTAATCCAGACTACTGTAAATTAATTAGCTAGAAAAAGACACTCTGTAATTTACATGGCAACCCTTCTGTAATTGTTCTATTCCATTCAAATGTAAAGCACAATGTGATTAATGTATTGCTCTGCTTTAATTACTAATTCATTTTCCTGCAAACCAGTGATGCAGGACAGCGTTGCCCTGTGGACAATGAAGTACTATCTGAAGACCAACTGTTTCCTGATAACTTTGCCAAAAGGGAGATTCTCTCACTAACTGTTCGCTGTCCAAACCTTGGATGTGTTGAAAAAATGGAGCTACGACGTTTAGAGGTTAGTTTTGTTTTTTTGTTTTTTTTATAGACGGCTCTTATTTGTAATACTTCTCATCCAAAATTGTACAAAACATTTACATTTATATAAATAAATAAAAAAAAGGAAAATGAAAACCATCTAGAAACAACTAAACAGGTTCTTTCGTCCTCTGTCAGTCAAAGTCAGGATATTCAGTTTTGTTATATTGTTGTATTTTTATCAACTGGAAGGTTTTAAATAATAACAAAGGTACAGTTTTGCTACAGTCTTGTGTTTATCAGGTTTCAAGTTTAACAATCCTAATAAATCATTGCTCTAAGATTGTTATGGTATCTGATAAACTCACCTCTGATTTCAATAACTATCCCTGTTCAACTCCAGCTTGGTAACAAGAACTGCCAGTCTGTTGTGTAGGAAATAATTGAAAGTATTCGGAACAACTGTTTTCTTTCTGAGGGTGTTAGATTAACTCCATTGTTTCGATATGTTGTTTCCTCTCCAGAATCATTTGGCACAGTGTCAGTTTGCCACTGTGTCTTGCCCACAGTGCCAGCAGTCTGTCAGAAAGAGCTGTCTAGTAGAGCACACAACTGTTGATTGCCAAAGAAGACCCATGTCGTGTCCAGACTGCATGGCAAGCTTTGTTTATGAAGAAGAAGAGGTACTTCATCTGATTGATATGTAACTACATCATGTATTAGCGAGTATGAACGTCTTACCGGTCTTGTTTTGGTCACTTCTTCAGCTTCACCAGCAGCTGTGTCCTTTTGCCAATATAAAGTGCCAGTACTGTGAGATGGATCTCATTAGAGACCAGGTAAGTTTGTGCCATGAAGAGAATATCAGTTCTATGAAATGTTTCTGAATTGTCTTTTCTCTGCAGCAACTTCTCTTATTGAAATAACAGGAACCAGGTCCACACCCAGTCACAACAAATAACATGATAGACAGTTATTTGAATGATTTTCTGTTTAAAGCAAGCTCCCTTGTTGTGATCTCTCCAGTATACAGTGATAACTAACTTTTTGTAATATCTCATCAAAACCTGATTGGAATGAATGAATATATGAGTAAATTAATTTGCATGTTTTTGTAATTTTTCCAGTTGGAGTCTCATTGTGATACAGATTGTCCAAAAGCACCTATCGCCTGTAACTTTAATATCTTTGGATGTAAAGAAATGGTAGGTGATTAGATTGAAATTTTGTTGCTTGTATGTATGTATATATATATATATATGTATATATATATGTATATGTATATATATATATATATATATATATATATATGTATATATATATGCTAACATACACTCTTAGTAATAAGATGTGTTCAACGATGCTATAACAATGTCTTTTTTTTCTTATTACTACTTTCCTCTTTTAACTAGTTCTTTATAAGTGGGTGCACATGTGATATAAAGTAAACACAGACTGGTTGGAGCAACTCCAAGAATCAAAAAGAACAATCAAGAACTTTAGATTTGTGCTCACAGCTGCTTTGTTTGTCTTTGCAGCAGGAAAAAAGCTAGCTGTAGATATTATGTGATTGATTGATTCATCCAACGAAGAGAAAGCATCTTGTTTCAAACTGTTGCTTGTGTGGGGCCAGATCAGGTCTGTAGGTGGTCCTTCATTGTGGGCCGGGACATATTCTGTTCAGACTGCGAACAGAACTCTATTCTGTCTGTTACTTGAGCAATTAGATTTGAATATGCCCTCATTTTTTTCTGCATGTGCTCACACTTCTACCCCGCCACATGTCAGCACCAGATCTGAACAAGGTCAAAAGAACTTTCTGTGTTGCGCAGTTATTATTGCTATCAGCCACACAGAGCACATGTCACATTACAAATGTGGTTTGCTCTTGCAGATGCAGCGTCACAACCTTGCTCAGCACATGCAGGAGTTCACACAGATGCATATGCGCTACATGGCTGAGTTTTTGCGGGGCGTGAATCAAGGAGCCGCAGCATCACTTACAGCCTGTAGTGGGCCCAGAGGAGCTGCAAGCTGCAGCAGTAACCCTGCCTCATGTCAGCCAAGCGAGGAGAAGCAGAGGCTTCGGGAAATGGATGGACGGTTGGTGAAGCAGGATCACCAGCTTCGTGAGCTCATCATTTTAAAAGAGACACAAGTAAGGGATGCTCAAGTGTATTATTAAAGTCTAATTTCCTTCACATTATCAATGAGGAGTGATCATAGTGACTTTCTGTAGGCCAGATTTTTTAAAACTCCTGTCTTGTTTATTTTGTATTTTTTGTTTCTTCATCATTAAATAGTTATAGCAACCTGTTGCTACCATGTTTTAAAACTGAAATGAAAGGTCTCCCGGTCGTAACACCTCTTTAGTCAGTGTTCTCATGTGAGTTTACGCTATTAACGCTCTCTTAGAAAATCCACCCTACCACTCAGATCCATTTTCAGTTCTTGCGTCTTATATTTTTTACTCGGCATGCTAAAGGGAATTGTACTTGTCAAGAAATATAATCTTGTACATCAATCTGCATTTTCAGATCCCTGATAGAAAGATGAGTTAATATAGCATCTCCTTGATCAGAGTAATCAGCTGATAACAAAGTCCAAAGTAGAGTTTCACTACAGTAAAATCTCCAATGAGTTCTGGACTGTTTGTTTGGACTGATTGTTCTATTCTACAGACAAGATGAGAAAAATAAAATGGACACTGCTAGCTGCTTTACGGGGCCATAAGAAAAGGAAAAGAACCATAAATGTTTTCTTTTATTTTGTTGACAGGAAAAATCTTGACATCACACATCCCTAGAGTAAGCTGGAATTGGAATCTCTGGGCAACAGTGATATCTTTCATGTTATTTTGCACTTGCGTATTCAGACCCTGAGTAACCCATGAAAATCACAACAACAGTGGAGGATCTCCTTGTCATTTTTTTGCTGCCACAACTTTTGAATTGTTTTCTGTTGAAACAGTTTGTTTCTTAAAGAAAATTTATGCCATCAGGAAAGACATATAAGTTACACATGGCAGATACCTGGTGGTTTATATGTCACTTTTTTGTTGTTGTGTATCCCGATCTTAAAGGTAAAGTAGGAGATTCTGGAAAAACAGTTCAAGCAAGCTACATTTTGAAAATACTTTATTCTAAAGTCCAAACCTGTTACTTCAGACTTCTCCCTGAAACCAAAAGCTTCCGAAGCACAGAAACACGCAAAGCTTGTTCCCGAGGCGTTGAGGGTGGATAGAAAAACACCAGTCGACTTTGATAGAATATCACCATCCAGTTGTTTAGAACTAGCCGCTTAAATGATTGGATTGAGTTTTGTTTTTTCAGTCCTGTCCGTTACACAAGCAACTAAGTTTTAATGTTTCATTAACTGGCTACAATCGAGTGTGAAGGGGATTTTAAGCATTATAGCAAAAAATGCTCCTGGAAACCATCTCCAACCCTACCTTTAATAGAATGCAGCACACACCTGGATGTGTCATAACATTTCACTGCCCGTTAGATTTGGCCTGCGCAATGCCTCCTTTCTAGTCCTATTTGTGTTTTCCTCTTTGCAGAAATAGTTTTCATTCCATTGGTGTGTAAATGCTTTTTTCAGATACACAAAGGAAAATTTTTTATGTGTTGCGGGGAACTTTAGTGGTGTACCAGAGACTAAATAGTGTAGATTGTCATGGCAGTATAAATATTAACTACAAATTTGAATTGAGGGTAGTTAAAAGTCAAGAGCACTGCTTTAGTGGTAAAGGGGGGGAATGGCAACATTATTACTATCAACATTATCAGCCAAAGTCCAATATCCTGCTTCCATATTCTGCAGTATAATTATTGTTTTGAATTAATGTCATTTCATTACTTTGTGCCGTCTGTTTAGTAGAGAAGAGTCTGTGCAGTGCTGTAAGCAGATGTCCTTTAGTTCCAGGGTATTACTTACTTCTCGTAACAGTGTAATGATAATTGAAAATAAAATATGGGGTTATGTTTACTTTTAGATATAAGAGTTAATTGTTCACACTGTATCTGAGACGTTTTATCTCTACAGAGTGAGTCAGATCAGGAAGTTGTTTATCAAATCTGCATGCATAAGTCCATTGTTACTGTCCATCTTACCTTTTGAGCCACTTATGCTGAAGATTTTAATAACTGGGCATGTACTCAGTTGATGGAATAGTATAAAGGTTTGTGCAAAGTGTCCATCACTTGTGTCTTGTCACCATTTTAATATAAAAATTATGCATCAGCCTTATTATTATTAGGGTTATTATGTGTTTACTATAAACTGCAGACTCTAATATATCATTTTTACGTCACGTGCTACGTTCCAAGATATCAAGCACTTAAAGTTTGACTAACATAGAAGAAAACATAGAAGAAAAGACCTACTAGCCTTTTACCTCAGACACACTGCTGGCTGCGGAGGTATCTCACTTCCAAATAAAAAATATTATTTATTGTTGAGTTATGAAAGCTATTATTATAAAGAAGTTTATCACCACAGCCAGCATTTAAACTTTGTCATTCAACTCAAGGATAACCTCTCAGCAAAGTCATCCTAACCACAAAGGCAGGAGTGCCCAAATGTGGTTCTCAAGATCTACTTTTCTGCAGCTTTAGATGCATTAGATGCTTTTTCTTCTTCCGGCTTCTGAGCGAGGCAGACGCTTTTTTCTTCCCTCCCGTCCCTGTGATCCTTTGCACTGTCTGTCTATGTGTATTTCTCTAGTAAGAGCTTCTCTCTGCACTTCTTCCTGATAAAATCATGTTGGATCTGATCAGCTGGTCGAACAACGAAACTGACCAAAACTTTTTCACCCGGAGAGTGGCGAATGGGGACCCCGCATGTCCGATGGAGACACCTGCCTGGGTACAGGAGGGATCTGTTGTCAAGAGCCATGTGTCTTACGGTGATGTCTCTGGATGATTATCTTATTGGCTTATGACCACCGGTTTCCCACTGTTTGGAATTTAGTGGATTTCTGGTGAGTCCCAACTTGGAGCTGCTGTGGACAGACGCAGACACATGTAACCAAGCTGAAAACTGAACTCTTGCTCTGAACGAGCTGAACCACAAGCTGGACGCCACTGGGCAGACTGGCTGGGGTTTTTGAACTTGTCCAGGGCAGGGTGTAACACCATGGAGAGGTGCTGGCTTGGATATGGGAAATTGACCATCATTCAGTTGTTTTGGATTCTGAGAGATCAGCTAACAGACAGTTAGCTAGAGTGGCAAACAACACTCTAAACCCAAACAGAATGCTATTATCTAATCCGGCTCCCTCTAGTGCCTTGAAAATTCCCAGCTGGAAGGATTGAATACAGATGCTCTGACCCGCCTCGTTCGTCCTAAATGTCTCCCCACTTCCGGACTCTCTCAGGTGGAACTGCGCTGTAGTTGGCTGCGACCGCTTGGGAGGTTCCAGGAGACCCCACCCCCCTCCCTCCTACAATGTGTCTTGTTTCGTAACTGTCCGATCACTGTGCTTAAGTGCTGAGATGTTGTTTTTTTTTTTTTGTTAAAACATTGCTGTACTGCCCCCTCCACTGGGGCAGACCAGGGATACTAGGCTTTTTTCATCTCTTACTATCCATGTGTTGTTTTCTGCCCCCCACCTGCAAAGGCATGCTGTGATACACGGGCTGCACCTCAGAACCATCATTACCTGTAGATATTTGTATATGTCTACTGTGTCTTTGGTTTTGGCTGTACTGAAAACTTGAATTTTGCTCCGGGGATTCATAAAGTATTTATTATTATTATTATTATTATTATTATTATTATTATTATTATTATTATTATTATTCCTTCTCCAGCACACCTAAATGAAATAAATGTCTCGTTAGCAGACCTCTGCACAACTAGAGGACATTAACAAATCATGCCATTTGATTCAGGTGCGATGGAAGGATTGCATCTAAAAGTTGTAGGACGGTAGATCTCGAAGACTGGACTTGGGCACAGTTGACATTAGGGCCTAAGGGGTGTAAAATTGTTCTGTAAGCTTAAATTTACACTTCACTCTACATCCATCCTTTTGTATTTTGTTTGTTGACAGCAAGTAAAAACAAGCCCTGTTGCAAGCATGGGAAAAAAGTGTAATCCATCAGTTGGTAAAAAAAAAAAAAAAAAAAAAAATTCTTCAACATACCACTAGAGGGAGCATGAGGACCACCAGTTTTGACCAACCATAGTTAAATTGCATTTTTTTCACTAATGGCTGCACTAGAATTTTAGAGCTGATCCACAATGTGATTAGACACATGTATTTAAAAGCAGAAGCCTGACTGTTACCGTGTGATGTCTACTGTCCACGGAAGAATACATACATGAATACATACATACATCATTTAATCAGCAGCTGGATTCATATGGATAGATTCAGGTATCCAAATTTAAGGAATCTCAGACTTGGTGTGAAGAAACTATCACAGTTCTTCGTTAAAATATTAATGTGGAGATGGTCACAGATTTTTTTTTTCTTTCCTGGTTGTGAGTTCTAGTTTTTTTGTTGGGGCTGTGTTTCTTTTTTGTTCTTGTTTTAAAGCCTTTCTCATTTGAAACTGTCCTATTTCTTTCACAGGCAGGCCAGCTAGCTGAGCTGAGGCGTAGAGTGTCGGTGCTGGAAGAGACAGTAAAGGAGCTGGAGGCCCAGCAGTGTCATGGCATCTTCATTTGGCCCCTTAAAAATTTCTCTGCCCTCTTGCGGAACCAAGAAGCTGGCATGTCTGTGGTGGAGCACAGTCCCGGTTTCTACACCGGCCGTCCAGGCTACAAGCTGTGTCTCCGTTTACATCTGCAAACCCCCAACGCTGTACGCTGCTCCAACTACATCTCCCTCTTTGTTCACACCATGCAAGGAGATTATGACGGGCAACTGACATGGCCATTTCAAGGAGTCATCCGGCTTGCCATACTAGACCAGGGACCTGAGTGTCAGCATCACGCAGAGGTTATGGAGACCAAACCAGACCTGCAAGCCTTCCAGAGGCCCGTCATCCAGCGCAACCCCAAAGGATTTGGCTATGTCACCTTTATGCACCTGAACCAGCTGGGTCAGAGAGCTTTTGTTAAAGATGACACACTTCTTATCCGCTGTGAAGTGACGCCACGTTTTGACATGTTTAACCGCGACGGACCAACAGTGCAACCTAGAGGACCCGAAGCATCAGTTTCAAGGGACTAAAGTTAAAGTAATTTATGTGAGCTCCTCTTCTTATAAAAGTGTATACAGTGCTTTTCAAAGCCCTAAAAGACTTTAGAGTGAATCGATTATACATTAACACCGCAGTCTTCCATGTGGGGGTAAGCTTCTTTTGTAACCACAGCTGCTCTGGAGCAGACTTCTGGCAACATGGCAGATAGAAACAGCCAACCATAACTGAACATTTACCATCTCTGTAGGTGACACACATACACAACAACAGATTGACTGGTGATGAAGCAGGATTCAAACCACCAACCTTTTGGCTTTTGATTCACAGCCACCCCACATTGACATGTGCGGTACAGCTTGTGGTGTTTTCAGTGTTGTTCAAATCATTTTAGTTCAGGAGATTCAGAAGATGGAAATCTGAAATCCACATTTACAGAAGCTACAGTGCAAATATTTATTTGTTTTCTAACTTGTAAAGTTAGTTGTCCATTCTTTTTCTGTTCCTTTTCCTCCTATAGATACACCAGGGATGTTTATCATAGATGTCTTAATGTGTGTCTAGGTACATGAGGTAAAGTATGATCCAGGAGTGATGCATTGTTACACAGAATCACTCAATCTGAATCAGTTCACTGCGTCCTGATTCTTAAATTTGTTACATATGTCACATCTTTTCTGTGAATGCAGTTGAGCTTTTGTCTTGTATTTCAGATCTATTGTATGTTATGAAAGCCAACAATTCTCAACTTTAAGATTGAAAATCTTCAGCATTAAATCAATAGATGTTGTAATTACCTTTGCTGTGGCTATATCTGTGCCTTTGCATCAGAAGTAGTAGAATTTTTGAATCAAAATTCAAATAAATCATATTGTTAAATTTGATTTTGAATTATAAGAATACATTTTTCTTCAAATCTGTTTTATTTATACCTTTAATTAACAGAGGACTTGTAGCCTTTACTGGTAAATCTGAAGAATACATCTGGTTTAGGGAATAAAATTTGAATATTCAAGTCAAGTCAAGTCAATTTTATTTATATAGCCCAGTATCACAACAAGTTGTCTCAAAGGGCTTTACATGCAGGT
>JBAMHX010000001.1:5279598-5300582 GCA_037177515.1 Pseudomugil tenellus
GTGTGTGTGTGTGTGTGTGTGTGTGTGTGTGTGTGTGTGTGTGTGTGTGTATGTGTGTGTGTGTGTGTGTGTGTGAGGAAACAAAAGGTGAGCGAGAGCACAGACCACCTTCTGCTACACAGCCATGCTAAATGTAGAAGGTTTGTTTTGTATATGAACATAAATCCATGGCCGTTGTGGAGGTAGTCATGTGAATTTTCTACAGTTTCTAACACAAGACAATTTGAAATGTATTAAAATCCCTTCAGAAATCAAAGATCATGATCCTAACAGTGCTGCCTGGTTTATACAGACGAGAACGAAGGGAGTTCAACAAACCCTGAGTTTATGAGATAACTCTGAGTTGAAAAAACCCTGCAATGAGAAACTCAGAGTTTTCCGTTTCACAACAGCGGTTCTGTGTTGGTTTTATTAACATAGAGTTAGTTCACCCCGAGTTAACCATGAGCGACAAGACTTTAAAAAGCCATCATCAATGGAACCCATGACAACAGCTTGAAAAAAACGTCACCTTTCTTCCTCGCTGGAATTAGAAGCTCTAATGCAGACATACAAGGATTATACAACGGAGTATTAGGTTCACACTGAAAATAAAATATTTGTGGAGGATAATTTATCTTTCTCCCTTATTCTCTATAACAAGAAACTTGAAATGTCAAGAATAAAGTCGAAATACAGGCTCTTCAAAGTATGAATAGGCCTACTTATTTATTATAATGGTGTGTTTATGTGCAAAAAGGGAAAGAATTTCCTTGTTGCCGAAGCCTCTAAAGTACAAGGTTACAAGCTCATCCGAACTAGGCTTTGTGTTTTATAGAGTAAAGCTGGTTCACATTAATCTAACAGACTCCAAGTTAATTTAAACTTTTTTTTTTACTTTATTCTGTAAAGTAAAAAAACTGTAGCTACTTTGACATTTTTCTCGTGATTTGGATCTTATTTGTGAAACTATATTTTGACTTTATTCTTGACATTTCAGGTTTATTCTCAGAGGGAGAAAATAATTAATCCTCCAAATTTTTTGTCAGTGTGGCCCTAATACTCAGTCGTAGTGATTATGAACGTTTTCAGGCAGCGTGGGTGATAACTGCAGAGAGTGAATGTGTACGTTTTTATATTATATTTATGCAAAACAGCGGACACGTTAAATGCATGCTCATAAAGATTGGCATGGCAACACTTAAAATCAAGTATCAAAATATGATTCAAACATTAAAGCGTGTGCGCGTTTTGTTTTATTGTTGATGTACGGTTCAATGCGAACTGTTAAGTTCCAGTACGTGAAAGGTGCTGGGCACCCCAGGAACAGAGACACTGAGACCAAGAGTTTAAGTTGAGGGTTCTCTATTGGGGCTTTGGTCTATATTGTGGGTGTTTGAGTGCGTGTCAGAGCTGGATTTAAATGGGGTGTGTTTGACTATGTGTAAGAATTTATATGAGTAGGCGAGGTGAGTTGATGAGAGGATGCAGATATGTGAGTGTGGGAAAAATGTTGACAATGTGCTGCAAACCCAGAGTGGAGATGAAGTCCGAGGTTCCGGGTTGGTGATTCTCTGGGTAATTCTGTTAGAGCTCTTTACTGACCACAACAATCAACGTTCAAGCGCCGGATCTCAGCAGCCTTTGTAGAGAGCCGCCTGGATTGCCGGTGGCTGCAGCTGGGCTGATAAAGATTGCTCCCACCTGTGGTGGCTGGAGTAGTCAGGCCCTGGTTCAGATGGGAGGAGGAGGGACCAGGGGAACTGTCATGACATGGGTATGGCACAACACGAACATTAATATATTTTGCAGTGAAAAATCATTACGCTTTGATATATACGTTTCCTGGAGTGAAGAAACGTCTAATCGGTGCCTAATCATTATTTCGTGGTGAATATCAAACTCCCTGCGAAGAAGCACATCCTCTTCGTCAATAAACTGACATGTCATGTTCTCAAAAGACGAGACTGGCAAAGCAAGTGGAATTTTAATTCAAGGAAATTGAGCGCACGTGTGTCTGAAAGGGGAGGAGACTGAGATGAACTCAGGGTTTCCAGCAGAAAACTGAGAAGCCCCTGACAGATCGAGGCGTGCCTCAATGTGGGCGGAGTTAAACCTTGAGTACCGCCTCCTGAACAGGGTGAGGGGTTTTACTCGCCACTTTTAGCTGACCTGAGACTATGAGCTCCTTGAGTTGTGTGTGAACTGATCTGAAATACAGTTTAAAGGCCACAACAATTATTACATACACAATATCTTGGTGGAACCTGGGTGTACCGTAGGATTTAGTTTTTATTGTCACATCATTTATACCAGTAAAACATTGAATAATAATAAGCGACCAGTACATTTTAGAAGTTGAAAACTTTATTTCCAAGAGATAACTAATGTTAGTCAGCGGTTTTGTTCTGCCACCCTTTCTTGTTCCTGTTGCTACATATAAAAAATACATTTTAAAGCAATAGGGTACATATCCTAAAATACAAAAATGTTTTTAAAAATGTATAAGGCAAGCCTTAATTTAATCATCTCAAGAAACACAACCTAATCTGGTAAGTAGTGCTATTGCATGCAGAAACATATAAAATGTGAAAAAAAAAACAGTGATGGTGTCAATGGTGAAGAATCATAGAGGTCAAAACAAGTAATTTACCACTTAAATCCAGTAGGTAGCGCTATTGAGTATGAGTAAAAATGCTATTACCCGCACAAAGAAGAATCACGTTTAGTAGGCGGAGCTCAACGCCTTTCACCCCGCCCACATTGACAAACCCCATAGAATCACGTTTAATGGGCGGGGTGAGCCCCGCCCACATGGAGGCACGCCTCGTTCTGCATACTGCAGTCAGTGGTTCTTGAGAAAACCTGCTGCCAACCAGGTTAGGTTCAGAGACACTGTTGCCGCAGCAACTGACTCAGAGTTACACTTAACCTTCTCTGTGAAACGGGCTAAAGTTTACCCTGATACTCTGGGTTATTTAAACCTTCTTCCTGAAAGTTCCCCATTTCAGGGTTAACTAACTCAGAGTTTTCAGAAAACCTGCTTTGTGAAACTGACCTCAGGTCTGCTGAAGCAGATGGATGATGACATCTTCAGCCCCAAACCTATTACAAGAAGCAAATGTGGTTCATGAAAGTTCACGTTCTTAATAAGGTGAGTCCAGACCAGTTTCTCCAGGACTTTTATGGTGTAAGACGTAAGTAGGGTAAGTATTCTGCTGTCAGGGTCATATTTTAGGCTGAATGTCTTCCACAGAAGAATAGATGAATGAAGCTTT
The DNA here is from genome assembly GCA_037177515.1 of Pseudomugil tenellus. NCBI lineage: Eukaryota > Metazoa > Chordata > Actinopteri > Atheriniformes > Pseudomugilidae > Pseudomugil > Pseudomugil tenellus. The sequence continues at coordinate 5,282,856 of JBAMHX010000001.1, forward strand.
ATTGCTTAAGAAAAAAAAAAAAAGAAATTAAAGATGTTCTAAAATAGTGTTTGATATAAAATAAACAAATATGTGTTTGAAAACTATATTACAATATGTAATAATTTACAAAAGATAAAAATGATCCATGAATACTAAAATACTGTAGTAGGTGATAGGTAAGGATTTCCAAAATTACTCAGGAGTAAAGCATTCATTTTAGTTTAAATTCACTAATCTGGGTTACACACCTTATGTCATTTTCCCAATAATATAAGATCCTTTTTTAAGTTGCATATTTGCTGCTATGCATTCAGGTAACAACTTTTAAAAGGAAAATATAATGAGACTGTAAAACTTATGAGAATAATAAGAAATTAAGCATGAATTGTTGGATTATGTCTAAAATGTGTAAACTAATTATTTTACAAATGTTGCAGTTTGTTTGTTTTATTTTTTACTTTCACTAAAACAGCATTTAAACACTTTCTTTTCTTTCCAAAATGCCAAGAGGATGGTAATGTGTCCAGCATGAACATTACCAGTCCTCCCAGTTCAAAGAAATCATCATTGTTATGATAATTCTAAAATTACTTCTTCCTCTCAGGACGGCCATTTGGCCTCGTACCAGAGTCTTCTGAAATTCTTCATTATCACACAATGAATGCATTTGCACCAGACAGCTGCAGCCAATCAGAAGCCTCTGTTCATTGTCTACAAACAAAACCTCGCGCGCCGTGCTACCTTTAAATGGTTTTGCACCACTATGGTGACCAGAGCAGAGAAGGAGACAGCAACAGCAACTCTTCTGAAGATGAATCTCCTCAGAGCCAATCCGTCTGTTTGCAGGAGCCTCTTCGGTCCTGTGGACCACGACCAGCTGCGGCGGGATTTGGATTTGAAGTTTTGGGAAATTACGGAGCAGGACAGCCGAAGATGGAACTTTAACTTCCAGTGTGGGACGCCGCTGCCAGGCAGGTTTCAGTGGGAGGAGATGCGCACAGACGGCGCTGCGGCGCAGATGCAGGACGCAGTTAGCTCTCCCAAAGCTGCAGGTGACAGCAGCTGTGAGGAAAGCGAAGGAACCGATGAAGAGAACTGCTCCAGCATCTCCAACACACCCAAGTGTCCCGGTGAAACGACGCCCTGCAGGAGGAAGAGGTCGCTTTGCAAGCTGACATCTGAGCCCGGAGCCGTGGCGCGGATTACAGGTAACCCACATCTGACAGAAACTTTAAAAAGTAAAAAGAAAATACTCTGAGTGGAAACTCATTTCTTTCTGTTTTCTTGACAGATTATTTCGCAAAGAGGCGGACAGTAGAAACTAACACCCGCAATGCTTTGCGCAGCTGTTGCAGCGACGCAGCTCAGAGCAAGAACATGAAGAGGAGCATGTTTCTGTAAAGAAATGCTTTCATACAAAACCCCAATGCATTTGATTTTATTTGCAGTTTTGCCATTCAAGGCTAAAAAGGAAATCCAAATACTTCCCTGGTATATATATTTTATTTATTGAAACATTTATTTTACCTGTTTAATTATTTTACTTTTATTTATTTGTATGAGTTTTTTTCTGTATTAAACTGTTTTATTGTCACATGACCACAAAAATGAAAAATGAAAAGCCTGTACCCATGTGTTGTTGCACATTTACTACAACTTGCAATGGTTTTAATGAACTGCACAGAAATTGTACTGTGCACAAACCCAAAACAATCATCTATAGATCAAATTGAATTGGTGATGAATGTAACATCCTCTAGAATAAACATTTTTAATGTACAAAACAATCAGAAGACCAAAAGAAAAACATCTAGAAGAAAAAATTATTTAGAAAGTTTCACAATGTCTCCATCATTAATGTAAATGTTTATTTGAGGACATGTTCATGAAAACTGCTGCAGCATGTCGTGTGTGCATGTTTCCTCTGTAACAGTAATGTAAGTAAAACATCCACCCATCCATTACCTACCGCTCATTCCCGGACAGGGGTACCCAATCCCAGCTGACATTGGGCGAGAGGGAGGCTGCACCCTGGACAGGTCGACAGTCAAACCCTAAATTTATAAGATAAAAACTTAAGCAATTACTTGATCCATAATTAATGGAGTGAATGAAAGGCAGAATGTTCCCTGTGAAATGTTTTTGTCATTTGATTAAATCTCTTATAGGTTCATGATTATAAGAGTCCTGGATTAGAAAAAAAAGAAGGTGATATAAAATGTAAGTATTTAGTTATATTAAGTTTAACTTTATTCTTATATATCTGCTCCTATGTGTGTGTGTATATTAGAGTATAAGATGGTATATTTTGTAGTTATACTGTATTTATAATTCTTGATGTTTATGCTGCTGCTATGATTCAATTTCCCTACGAGAATAAATAAAGTCAATCTTATCTTGATTGTATGTTTAGTACAACATTCAGCCAAATATTGTTTGTGTTGTCTTTATATTGTGATTGTCTGTGTTCAAATTTCTAACTTTTTGAGGTTTAAAAGCACAAAAGCCCCCTTCTTTTCCTTCAGAGTCAGGCACACTTTTACAAAAGCTGTAATAGTGTCACTTATTTGGCATGAAACTCAGATCCGCAGTGGCACCCCTTAGTGATTTCTGAACATTATTGTCATTCACTAAAACTGCAAGCTTCTGGAAATGTGTTTCTGCGTGTCAGCTACAGATGACTGGGTTAATAAGCGTCTCTCTGAAGTCACAATAAACTCAATTGGAGCTGAAAGTTTAGCGACCGAAAGAAGACATTTATTTGAGAATAATTGCATTTTCTGGGTATGCTTTATGAGATATTTCATAATCACAGTCATAAAGAATGTGCCGCCAGGCTTAAAATTATATCCATTAACATGAACTGTAATTTTCAAATTAGCCTATTAGAAAGGCCAATTCCCACATAAGTATATTCATTCCCACTGTGTTGGGGTTTCAGCTAAAAAGAATGACGAGAACATCTGGTCAGTGAATAGTACAATGGTCACAAAGCGTGCCATCTATTTCACCTGCAAACCAGCCTTTAGAGCTCCTGAAACACCCCCATATGCCCCTCTTACCCCCCTAAAAACACCTCCAAGGACTTTCCTCTGCTTTTCTTCTTCCTTTGTTCCTTTGTGAGCAATGACATGTCGCACTGACGTTATTCTTACTCTGGCTCATGTTTCCTACAGATGACTAAGCTCACACTGAAGATGAGGAAGGTAAAGAACAATCACATTTTGACTATTTTAATGACTAATTCAGTGCATTGTTTCTGAAGTGGGAATAAATTATTTCTCACTTTTGCTCTGCTGGGTTTATATTTAGACTATCACAGAGAAAACAAGTTAGAGATCAAATCCTCCCTTGGGTCCACGAGCACCCATGTGTTCTGAATTTCTCCTCCAGCACCATAATTAACACCCCTTGAAGATGTGCATGACAAACTGCTTAGTACGTTATTGGAGAAATAAATTGTCACTGATGACATTAGTTAACCCTTTAAGACCAGTTGTTTTAACCTGAAGTCTTTATTTTACCCTGAAAAAAAATCTGAAAAAAAATTACAATTTACGTTTTGGTATTTTTACAATTTATTCCCATGTGATAAATCAAAATAATTATGAAGTATCTTCTGCTTTCTGGTAATTACCAGGAGGCAGGAGACCATCTGGTGAACAACAGATTTAAGTGAAGCTTCCAGCTTAAATTTATGCAAAATATCTCAGTAACTCAGTAACTTTTGCCTTTATGGGGCTGATGTTTCACTTCATTTTACAGTAACGTGTGGTAAAATAAACATCTGAAAAAAAAATGTGTCAAATGTCCAACACAAAATTCCAAACCTATTAGTCTGCATGAGTGTCACCTCTTCTAGAAAGAGTACTGGAAGCACTACAGAACTTGTGCAGGTTTTCTCACTGAAATGCCCCCTGATGGTTATTAATTTGGCATCCAACTTGCATCCTACCTTTACTCTGAGCTCTCTGCACTCAGTAAAAGTCAGTCTGATGTTAACTCTTGTTTTAGAAAGAGACATTGGAAATGGCCGGAACATAAAGCAAAACTGTAAACTAACATATTTGCCCCCCAAAAACCCATTTTCTCAGCCTCCAGACAGTCCTGGCTAACAATGGTTCCAGAATTGTAAATAACAAATATCATTGCATCATTACAATGACAAAACACAAAACTTTCAGGTCAGACAGTTAATGACTACCTGAAAGCATGTTGTCTCTGAGGTGGAAAATACAACAAATGTACGCTTTTTAAAAATCTCTGAACATGTCAGTTTTATTAAACATTATTGTTTAGTAGTTACGGTCTAAATCATAATAACCTGTTGTATTTTTGTGCTGTGTTGTATGTGTATTTTTTTATTCTTGGGGTTTACTTTAGTGTTGTTTCCATTTCCTGAATGATGCTTATTGTTGTTTCCTAAATTTTATTGTGTTTATAGATTTTTATGTAAACCCTGAAGAAATAAGTTGGAAAGAAATATTCATTCCAAGAAAGGCATTAGCTCATCAGCAGAAAGAGGGTTGGGGTTGCATAAACTGATACGGTACATTAACACCACATTATAAAGAAAAAAAAACGCAAACACACAAAAATGCATCTTTTAAAACACAGTTACCTAAAGAAACAAATTGCATTTGGTGTTTCCTTATAATATTTAACTCATCAATGGGTATAAAAAGGATCTAATTTGGGATATTTCTGCATAATATTCAATGTCCAACTATAGCAAAATGAGCAGATGCAGTTTCCTCCTGGTCTGCTTAAACTTTGCAGATTATTGCTGCCTCTGGTGCAGATATTCCCTCTTACTAATCATTTTTCAGTAGCTTAGCTCTGCAACCAAATTTGCATTTCAAATTGATCCTGTATAATATTCCAGTGTTTATAACCCAAACAACAGTAATTACAAGGGGTGAAAAGAGACCTCGGAAATCTCCAGGCCCTTCATTTAATCCAACTCCCCTCACCCACATCCTGGTCAGTCACAAAGGCTGAGCACCCTCAGCACACTTCAGGAGGGTGCAGCCCATTGTTGTGGACACCAAAGGCAGATGGTCACTTGGGCCCTTTCTCTAAACGGTGACTTGTGTAAAGGAATGCCTGGACACCCCATGGATGACCAGCAGGAGAAAGGTCACCATCTGCTACGCAAAGGTCTCCTACCTTCCATCAGCCAATCACAGCCACTCCCTTCTTATATAGATGCAAGGATGCACAATTCTTTACAAACGGAAACCCAAATGGTTCTAAACAAAGCTTTCATCTGATTTATAAAAAGAAAAAGTGACAGTATTATTTTTTTCACTGAAAAGGAGAAATTATCCTTCGATGTACTGCGAAAGTAAAAAAATCCCATTAAAACTAAAATATTCAGCTCATTTGTTTTAGACCCCTTAAGGCTCCTGACAGTTGGTAATAATTACAGCAGTCCTTTATTGTTACAGATGAATATTTCTACACATTTACAAAATAAGGGAAACAATATTGATATACTGAAAATAGATTCTTGTTTAACTTAAACTATTGTGGTTAAGTTTTTCAATGCAAGGCTGCTTCTGTAAGATGAAAGCAATTAACATAATTCAAAAAAGGTAATACAATATTTAAGTACAGCATGTGAATCTGAGACCGAGAGAATGTCTTTGGGATAAGTGTACTGCTTAAATGTTACATAATCCCACAGGGTAAAAAGAGACTTTGGAACGCCATGCAGATACAACATTGAATTAAATTCCATATGTCATAAAATATTTTACATCTGTTTATAAACATATATTCTAGAAAGGCAACCAAGAACTCAGCAAGTACATCATTTCTTAAATAATATGCAATAATGTGAAAAAAAAACCAATCTTATAATTTGTAGTGATAATAAGGAAAAATGTATTTATGGTTGTTTTCAAAGGAAATAAAAAGTAAATAATTCTCCTGAACTGATAATCACTGATGATCTGTGTAGTGTGAGAAAGTCTATAAAAGCAGAGGATTTGGAAGTTTTTGGGCCTGGAGCATCCGGGTGCCAAGGAGGAAAGACATCAAAAACTATCTGAGGGAGTTGCAGTTGTTGCTGCACGCCGGTCTGGGAACAGCTTAAAGGCAATTTTTAAAAAATGGAGTTTAATAGTCTGCAGGGAAAAAATTAGTGGAAAACATTCAAAACAGTTGTCAATAGTAGTTTTGGGATATTAACCCCAAAGTCAGACTTCACAAAACTCAGAGAAACTTGGAGGGAAACAAAAACACACAGATAAAAACAAAACACAAGCTAAAAACAAATAAATACAGCAAATAAAATAAATGTAAAAAAATCAACAGCTAGGTTTGACACACCAGAAGCCGTCATGTTAAAATGTTAAGAAGTGTTAAATCAAGAAAAGACTGAATACGTGTAACTCAGATTATGTTCTCAGGACAGATTTGGCCAAAGATCAAAGGTCAGTGGATGGGACAGCATTTAGTGGAAACAGGACACAGCATATCAGCATAAAAACAACATGTTGACCTAAAAGGTGGAACAGGAGTAGTGATTTGCCATTGTGTTGCAGATGACCTGCACACCTTGCACCAGACCAGTCAACCATGAAGTACAACTTTGCTGAAACTGTCTTGCAACAGGAAACTAAACAACAACAGCAAATCTTCAATAAATCAAGTCTGATTAAAAGGATGTGTTATGAAATCTGTAAGCAAATGGCAGTAAACATGAGCAGGGTTGGGAAGAGAACATTACATGTTACAGAGTTATGTATTTAAAATAAAAAATAAAAGTAACTGTATTCCGTTACAGTTTAAATCGGTGTATTTCAAATACAGTTACTTTCGCTAAAAAAGGATTACTTTAGGGATTACTTTACGTATTATATGCAGGTCGCACTGTTGCGTATTATATGCGCAGATAAAAGTCAGTGAGCGAGAACACTTCCGGTTTTCATCATAAACTGTGTGTATTGTTTCCACACGAAGAGATAAGAAAAAACTAACACGAGGAGGTTAAAAATGTATTTTTGGTGAGAAAATTTAGAACATTTTACCTCCAAATCTGGTAAAAAAAAAAAAAAGGCCACAACATCACAGTGCTCTGCAAACTTTGCTGACAGTCAGCAAAACTGCTTTCAGCATTGAGGGACTCTACGTCTAATTTGAAGAAGCATCTTGAGATAAGTCGGCTGGTTACCTATCTGAGAAATACCTCAGCAACTATTATGCATTTTTCAGCTTCATTTAAATTTTATATTTACAAGGGCTTTTTTTTTAATAAAAAAAAGCATAAATGTTAGAAGCTTGGTGGCTTTAATTTACACATGCAAAGAAAGCTGCTCTATTTTAATATACTAATTTTATGTTTTTCATTATTTTTCTTAAATTCAGTATGTTTTCCATGTATCGTTGTTCCAACACAGCTGGATAAAAATGAATGAGTCTTGTCCAAAACTTAATAGGCTGTTAGATCCATTTATTTTGATTCAGGTGTGTTGAAGCAGGAATACATGGAGAATCTGCTGTATTGTTGACATCGTAGGTCTGAATTGAGTACTCCTACTTTAGAGCACAACAAGTGGCTAAATGAATGATGAAGGAAAGCAATCTTCTTCTGCCGTACAGCAGTTAGTTCATAAATAAATTCGGCACCACCAGGTTGGTTATGACTAACACATGTTTATCAACACTGGGCTAATTATGCAACATAATGTTAACTCTATTCTATGTTCCAGATAAACACACTCAGCTAGACTATTTTGAAGTAAGCTGAAAGTAAACTAAACGTATTTAGAATACATTACTTTATGTGAGTAATTCAAGGGATTACATTAAAGAACTATAATTGACATTCTGAAAACAGATTCTTGTTTAACATAATTTTTTTTTCAATACAAGGCTCCTTCTGTAAGATGAAAGCAATTAATATGATTTAAATCTGTAATTGATTACATTTCAAAAGTAAACCTCCCAACACTAAATATGAACAATTAGCAGATGCTTTGGAAAAGCAATTAATGTCTGTAAGCACTTCAGTTGTGGGTTGTACTTGGTTTTTGCTCCAACAATGGGTCTGCATTTTGGTTGTGTTTATCTCATCTTATGATCTGATAAAAAAAAAAAATAAATAAATAAATAAAACATAAGACTTTCCGTTTTGTAATAATCTAAGAATTAAATAGAAAATACTTTTTTCATAACCACACTCATATTCAACATGCTCTATAATTTCAGAATAAGAAGTGATAGATACATTATCAGTATTGTTTACATAATATCAGAATTAACAAAAATAAAAACAAACTTGAATATATTATTTAAATGTAAGCCCCATCAGGTAGTTTTGACGGCAAATAAATGCATCCTCAAAATTTTGTTTCTGTGCTCAGTCATTTCAGCAGCAGAACGACTGATTTCAAAAGGGTGAAAGTTTACAACTAAACCTTCTTTTCATTGATGTTTTTTAAATTCCTGAGATAAAAAAAAAAAAAAAGAAAGGCAACACGTTTAGTCTGAGCATCCCAAGATTTAGCCCTCAGGCAACTTTTACCAGTTACAGTCGTTGCATAGCCCATTAGGCTCACAGCTTGTTAGAAAAGGCCAGGGGATGCAGATTTCAAACGTTTGCATATTCTTATTATACTTTCTTGCATGAACAGTTAGTGGCTCCTCTAAGCATCTGTTCGGATTGGTAAAAACCCAAGTAGGTAGGAGATGACCAAAAACAAAAAGTAATATTCTTTCATAAAGCTATTTATTTAGCTGTTATGTAGTCAAGAAATAGTTGTTGTTGAGACAGAAAAGTTTCAAAGAGAACCTCTATTTGCAACAGTAATCATAAAGAAGACCTTTTCTGCACCCCAGCTCATAATTAAGTGTAAAGAAATGCAAACAAAAGTTTTTGACAACAACGAATTAAGGTATGTTTGTTAAACAGACGGTGAATGATTTCATGAAAGAGCACCTCCCCATCTGTTCAACACAGAGGGGATCAATCATGCTGTGGGCTTGTTCTGAAGCCAGCGGCATGTGAAATATTTGCATCGATGGAAGAGTAAATCTAATTAAATACCATGAAAAAGATCACAGTGTGTTAAAAGCAAAAGATTAAGAGAGGACAGCTTTTTATAGTGGAATATTGATCTGAACAAGCTTCACAGAGCCACAAACGGAAGGTTTTAATGTGATCCTCACAGTATATCCCAAGTTAACTTTGACAACCTGTGGAGAGGACTCAAAGGAGCTAGAATTTCACAGAAGCAGCAGCATTTTAGTGGAAGCAAAGGTTGTGATTGTATGGGTAAAAATCCTCCAAATGTGAACCCAAAGACTCTTAGCTGACTACAAAAAGTGTTTACAAGCTGTGATACTTGCCAAAGGGGCTAAAGACTAACCATGCAAACTTTTTCCTTTGGGAATTTTTGCTCTCATGTTATTTTAGAACCATAAAAACTGGAAATGAAAAAAGTAATTCAACTAAAGTAGTAAAAAGAAAAGTCATATCTGACTTTATTCCTTTGGGAAATCATAGCATTTTTACTGTCTGTAATTCACAGTAATATGCATTTTAACCACATTGTACTAAAACTCTTTGCATGTCATGCATAGGAAACAGAAACATGGCACAGCTTTTGGTTGAAATGCTTTTGGCACCAGCCTGAATACAAGTCAAGTGTAATACTTCAAAACTAAATAATAACGCTAAAAAAGTAGCCTCTTAAGCCCCAGCCTCTTTTTTAAGTTTCTGTGCAAAAACGACATACCCAAAATGAGTTGTGTGTGGAGTATTTAAAAATGAATTGTATGTGCTTGTAGCAGAGTTTTTCCTGTTTAATTTGATGTGCGGTATGACTTTATTTCTTCATAAGTGCTGCATTGTATGTTTTTTGCTGCGATGAGTCTCTCGGACCCCGTACGGGGGGCAATAGGGCTTAAGAGGTTAATAACAAACAATCCAACTTCTGAGGCATTTGGTATTGATGACATGTTTCTCTTATATATTGTGCATCAAACATATCCTACATGATCGGATTCATCTAAATGCCAGCGTTCAGCACAGTAGCTTCATTTGGATGTGCTCACCAAACATAGATGAGTCTTATTTAGTGAATTCTCTGACAAAAGAGACCAGATGACCTCTCTCACAACTAGAGGGAATGGAGACGAACAGACTCCGAGCAAAGAACTGAGAAAATGTCAGACCATGGTTGAGCTTTGCAGAGCAGGTCTGGAGACGCAGCAGTTTCCAAGGAGATGAAACCACAGGACAGGTGCTTTCAAGGCTCTCTGTCACTCTTACACCTTGTGAGAAAACCAGATGATGAAGTGTTGTTTATTCTTTTTGTAACTAAGTTTTGAGCGTCTAATGTGAAGTATTTTTGATTTTTCCAATGCTTTAGGTCCTTCCTGGCTCCACAAGCAAATACCAATCAGCACCTCGACACCATCAATCCAGCAGAATGAGAAGATAAAACTCAAATACCAAGGTGATGAACCAGAATGTCGGACACATCTTCATGGATCTTACTGGTGCCAGGATGGATCACCCAGCATTCCATGGATCCAGACCAGTCCAGTCCACAGGTCCTAAAAGGGATCACTGCAGTTCTGAACTCATTCTCACGATGTCGCTTCCCTCTCGGTGATCATGGTTGGTGAGCCTTTTTCCTTTCAAGCCAAGTTTTAACGACAATCGATCTTAGTTCTATCAGATTAAAAAATCTGGTTATTAAACTTTATAAACATCAATTAATAAACACTATAATTTAATAATTTATGTGTCTTTTACATTCAGGTTTATCATCATATTTACACATTCTTGGTTTGTGTTAGTTTGTTTTACATTTTGTTATTTTCTTTTAGGTAATAATATTTTATCCAATGTTTAAACCTTAGAGCGGATAAAAAAATAATCATATTTATTTACTTTGTCAATGTTTGTGTGATTTCTGTGAGTCTGGATTTAGGTTAATTCAAACGAGAACTTATGAAGTAGCGTCTGAGACTGACTGATTAAAGTGATTCAATATTTATTCACTGATTGAGTTATTAACTCCATTTATGACACAATAGGTTCCCTTTTAGCCTATAGAAAATGAAATGAGGTGGTGTTCCCGATGGTTAATAAATAAAAATTATTAATGTTAATATTTTATATTGATAGTAATTCCCGATCAGATAGTAACGTTACACAGATAAAAGCTAAACCTTGAGGCTGTTTGGCTTCAGGTTTCTGCAGCTCTCATGGTGATGGTGATCATGGGATTGTTTGGGCAGAGCTTGGAGCTGATGTTATTTGAAGAGGGCAGCGGAGGGGACATGGACAACTCACAACCTAGCAAGCTGTCTTGGCAGGTGAGGACATCGCACGTCCGTCGAAGTTGCAGCCTCAGCCTCAGCCTCAGCGTCAGCCTGTGTATACCTTCACTGCACCAGCTTCCTTCTGGTCCAGCAGGAGGGTGAGAGAATCCCTGATGTGGGTCAGAGTCTGGTCCATATGTCTTATCTGTACAAATGTAATCAGATACTGATCAGTTAAAGTAGTCTCTTTTTTTTTTACCACGTACAACGCTTTTGAATCACAACATATACAGTAGATTTACCTTCACGTCTGTTTTATTTCCAAGAAAAAAACGTAACCAACCTTATTTCTTAACATCATCTGAATTGTGTTTGTTAAATTCATAGTTGCGAGTTTGTGTAAACACTTGGGGAAGGAATTACAGTTGCTCCATTTGTTTTGACAGATCTTTAAAGATAAAAGATATGAGTTTCTCTTTGTGCTGCACGAGAAGCACAAGCTTTAAATTTTCTGTTTTGATGCAGTAACAGCACGGCCACACTTGTAAACACATTTCCTATATTTCATTACAGTCAATAAAGACAGGAAAAAATACATCTGATAGATTTTTTACAACTATTCTCAGTCGCATTTGACTTTAATAACTGCTTTGTCAAGATCCTCTCAAGAGGAAGTTTATGCGCTGGATTTTCAAGACAAAAAATTAGAACTTATATGATGTGATCTACCAAATGTTCCTTTTTCCAAAACACACCAGACAATCTGAAAGACTCAGAGACAAGAGAAACTTACTGCATCTACCTGATGATACACTAATCGTACCTTTTCCTCCATCCTGTTGAGTCTTGAGCCGATAGAGTTGTTGCCTTTGTCTCTGGCTTGGTCTTCAGATGTAGACATTAGACAATCAATAAAAAAAAAAAAGAAGGATTAGTTCCGTGTTTTGTTCCATACTTTCTTTCATGTACTTTGACATGGAAGTTGAATGATTCATTACCTGAACCGGTCTGGAACAAAGTCATCTTCCCTAAAGACTGGTCTAGTCTGAGAGAAACAATGGGAGACTCAAGTCAGAAGAATATCCACACATTGTTTGTTTCTTTCTTTTATCATCCCTTTTTTTTATCATCATTTGTTTGTGTTCTACAACACGCATTCTTCATCTATCCATTTTCTATACCATATTTCATCTAATTTAAAGGAGACTGGAGTCTATCCCAGCAGCCTTTGTGACAGTTTCAGAAACAAGCAACCATGCACAGTCACATTCATTCCTTGAGTCAATTATACCAACCAGTTAATCCAACATGCATGTTTTTGAGCTGTGAGAGAAGTAACTGAAAAAGTGTGCAAACTTCACAGAGCTTTAAACCCCAAACCTTCCTGCTGTGAGGTGACACCACACTGCCATGCAGCCTTATGCATTACTCATAGGATTGCATTTTCCTGAAGCTCATTACCTTCGCTGAAGCTCTTTGATTCGGACCATGAGGTTGAGGTTACCCTGGGAGTATTGCTCAATCACATCTCGCACATCATATGGCTTACGAGCTTGCTACAACATAAAGAAACACGTGAAATTGTTTGATGAAAACTATCATCCATTTCAGTCATCTTACTGGAATATATATGAGATTTGTTTGTATTTGCAACAATAACATTTTTTTTAAAAGTGATATTACAAAAGGAACATGTTGAACATGGTGCACATTTGCTATGGGGAAGTTTACAGCCCAGACACAAACTGCTCATTTTGCACACTAATATCATTACTAATTCAGCTCAATTCTTTGTTACCCGTTATACAAAGTCTAACAGTCCTTGTGGTCACAAGTGACTTGCTGGGTAATTGCTGGTTGCTGCACACAGCCTGTGATGGCATTTATGTTACAGAGACCCCACCGGACTTGTGTACACCTTAAAGATCAACAGCCTGTAGGGGTTTAAATAAACACTGATCCGTGCCAACAAATGGTTTTTAAAAAGACACAGTCATGTGAAAAAAGAAACAAGAAATATTTTGAATTATAAGTTCATGTGTGGAGGAATTTTGGCCCACTATTCTTCACTATGTTGTTTTACCTCACTGAGGTTTGCAGTTCTTTGATTATGTACAGCTTATTTCATGTCTCAGCAAAACATTTCAGTCAAGTGGAGGTCTGGACTCTGACTGGAACATTGCAGTAGATCTATTGTAGATCTTTTGGTCTGCCTGGGATATCTGTCTAACTGCATAACCCCGTTTCAGCCAACCTTTAGCTGTCAGACAGATGGCCTCACATTCGACTCTAGAATGTGTTTACTCAATGACTCCAAGGAGTTCAAATATTGTGGCTGCAAAACAAGTCCAACAATCGCTCGACCAACATTGTGCTTGACAGTTGGTATGGATTGCTGTGTAATATCTGATGTTTTGGCTTATACCAAATATACACTTTTTATGACCCAGGTTCTCAGTCACATCTGACCTGCAGAGTTCCTCAAAGTATGCTCTTAGTGGTGTGTAAATGTGGTTGGTTTAGTTTAGTCTCAGGTCTGTTTACCTACTGAAATGCATGCAAAAATACATTTTATATTTTTTCTACTTCTTGTTTGTTTGTTTTTGTGAGAAAAAGGTTGCCGTTACCTGAAAATTTCTTTTGGCCACAAAATAACGCATTCTCTGGACCACACGGATGGCTTTTCGGTGGGAGTTTGTCAGTCTGTAAAAGGCAGTTTCACATAGTTTTTTTCATTTCAGTTTTAAAATTAAAATAAATACAGCATTTTTTTCAAGAAATAATAAAAAAAGCAAAAATAACTGAATTCTTCTGGAATGAAACAGGCATAAGACTAAAATTATGACAAGATAGATGACACAGTCTTTATACCAAAACTTGTTGCTTTGCAGGAAAACATTAAGCACATTACCAGTTCATGATTAGGCAAGGCAACTTTATTTGTATAGGACCTTTCATGTACACAATTCAAAGTGCTTTATATAGAAACATCAAAAGAAATGAAAAAAATAAAAATAAAAACAGAGTAAGAATTGTAATAAAATCATAAATTAGATTAAAATCACTAAGAACGACATAATTAAAACGCTACCAAGCTTTATTCATAGCTGTGAGAAATAAGTTTTTAACCTGGATTTAAAAGTTTCTACATTTGGGGAAAGTTTTTATTTCTACTGGCAGTTTGTTTCACTTGTTTGCAGCATAACATCTAAATGCTGCTTCTCCATGTTTAGTCTGGACTCTGGTCTGGACTAGTTAACCTGAGTCTTTGGATCTAAGAGCTCTGCTTGGTTTATGGTCTGTGAACATGCAACAGATGTATTCTGGTCCTAAACTGTTCTGGGATTTATAAACAATCAGTGGGATTTTAAAATCTATCCTGTGACTGACTGGAAACCAGTGTAAAGATTTGAAAACATGTTACGCGTTCAGATCTCTAAGCCCCAGTTAAAGCTCTAGCAGCAGCATCTGGATAAGCTGCAGATCTTATATGTTTTTTTTGGGAAGTCCTTTTAAAGACCATTACAGTAATCCTGTCAGGTCTGGGAAGGAGGCGGACACACACGCTGGATGTTCAAGTGACAAAAACAAACTTGTTATTCCAAAAGGGACTGCAAAAAGCAGACGTCAGAAACAGGGATAACAAAACATTCTGGCAAGTAGAAAACAGCTGCCTTAAATACCCACTGACGAGGAGAGACACAGGTGAAACACATGAGGGTAATCAGTATGCTGGTAGGAGGAAAAGACACATGAGGGAGGGGCAGACAAAGCACCTGAAAAATAAAAACACAGGAGGATTAGACAAGAACTAAACACCCACAGGTGAACATGTAAATAAAATGGAAAAAACCCAGGCCCAGGAATGGAATCATGACAAATCCAGTCTACTTGTTTTACTGGGAAGTCCTGTTAAAATACCATTACAGTAATCCAGATTACTGGAGATGAACGCATGGATGTGTTCCTCCTAGAATAATCTCAGTTTTTCTCTTCATTTAATTGGAGAAAAATTTATCTCATCCAGGTGTTAATTTGCTCCAAACAGTGACACAGTAGGTCTATTGGTCTGCAGTCGTCTAGTGACACATAGTTATGTTTTATCTGCATAACTGTGCTAATTGATGTATTTGACCCAAAGGGAGCAAATAAAAGTTGAACAGAAGAAGTTAAAGGACTGCCCCCTGAGGTACTCCACAAGTCATGGCCACTCGCTCAGATTCATAGCTGCCAATTGTTACTAAATAACTCTGCCCTTCTAAATAGGACCTGAACCAGTAAAGGACCAGACCAGAAAGTCCAACCCAGTTTTCCAGCCTGTGCAACAGGATTCTGTGATCTACAGTATCAAACGCAGCACCGAGATCCAGCAGAACCAGTACTGATACTTGACCAGAATCAGTATTTCAGTCATTTAAGACTTTGACTAGAGCTGTTTCAGTGCTGTGATGAGGTCTGAAGCCCGACTGGAATTTATCAAGATTTCTACTTTTATTTAAGAAATCATTAAGTTGGTTAAATACAACTTTCTCAATTATCTTGGATATAAAAGAGAGGTTAGAGAGAGGTCTATGGTTGTTCATTATAGTCCTTTTCTTCAGGAGAGGCTTAATGGCAGCTATCTTCAGTGACTTGGGAAAAACACCTGTTGCCAGTGAGCTGTTGACAATGGGCAGGAGATCACTTTCTACAGAGGAAAAAACAATTTTTAAAAAGTCAGATGGTATCATGTCCAGAGTGCATGTTGTTGATTTTAAATGCCAAACTATTTCTTGTAGCATTTTTTTAATGAATCATATTAAATTGAGACATAACATCAGAGTTTGTTCTCGGTTTTGGACTCAGACTTATTTTCTTGTTTGACTTTGTGACATTAAGATTTTGTCTAATTGTTAGAATTTTTTCTACTAAAGAAGTTAATTACATTTCTCAGTGGAAAGGAGCTCTGGGCTGAACTGGAGGATTTGTAAGTTTTTCAATCACACCAAACAGAGTGCAAGTGTTGTTGACATTCTGAGATAGATACGGCCCTCTGGCTTGCACAGCTCATTGTTATAATTTTGCAGGCTTTGTTCATGCAAATCCTAAAAAAATTAAGTTTTGTTTTCCTCTATTTACGTTCAGCTTCTTTAGATTCCCTCTTTAGATACCATATTGGTATTTTGCCAAGGTGCATTCCATTTACTTAAGGTGCTCTTGATTCTTATCGGTGCAACAGCATCTATTACATTCAAGATTTTCACATGGAAAGGAGTCTATAGAGTGTGAGGTTGTTGTTGGTAACAGAGCTATTGCCTTGATAAACTCTGCACTTGTTCTCTCATTAATGTACCTCTTCCTCACCGAGAAGCAGGTTGTTTGGACATTCTGAGTGATAAGTAAATCCAAGGCCAAGTCAGTGACTGAAACATAGAAAATATCAACATCTTTTGAAATAACCAGGTCCAGAATATGACCTCAAACATGAGTCGGTTCTTTTACATGTTGACACAAACCAAACATGTCCAATACAGAGAAAAATTCTTTGGCATAATGATCTGTTAGGTTGTCTATGTGAATGTTAAAATCCCAGTTAAAATAAAATGGTTACAATCAGTTGAGATAACTGACAACAGTTCAGAAAATTCATCAATGAAGCTTGCACATTGTACTGGAGCTCCTAACATTTTAGGGAAAGAACTAAAATCAGCAAAGAAAATCTCTTTAAACTGGAATGAATCTTTATATAAGGCAGCTTCTCCTCCTCCTTTCCTCCCAGTTCGACATTTATAAATAAAAGTAAACTGGGGGGGGAGGGGCTGTTTCATTAAGAACAGTAGCACTTGTACCTTCTGTTTACCATGTTTGTGTAAGAAAAAGAAAATCTAAACTGTGAGAAATGATGAAGTCATTAACTAACAGTGACTTGTTAGAGATCTAATATTAGGTAAAGCTAACTTTATGGAGGTTATACTTGTTATACTGGTCTCTGTATGCCAAGTCGTACGTGTTACAGTTAACAGATTAGATAGATTCATTCTAAGAGTTGACCGCTTTCCATTCCTTCTTTTTCTAACTAATACTGGAATCCTACTGGGTCCCAGCTTGTTCTGGGAACAGCTGTCAGTAGTAGGTCTACTACAGCAGGGACCCTAAACACATAATAGCATCTTATCCTTGTTTTGAACTCTGCTGCTGGTTTGTGAACATCCTGCACTTCCTCCTGTGTCCTGCTTTGCCAGGACAGATGATCTAAGAGGAGGAGGAGGGTGTGGGGGAGGGGGAGCTCTGTGTTTCTTAACAGATGGTTGATTGCTTGGGTCCAGACTGAGAGAGAGACATCTTCTGGAGACCTTGGGTGATGTGAAGCAGTGGCTCCAATGAGTGAGGAGAGTTGCCACACAGCCAAACAAGAAAATTAGTCTAAGTCCAAAACCAAGAACTAACTCAGATGTTATGTCTCAATTTAATATGATAGATTTA
>JBAMHX010000001.1:5316466-5330949 GCA_037177515.1 Pseudomugil tenellus
GGGGGGAAAAAGCTTTTTCCCCCCACTAACCTTTTCCCGTTAGGGAGGAAAAAGCCCCAAAAGGGTGGGGGGAAAAAACCCAAAAACTTCCACCCCCCCCCCCCCCCCCCCCCAAAAAAAAAAAAAAACCTGGAAAAAAAATACGTTTACGGATTTAGGTGTTAACAGTATGCTTACAGTACCCCTTATGACTACATTACTTTTGCCTTAGCCCACCTAATCCCTCAATAGATGTAGTGAAATCTATAAAATGATTACTAACCGATTTTTTGAGCTTGGGGCTGGACAGAGAGGAGGCAGGGATGTGGGATTTCTTTCTCAAAAACATCTTGAATGTGGCTGAATCAAATTTCTCCAAAGCAAAACATCTCCAAGCTGTCTGGAAGGAGGCATGGAAATAGAAATATACTGGATAGGACATACTTGATGCCATGGAAGAAAAGAAAGTAAGGGAGGCTTGAAAGGGCTGGTCTCAGTAATAAGAGTGGGGCTCTGAGACAGTTCAACCCCCTCAGCTTTATTGAAGTTCTGTTTGAGTATTTTTCAAATACCTGGATGAGGCAGGCAGCTGCAGGGATCTGTCTGTTGAAGTGTTTCTGTCTTTGCTTCTGCTGCACCTTTAGGGCAAAGCCTGAGCCTAAGATTCCCTGTGAACAACAACACAGCAGAGTTCCTCCTTATTTCCTCATTTAAAGCATGCATAAACTAAACAGAAAATCAAGGCAAGGCGAGCTGTGTAATGCAGGGAAACTCGCTCTATTATCAACTCTGTTTATAAAAAGAAATTGAAAAATTACATTCATAGTGTTTGTTTATGCCATTAGCTTTCACAAATTGTTATGCGACCAAAGGCAAAGACAGAAATCAGCTGTGGGGGTTGTTTTTTTTTTTCCTTTTGCTGTTTAATGTGCATCTGGGGCATCTATCCAGATCAACTAATCACTGGTATATTTATAAGATCAACATAATTTACATCAGTCGTGGATTTCACCTTAGATTATTATGATTGCAAGAGATTTTATTTCATTGTAATGGTCCAACTGCTGCTCTAAAGCTAAATCAAAGACTATGAATCAATGAGAATGGGGACAGAAGGAGGAGGATGGAAAACCGTTCTGAGAGACAAAACCTTTGTGGAAAACTGCACAAAGTGTTGTGCAACTAACTGAGGAGGGGAAATTATTCTGGAGAGTGAAATAACTGAAGCCAAACATGTAAAATTAAAATAAAATACTATCCCAGCTTTGGAATTTTTTAATTTGGGGTTTTGCTTGACTTTTGTAAACTTCATTAAAAGAAAAAGTAAAACTGCATGAGAGGTGTAGGAACAACCCACTTCATCTGATCTGCTATAACCTCTCCTGTATGACCATGCAGAGAGCTAAAGTGAAAATGCCAGTTGATAAAAGCAAAGTGAAATAACAAGAACATGTTCGTCATGAGGCAACCAGGTTGAGATCCCAGCATGACAGCTTTTTATTTTTAACTACAGTTATGGAAAAAATTCAACCTGAAAATGTCAAAAACAAGAACTATTATTTGTTTTTAGCTTGCAGTTGTTTTTCACATGTTTATTCACTTCTAACTTATTCTATTATTTTACTTATTTCACTAGAGTGGAAACATCTGTCAGCAAAAAAAGATGCTTGTGTGTGTTCACGCGAGGCAAATCAAGCTGATTTAGATTTTTATTAGATAAAAATTAGATGGTCCTGGATTGACTGCAAAACACCTTAAAAACGTGAGATGCATTTAAATTGCTCTGACTCAGGGCTGTTATCTCTTTGTTATCTGTTGATTAATGAAGTCACACATCTGTTACAGACAATTATGATGTGTTTCTTAGTTGTGCTCGAGTTTCCTTCAATTTAATGGTTAGGATATTTAGATACATTTATGATAAAAGTACTATTCTGTTGGCTGGTTTTGAGCAAGTAGTATATACAAGATAATGCAGATGTTGGCATAAGGAGACACATTGCATCCCTATCAATAGAGCAATGGATTGTATTGCAAAAGCACATTGCTAACATGCACGTCTTAGACTTGGCTAATAACTAAGGGTTTCTTTCTCTTGTCCAAAACTAGTTTAACTAATCTTCAATTAAAAAAAGATGACAATAACCAAATGCCAGATATCTATTTTACTTTAGGTGTTCTAGAATATCCCTCCATTATATTAATTATATAATATTCATTTTGACACATAAAAACTGAAGGAAGCTTATGGGAGAAGAGTTTTTTGTATTTGCTCAATTGCAGTGTTAAATATTAAACAGTAACACACAAAACACATCACAAAGATCTAAATCATGAACTTCAGTTTCCACTTACTGCGGGAAGGGCAAAGAAAGAGATGGCAAATACTGAGAAACAGGATGCAATGGTTTTTCCAATCCATGTTTGTGGCACTTTGTCTCCATAACCAATTGTGGTCACTGTCACC
Organism: Pseudomugil tenellus; assembly: GCA_037177515.1. Classification (NCBI taxonomy): domain Eukaryota; kingdom Metazoa; phylum Chordata; class Actinopteri; order Atheriniformes; family Pseudomugilidae; genus Pseudomugil; species Pseudomugil tenellus. Next base: position 5,318,913 of record JBAMHX010000001.1, read on the forward strand.
TTGCAAATAGAAAACACAGATACACACAGTGACATCCATATGTAGACAATACTGTTTGAGGCACCTGGATTAAAGATCATCCCAGTAAGTTACCCTATAGCTTGACTAAATGATCCTAAGAGGAGTTTTACAGGTATTAGATTTTGTGAAAATCATAGTACAAAAACTTAGATCTTCTGAGGTTAATAGTGCATCTGTGGTATGCCTGAATTTCACAGTAATCAATTGAACAACTCAGTCCAGATTAGAGAGTCTGACAGACTAAAGGACTGATGCTTCATTCTATAAAAGTCATTCATTAATTAATGATCAATGAACAACAAATACTTTGTTGTTGATTTCCTCCACTCCTACTTCATTAGAGAATGTCTCCAAGTAGTTCAAATATGTGTAAGAAGGAAAATCTATATTGACAAAAAGACTTGCAATTTATGTTAAATTTACAGACTGTCTGACCACAAGTCACCTCTTTGGCTTTTGCCAACATTCTCACACTGTGGGAGAAAGAAAACCAGAATGTTTGTGAGAGCGGATCTAAGTCGGACAAAAGTCAAAGCATATACTGTGTAAAAATTTAACTGTATCAAATAAAAAGCAACTATTAATTTATATGAAAAAGTTTTTTACTCAGTTGGACTTTTATGTTTTTTTTTAATATCAGTCCCTGAAGTTTTTTAAGAAGCTGAAGTTCATCCAATATTTCTTTTCTGCTTATTTTGCTGTGTGTATTAGCAGCCCACTGGATCTGCCCAAGGGCTTTCACACAACTCCTACAATAACAACAGAAGTGCAGATAAAACACTTTATACTTGACCTCCCACTTACTAAAATACAACTCAGTAGAAGTTTTTTTTTTCTGCAGAATCAACCTACGGTATTTACAAAAAAGTTAAAAAAAAAAATGAGCAATCTTCAATAAATAACAAATTATCCCAAATTAACTGCAAGATTGCAATAAGTCAGCTGATGAAAGTGTGTTTTGTGGTGTACTTGCCCTAATTGATGGCACAAACAGCAGGTGGCAAGAATATTTTAGAATATTCTGAGAGCTTTTCCAACATGAAAACAAAAAATATTTATTGTTGCTAAGTTTAGTGTTTTCTCAGGTTCTTATGTTGAGCCAAGCTTATACTTGTCTGGGTACAGCTTTAGCAAAAATAAGAAGAGTATAAATCCTTTAACCAAGGCCATTTCAGGTACAATAAGTAACGAACAGCTTCTGGGAGGATACCAAGACTACAAGATGAAATATATTATCAAGCAATCAACCATATGCCATTATTAAACTTTTTTTTTACAATAGTACAGTATAAATCTCATATGGTCTCATTGTAGATAATGTGGCATATGCTTTATTTAACATGTATGAGAAACATAGAATTAGGTTCGAAGTGTGAGCCTAAATAGATATAGTGATGGAAAAGGGGATCATAAAACAGCAAAGTCCTAATGTAAGTGATTATCTCCAATGAATAACACCTGCAGCCAGGTTTTGAGCTGACAGGCTGACACCATCGTGTGGGGGCATCACAAACACTCCTTCAGATAAGCAGTAACCTGGAAAATGATAGAATCACCCAGAAAGCTGAATAATCAGGTTATCTTGTGTTTCATATCTGTAACACGATTATAACCAGAAAGAACACAAGAATCAGTGAGTCTTTTTGACAGAGAACACTGTGGTGTAGTACAAAACAGAAATGTAGTCAGGCGCAAGCAAAGCAAACACGCTTAAAGAGAGAGGCATAAGCAAATGCATTGTCTTACCACTCCCCACCACAAAGCATCTGCATAGTTTCTGAAGTCAGTGGAGCCACTGTTGTCGACCGCATCTTTTTCTGCTAAGTAGATAAAGTATGAAGAGAAAATCAGGCTCAGAAAGCCAATGTAGAGGGTGGTGATCAGCTCCTGAAATACACAAACACATTACGTATGAGACATCACACACATAAGTCTACAAAAACAGATCGTTTCAGGTCACATCTCTTACAGGTGAATGCTTAACTTTGACAGTTATATGAATGTGTAGCACACAGCTCTTTAACACGTTTGTCATTGTGTTGTGCTGTGTTATTACTTCTGCTAGTCTGTTTGTCTGTCTGACTGTTAGCAATATAACTCAAAAAGGTATGCAAGTATTTTTATTTAATTTTCAGGAAATGTCAGAAACTAGGGCTGCTCTGAATCACTATCTGGACACAGGAAGTTGAAAAAAAATTATTGGGAGATGGGGATAATTTAGCTCTTCGAACTCTACAGGTAATGTCCAGAATCAATAGCAAAAATAACTAAATGCAAGATGACATCATGTGTGCATTTGATGTGGTATCTATGCTGATGATAGAAATATATAGTGATATTTGCTTTAAGTATACATAAGAGTGCATAGGATTGGTAACTGGATGAGCTTTTATTTCTCAGGTGAGCAACCCAATGTATTGGTAGCCGTGCTCTATGAGTGCTTAAACACAAAGCTGAATAAGTCTTGCAACACAATACTGTTCATATTTTTAGATCCAGTCTTTGATAATCTTATCTGGGCTCATTTATGAAACTTGATTGAAATGCTCAATATTTTGACTTTAATGTCGCCAATATCTTTGCTAACAGCTGTGCAAAGCAAAGTAAGTACTGGGAAAAATCTGTACCACATCTACCAGGCCTTTTATTTCATTAGAATGTTTTTATTTCCCCAAAAGACTATTCAGATGCTGTTAATCTAGTATAGATAGTTTCCTTTGTCTCTACCATTCCAGGTTTCTCATCTTGAGATTTATGAGATGTATTTTTTAACCCAATAACTTAATAAAAACTGGCATCCAGTTTTTGTAAACAACATGTATTAATAATTTAATCTTTTGCTGTGCTGCCAGTTGAAATTTCTGGCAATGTGCCCATAAAGATGCATCTAACACAACCGTCTGCAAGCATTTCAACCAGCAATAAATAAATAAATAACCAGGTTTGCAAGTGGGGTGGTGGTGGAACAGATGTTAATCAATAGAACCCGATCACTTGAGAGATCATGTGACATCCTGTAATAAAATTATTTCTTACTTGACCAATGAAGTCAGCTGCACATTGCGGGACTAATGGCATGTGCTGCCAGGCAGATGGGTAAAATGAAACCTTCACATTTCTTTAAATCCAACACCGATGTCAGTTTCAGTCTCCATTTCAGGAAAGCTGTGCTCAATTTTGAAGCCCCACACAGTAAAAATCAGCATGTCCCTCTGTGTATCATATTTACAACACTACCAATTGGAGCTGGAGCCTATAGATAGCAGTGTCTTCCTCACATTAAGCTTCAAAACCACAAGTTTATTATTTAGAGTAGTTTACGTGAAGGCTCTTAGACTGACAGAGACTCCAACCCACAGATAAGAAAGAGCACAGATCCACAGACATATTTTATCAGTCTGCTCACTGTCAGTATTTCTGTTCAGAAAAAAACCCACCAGTTACCTGTATAACAAAAAATGTGATCCAAAGCAGGCAGCTGATTAGTCAAATATGTTTCAACTGTAGCTTTCCGTAGACTTATCTCTGAATGCAATGTGTTACCAGCCTGGGTTCCTTACATAGGTGTGAGTAAAGGTGGCAACAGAAGCAAACAGGCTCTTAAACGCTGTAGCTACAGCACATATTTAGGAATTTTGTTCACTCACCGAATCTTATTTGATGTGGGTTGAAGGGATTTCTAAAGTAGTTTACAGAGGTGTTGCTAACATTGCAGTTTCAGGGGACTAAGGTGTCAGCTCCAACAAGGCGAAGTAGAGACAGCGCACAGAAAAAAGATGGTTTAAATGTCAACTATTGTTGATACTAATATACAATAACTTTACCAATGAGTCAGTTAATTTTTTGTTTGAGTCAAAATGACTGTAAGCAACAGCATGCTGCTTCTTTTTTACACTGTAATGTTTATATATAACCTTTCATCTGCCAGTTCAAACCACACAACAAAACCATTAAGGGATAATGATACATCTGAAGACTGCATATTAGCTTTTTGTGAATTAAAGAGCAACAAAAACAAAAAAAAAAAACAAACAAGAAACAAAACTTATACAATCTACTGTTATGTCTGACTAATAAGGCAAAGCGAGGCCAAGTAAGCTTATTTGTATAGCACATTTCATGTACAAGACAATTCAAAGTGATTTACATAAGAACATCAAAAGTATTACAAGTTATTCAAAGAAAAAATAATTCAAGTTATTGTGCAGATTTCATGCATAGGCCCATGAGAGAAAATGCTTCTAATCTGGATACAAGTTTCTGCATTTGGTGAAAGTTTTATATCTTCTTGCAGTTTGTTCCAGATGTTTGCAGCATAACAGCTAAATGCTGCTTCTCCATGTTTAGTCTGGACTCTGGTCTGGAACATATCACTGATGTATTCTGGTCATAAACCATTATGGGATTTATAAACAATCAGTGGGGTTTTAAAATCTATCCTGTGACTGACCAGTGTAAAGATTTTAAAACTGGTGTGAAGTGTTCAAATCTCTTAGTCCCAGTTAAAGCTCTAATAGCAGCATGTGGATGAGCTGCAGATGTTAAATAGTCTTTTTGGGAAGTCCTGTTAAAACAGTAATCCAGTGTACTGGAGATGAATGTATCTCTTGTCTTACTGGGAGACTAAACATTTAATTCTTTTGATGTTTCTGGTGGTAAAAAGCTTTTTAGTCACAGCTTTGATGTGGCTGCTGAAAGTCAGTTCTGAGTCTATCAACACTCCAAGGTTACAGACTTGATTGGTAGTTTTAACAGCCCAAGTCTGGATGTTTACAGATACTAACCCTTTGAAACCTACCAGTGTGAGTATTCATTTTTGATAAGTAAATTGATTTATACATATTAACCAGTACATTACACTGTATATGCTTGATTTATTTTGTTCTATATTGCATATGTTCTGCAAAGCTGTACAAACAAAAACAACCTAATTTTGAATAAACAAAATAAATTAAACTCCCTTTAATGACACCATTTGGTCTTATTCTGTTGAAATGTGATCCCACAATAGCTAGTTAGCTAGGTTTGCTATTGTCACGTACACTGAACTTACCTGTCCATTTCTCTTATAACTGCCATTAAAAGTTTCACAAGATGTAGAGCTGGTGTAAGTTTCCCACAGCTTCCCACTTTTCTCATACACTTTCTCACTTTCTTTTTCTCACACAGTCACAAAAAAAGATTAATAATTGACAAATGGAAGAGACTGTTACTTGACAAATGAAGAAGACAAACAGTAAATTGTTGCAGATGCATGTTTTACAGAGCCATACAGAGCTTTACATAATACCGCATTTAAATTAGGAGTATTTTGGTATCGTATACACCTCATGAAATACTTGGCTGAGCATCCTTCTGCACTCACTGATAGGTTTCTTCACCAGACCGCTTGTAAGAAGCCCCCACACTAACGCCTTTAAAACATTCTATTATAGACCCTAACCTTTACACTTCAGGAATACTGACCAGCACAGATACCCAAATCTTAGAGAGCAGTAAATAATGCCAACAGAAGATGGACTGTGGGCAGTGATGGACAGCAACAATGGATTAGCATCACTGGCATGTGATTGGCCTACAAGTTATTTGGATTAATTTAATAGACGCCCATTGAACTGTAGTAGGATCCAAATATCCTTGACTCATAACTAATCTGGTTCCATCCAATCCAAAATTAGTATGTCCAGCCTCAACTGGTTTCTCAAAGAGCAAGCTGGGATTAGCAGTGAGCCAAGTGATGTTTCAGTGCATGCTTACCACTTTCACAACAATCCCTTGCTATCTAGCACACAATAACTAAACAATAATGACAGTGGAATACTTTACTCAGTGGGAGAGGGAATCTTCTGCAGACATCAAGAGCAAACAAAGGAAGATAAACACTACTATGGATAGAAAGAAGAAAAAAAGTATTGCATATCCTCTGAATGTGTCAGTAGTTCACAAATACTCAAAAATCTTCTGAAACCTCCACAGCCATCCACAGAGTTAATTAATATCTCTGAAAACATAGTTGAACTCAAATTATGGAGTCATTAAAATTTCAGGTGAGACCGACTGCAAACGTGAGTGAAATGATGTAAAAGTGTCTGGCATCAGATGTCTATATGTCCTTCCCTGGACACAGAAAACTCAACTGCTTCAAGGAGGATTTAATAGGAATTTAGATATGAGAAATTGCTAGAAATGTTAGCTGTCAGAAGGAAACTCATGGTTCTGTTGTGCATTGGTGTCATGTAATTGCTGCACTGGACTGCACCCACATCCAAAAAAAAAAAAAAAATCTCCCTCAGGTGACCTTGGGGATGAACCTTTCCCAGCATTAACACTCAGATGAGCACAACTTTATGATAGTTTATCAATGATCTCTGGACATTGCTTTTCATGAGCATTGATTGGTTTAATACTCAGCGTCATTATTCTGACTCTTGACAGTTCTCAGAAAATGTAAGGAGACCTCTGGTGGTGACTTGTGTCATTACACCTTGGAGGACAGTTTCTAAGCAGACCACATGCAAGTTGAGTGCTACACCACAGTTATTTGTCCGAACCTTGAGTAGATTTGTCAGTGAGTAGCATGGCTTTGTTTGTTTAAGTTGGTTCTGTATTATAAGCATCAGAATGGTGTACAAACCCTTCTAGTTTCTGTTTTAAAACAGAGTTAGAAATACTAATGCTAATCGGAGCTAAATGTTAGCTTACCTTATCTTTCTCTGTAAGTGAGGGTTATCAGGCCTACTTATGTTGCATGAATCCTTGCACTATTTTCTGTATTGGTCTCTTTATGTTTGCTTATTTGTGAGTGAACTCTTTCCAGACAATGTTGTGTGTTAACAAGTGTTTGAATACAGCTTAGATACTTAAATATTTAATCTACAAAGATTTAAAGGGAAATAAACACATATTGTATTTTATTTTAATATGTATGTTTTGGTTTGTATTGCAGTTTTACAAAACTGTAGAAGATCTCAGTAAGATACACCCAACCTGGAGTCCAGCCTATTGAGTTTTTCCTTGTTAACTATCTGTCTAACAATACCAGTGACACATCTGCCAGGACAGAATAGTAAAATGACAACCACACGGCGGGAGAAGACGACATAAATAACCGTGAACAGCACACAAAAGGCCCAACCTCTTAAAAAATCTCTGACAAGATGAGTAATAACAAAGAAGAAGAAAATAAGTCTCAACTCCATATGAGGTCACAAGTTTTAGCTTCTCACAAGTCCTCAAGAACTTCAACCCGGACATCTGTCAGTGCTGCTGCAACATGGGCCAGAGCCAAGGCTGAAGCAACCAAAATCAAGGTATCCTTTGCAGAAAAAAAAGGCAGCCATGATGAAGGAAAAGGCTTCGTTGGAAGCAAGTATTTATGTGCTAAGACAAGGAAGCTACTGCAGCCTTAAAAGAAGCAGCAATATTCGAAGATGCAGCAGCAGCTGAGCACAATGAAAAAGTGCCTGCGGGTGAGTTGCAAAGTTTAAACCTTGAAGATCCTATGAAACACACCAAATACTACATAGAAACTCAGCCATTTGGGAATCACTTGTCACAGGAGCCTCAAGAGGTAAAGCCACTGCAGCCAGATCTGCTTGAGAAAGACAGGAGAAACCAACAATCTATTGACAAGCTAGAAGAATCAGAATACGAGTCATTTAAAGAGGAAACTCACAAACGTGTTGTGAGTGAACACCACTTGCCTCCCCCTGCACCAAATCTTTTTCTCCCTAAAAGGGACCACTCACCTGTGACTTCTGGCACCCTAAAAAAGTGTCCAAATCAAGTGTTCAAATCCATCCTCATGCCCACTACAAAGTGTATTCACCTTCTGCTCCCCATAACACAGACTTAGCTCAGTATATTATGAGAAAGGAGTTGGTGAGCTCGTGTCTCCTGCCCTTTGATGATCACCCAGAAAACAACGGGGCCTGGAAATCCTCCTTTCTTGCAGCCACAAGGGAACTGTACCTAACTGATCAGGAAGAGCTCAACCTTCTTGTTAAATGGCTTGGGCCAGAATCATCAGCTAAAACCATGAGAATAAGATCAGTGCATGTAAATAATCTCAGAGCAGGTGTGCTTATGATATGGGAATGCTTAGAGGAAATCTATGGAAGCCCAGAGGTGATCCATAAGTGCTTTGCTTAAAAAACTTGACACCTTTCTTGTCATATCCAACAAGGGCTCAGGGAACTGGGGGATTTGTTAAAAGAGCTAAGGGATTCTTGCCAGGGCTCTCATATCTAGACACTTCAATAGGCGCGAATCCAGTGGTCAAAAAACGTCCCTTTTCTTTGCGGGAACGCTGGATCACACAGGGACTCAAATATAAGGACGATTATCATGTATCCTTTCCACCATTTAGCTTTTTTGTCAACTTTGTATGGCAAAATGACAATGACCCGGCAATGACCCCAGTTTTGCATTTAACCTTGCTCCTTCACCCAGCTATTCCAAGTTTGAAAAGGACAACCTCCAAAGGGCAACTGTGTCAGTTAGACTGAAAGACTGAAGTCACTGCTCCCCCAACAAATTAATGCAGCTGCCATAAAGGATGAAATGGACAAGCAATGTCCTATACATAATAAACCTCATCCACTGTCAAAATGTTGTGGGTTCAGTGGGAAACATCTTGATGAGAGGATGAAATACTTAAAGGAGAATTAAATGTTTTAGATGTTGTACCAGCACCAAGCATGTTGCTAAGGAATAAAAGGCCCAAATCCAATGTAAAGAGTGCCAAAGTGACAAGCATATATCTGCAATGCATCCTGGTCCAGCTCCTTGGTTGCTTGGTGAGCAGTCTGAATAGCCACCTGAGGTAAAGCAAAGCGGGGAGCCGGAAAACTTTGGGCCCCCCACAGTTACATCCAAGTGCACAAAGATATGTGGTAGGGCCCCCAAGGCTAAATCCTGTTCAAAGATCTGCTTGGTCAAGGTTTACCATGCCACTCATCCAAGCAAGTGTCATAGAGTATATGCAGTTCTAGATGAACAAAGTAATCGGTCTTTAGTAAAACCGCAGTTCTTTGATCTCTTGGATATTGACAGCAGTGTTGCCCCCTACACCCTAAAGACATGTTCTGGCACAGTAGAGACTGTAGGCAGAAAAGCAAGCAACATTATTGTGGAGTCAATTTATGGCAAAATCAAGGTTAATCTCCCCACCTTACTGGAACGTGACCAAATACCTGATGACAGGTCCAACTCCTGAGTGCATCCAAAATTTCCCTCACCTCCGATCCATGGCAGACAAGATCCCTCCTCTTGACGCCAACGCTCCAATCCTTCTCCTGTTAGGTAGAGACAGTTTGAGTCTGCACAAGGTACGTGAACAACGCAATGGGCCTCACAACTCACCATATTTCCTGCCCATTGACCTTAGCTGGGTCATAGTTGGTGAGTTATACTTGGGTGGCACTCACAAAACAGATGAAGTAACTGCATACAAGACACATGATACATGTTCTTATGAATGGTCGCCTTTCCTTTCTTAAGCAATGCACTAACAATATCCATGTAACGGAGAATATTCAGGATACATGGTTTGACAGTTTTGGAGAAGGTGTGTTTCAGAAAACATCAGCAGATGACATACCAGCTCTGCCAGTAAATGATAACACGTTTCTCCAAATAATAGAAAATCAAGTTCACATGGATGACGAAAACCACTGGGTAGCACCTCTACCTTTTCGCTCACCCCACGAGTCTCTTCCTAATAACAAAGAACAGGCTGTCCAGAGACTTTCATCTCTCCAGTGTTCATTCGGAAAGAAACCTGAGATCAAAACTCATTTTTTGGACTTTATGCAAAACATGATTGATAACCATCAGGCAGAACCAGCTCCTCAACTGCAGCAAGGGAGGAGTGCTGGTATTTGCCTATCTTTGGTGTATACCACCCCCAGAAACCTGGAAGGATAAGGGTAGTTTTTTATTCCAGTGCAGTGAATAAAGGGACATCACTCAATGACATGCTTCTTAGCGGCCCCAACTTCAACAACAGTTAGTAGGTATTCTACTTAGATTCAGGAGGGAGAAAATAGCCATCACAGCTGATGTGGAGCAAATGTTTTATGGAGATAATGATCCAGACAAGGAGATCATTGACTACTGGATGACTGTACATGTCTTTGGAAACAGTCCATTTCCTGCTGTTGCAACTTATGGGTTGAGGAAGGCTGAACATGGTGCAGATACAAACACTTCGTCTTCAGGAATTTTTATGTTGACGATGGGCTCACCTCTGTGGCAAAGGAGGATGATGCAATCAACCTCTTACAGAGGACCAAGGTGCTGTTGGCTGAGTCAAACTTAAGACTTCACAAGATAGCTTCAAATAGTGCCAAGGTCATGGGGGCCTTTCCTATGGAAGAACGAGCAAGTGACTTTAAGGATCTAGAGTTAGGAGCAGACCCCTTGCCTCTCCAGTGGAGTTTGGGTCTGAGTTGGTAACTCCAAACGGACAGTTTCACCTTTTGCGTGTCAAGAGCTTTTAAGCCATTTACTCGAAGAAGGATGTTGTCTACTGTAAACAGTTTTTATGACCCTCTTGGCTTTCCGTCCCCCATCACAGTGCAAGGCAAGGCACTGGTAAGAAACCTTTCCTCAGAGCAGTGTGAGTGGGACACGCCTAGGTTGGCTTCTAACCCTCCGCACACCATACCACGTTTGAAATTGCGTGCAGCAGTATTAGCGGTCGAGCTGGCAGAACTGATCCAGTCAGAAATAGACATAGAGTTGCAAGCAGTCAAGTTCTTCACAGATAGTCGCATTGTGTTGGGATACATCAACAACAGTTCACGCAGATTCTATACCTATGTAGCAAACCGCGTAGCTCATATTCGAAGCTCCACTGAACCAAAGCAGTGGCATTAAGTGTCATCTGATGTGAACCCAATAGACCAAGGGACTAGATCGATTCCAACAGCTTCCCTTGTCTCTTCCAGTTGGTTGCTTGGCCCCGCCTTTCTCATGGAGTTAAACCCATACCAAGATAATGACGGAATCATTTGAGCTGGTACAACTCGACACAGATAAGGATATTCAGCCACAAGTCATCTCTCTTGGAAAAGCAAGATTCAGCCGTTTCTCAACTTGGAAGAGTTTGGTAAGAGGCGTGGCATGTCTCATTCATGTTTCCAAATCATTCTCCAAGCAGCAAAAGACACCTAGATGCAAAGGATCCAAAGGACAAACTCAAGCAAAGGTTAAGATCATTAAGGCAGTTCAGGAAGATGTGTACAGGGATGAACTCAAAAAGCTTAACTCAGGCATCAAAGTTCACCGCCAGAGCACACTTGTTCAACTGGATCAACATGTACAAAACATGTCTGATCTTCCCTCAGACAGACTGAGAATGGACCCACCTTTTACACATGTAGGACTTGATGTTTTTGGTCCATGGAGTGTAGTAACTCGGCGGAATATCGCGAGGCAGATTCTGGATTCAGTGTTGATATGTATGATATACTGGCCTTTATGAATGCTCATCTATTCTTGTGCTGATTAATATGCTTTGATTCTTCTATCTTATAGAGCTGATTTTTTTAAACAGAGCTCAAGGTTCAATTGCTTTGATTTATCCTCATTCAATAAATGAGAATTATTTTACTCTTTGATTTGTATTAGTATATGTATATGGAATGCATATTTTTTAAATAGTCTATACTGAGAAAGTTTTAATTACGGAATTAAGAATTCTTTGTTTGTTTATTTAGAAAAAAATGTTTGTGTTACAGACTTTGCATTGGGTTGCTGGACTTGACCGTCAAGGATAGAAAATAAAAGACAGAAAAAGAACACAAACATACCAATTTTAATGTATGTAAATTACTTTTGGCTACAGGAGCAATTTTATTTCTAAAGGTGCCAAAGATAAATACCAGTCTGGAGAATGTTTTGTTTTAACTTGGACCCAGCTTGGGGGCAGACAGATTATTATAATATAATATAATATAATATAATATAATATAATATAATATAATATAATATAATATAATATAATATAATA
>JBAMHX010000001.1:5340617-5356414 GCA_037177515.1 Pseudomugil tenellus
TATATCATAACATGTTTAATAACATGTTTTAATTAAAGCAGTACTTTGAAGAAATTACACAGAGATAAACAGTGACCAATCGTTTACTCATCTGCATATCATGCTCATTAGTCAGGAGAGAAAAAAAAGAAGACATTGACGGTTGAAACAAACAGAAGTTATACCCGTATTAGTACAGGCATTTTTCAGTCTTTATTTTTTGCTATTTACACTAATTATTGCTACTATTTTCTTCCTCTCCTTACAAAATCATCTCAATATCAGCTTGTTTTTGGTGCTGTCATACATAAAACAAACAAGTAAAGAAGTAAACAAACAAAAAAATCATAATTATTTTTGTTATTTTCTGGGAGACATACATTTTGTCAGCTGTTGATCTTTGGTTTCTTTCATTGGACATTATTACTAAGAAGCAAACTACCTGGTTGAAAGTTTGACAGGAAGTAGCATTATCATAATGTCCAAAACAGAGGCTTTTCAGCAACATACAAGTGATAGCTAAATAACCATTACATTTAAATAGTTACCCTTCTGCATGGGATATGCATGTTTGGAAAATTCCTGTGGATTACTAAAAGGATGTTGAGCATAATTAACCAAAAGAATTACAAACTACAGTTCCTTAGAAATTGTTAGAAAAAAATAAAGAGCATTTTGAGGTGATATGATTTATCAGTGTTTTAACACCCCATTTTTACCAAACTTATATGACCTCCTGCTCAGGAGTTAGTGTTACTAGCCAAATGCAGCAGTATTTACATTATTTGAATAACTTTCTCACTTTTCTGCTTTGCTACTTCCATCTCATGATAGCACATCTATGGTCTTTACAAATTTACACAGTTCAAGAATCTACTGTGATGCTTTGGAACACAGAGGGCTTCACCAAAGTGAGACGACGAGTCTCATACTTTGGGAATCGGCAACTGGGCTTTTGTGGCTTGACTTGCTTTTTCACCAGCTAGCAGTAAGAGTAAGGCTTTCCTGTTGTGATTTAATATAGATGATGTGACGTTGATGTCATTTGACACTATAATGTATTCTCACTTGCTTTGAGCTTCTCTCTAACCATAAGCTCCTACTGCTGGGTTGTGTTTCTACAGTCTGTAGCATTTGTCTCTAGCTGTATATCAAATTCAATCCACTTCTAATACTCCTTATTTATTCTTTAGCATGCCTTTCATTAATGAAAAACTATATATTTCTTTAATGTTCATAATTTCAACACTTTAATGATATACATTTTAAAAATCTACTAAATATGACTCTATGAAATAATATTGCTTGATATGTTGTGTAAACAAGGTTAATTGAATAACATTCAGTAGAAGATTTCTTTCTTGCATCAACACAAAACTAATATATTTTCACATCCTCTCTCTTTTTGCAGGTGGTGCACATGCTCTCTGCTGCAGCGGATGTTTGCCAAACGGGTATCCTATGCCTTGAGAACTAATGTGGGGGTCTCTTGACACACCATCAACGTGTGACAAGCTGGTAATGAAAATGTGTTGAACAATAACCGAAGCAGTCCACAACACACTGAAATTCCACACAATCAATGCTTCAAAATTGAAGCAGCTCTCTCAGTTCTAGCAAGTTTCATCTAAAGCTCCTTTGGATTAAAAAACAAATCTGTTGCTTCACTTTATGAGCCCAACATGTGTAAAATAATGAACGTGTGTGGGTGAGAATGCAATTACTTCCACATGGGACTCAATCACTGACTAGCATTTAGAAATGAAGCTGACAGTCTGGGAATCAATACCCTTATAGATTTTTAATGGTGGCGCAATCCTTTTGCTGTGAATGATGAGAAGAAAACACAGAAGGACAGATAGATGATGCTTCTCATGCTGAGCAGCAAATTAGGGGTGGTGTTTCTCCTCATCAAAGATTAAATGCCAGTGAATATAAAATAGTGCTTTTTGAAAGGAAAATTGGATTAATAGCATGTTAAAATGAATTCCTTGAAGCTAAATGTTACATTTCTTAATTCACTGAGGATTTTCTCTTCAAGGTTAAAAAACAAAGGCAATACTTCAACTAACAGCAGGGGAGAAAAAGGCAGAGAAGTCATTTTCACATGCACTGCACCCCTGAAATTTGCCATATATTAGCCCAAGGAAGTGCATGTGCAAGCATAAAATGAATGAATTAGACAGACTAAACATTGAAGAATTTACTCTTAAGGTTCCCTGATACAGTCTGGATAATTTCAGATGTAGCTCATGTGCTGATTGAGTAGGTAACCTAATTTCCAGGAGATTATCTGGAGTTCATCTGTGAAAACGTCCACAAAGACGAGTTAAAATTGAACTGTCAGTTATTTCCACAGTCAGTAATGATCTTTGCGGTTCTGTTCTATGACAAGACGAGTGAGAAATGTCCGTGTTCCCTTTTAGGAAGATTGATGTAGCTGTTGGGGTTCAAGAAGGTTTTTAAAAGGTTTGGAGAACAATTTAAAGAATACGTAAGGAACATACAGCTAAATGTTTCTCTTCGCTTGTTGCACCTGCAGTTTACAGATGATTTACAGTTGTGTCACAAAACAAGTTGTCTCCTTTTTGTTTTTACAAAAGATTAACTTCCAGCTCATCACCATATTCTTGTGTCAATGAATATTTACATGTTAAAATGAATTATAAATATGATTAATTCACTAAGCAACTAACAAATTATCCAATATGAATACTGACAGGGAGATAAAGAGCAGCCTGGTCATAAGAAATAGACATAAAACAAGAAATAATTGCACTTGATGAGATAAACAAATTGCAAAACAAATTAAAATGAAGATGAAGTATAGTAAAACGTGACTATACTGCGTGCTAATGAACATGATGTTTAATAATAATGGATCAGTGTTATATAGTGCTTTTCACGGCATCCAATGTGCTCAACACTGAACCGATTATACATTCACTCCTCACTCATAGTTGGTGATGGTAAGCTGCATGCAGGTGCTCAGGGGCACACTCACAGGAATGCATGCCAGTGTCCTCTCCAACCAAATATTCATTCACCTTCATACACCATTGATTCCCACACTGGAGGTAAGGAGGGTGAAGTGTCTTGCCCAGGGACATAACGACAGTTTGACTGGGGGAGTAGGACTCAAACTGTCAACCTTCAGGTCATTGGACAGTCCGCTCTACCACCTGAACCACTGCTACACCTACATTGTCTTTCCTTTAACTATCTGTTCTCACACACATTGTTTATTTTCATGGGTTATGTTTATTAGTAGTTTTTTAAGTAGGTCAGTAGGTCAAAAGGCACAAGTCAGAAATTATGACTGTAAAGTTCTTTATTTGGACTGCATGTCAGTTTGTAGGTACTGAAGCAATGTGACAATGAAAGTTATTGGACTTGAACACTGACAACTCATTGATGTTGAAAATAAGATAAAACCAACTTAAAACAGAAACAATATCATTAAACCATATATACTGTAAATTTCTATAGATACCGAAAATATGTAGACATTGAAAAAATATGCACTAAAAGATTAAAATGAAAATATTAAGAAAATTATTTTCAAATCAAAATTTTGTTTCTGTTTTTCTGATGCGATCCACTGAGATTATGAAAGCTGTCCAATCAGGTGGAACACAGCAGGTATCTGTTTTACTGGATTCAATTCAGCTTTATTTGTATAGCATCACTTCACAACACTGTTGTGAAGTGGTGCTTCACAGAGATCAGCCAATTCATAACTGAATAACTTGACCAACTCACTAACTAGGTTTAGTTTAAACAATTTAATAAAGTATGTTGGTTTGGGAAAGGTGTACTGCAAGAAGCTAACACTTGCTAATGTATCATGCAGAACAGTCTGTAAGCCTGTGTATGTGCTCCCACTCCTTTACAAAATGTTGTATTCATATTTTGAGACTGTACAACAGCAGCAACACTGTAACACTGACAAGAAAAAACAAGACAAACAAGAAAATGTGAAATATGTAAGTAATCTTTGTGTTTGCAGGCTAATGCACACTGGCTAATGCACAGTGGATGCTGTAACTCATGACAATGTCAGACCTGGAGAAGAGATGGATTCCTTTAAACTTGCTCCTCTGTTGTGACAGAGAGGTCAAATTGAAAATCACGTCACCGAAAGAAAACTGGAAAAAAAAGCCAAAACAAAAAAAACCAGCATTAAAAAAAACATCAATATATTAAAAATACAGATTATTGCTGTAATATCTCGATTATTGTCTTTTGGCGCAACATTTTCAGTCTCTGTACACTGTTTTCAGTATTAATATAAATTTTCAAAATTCATGATGCAGACCTTCATCAAGCACCTCCTTTCCATCTATATTGTGAATAGTCCTTTAAAAAATGTCTGTGTCCGTAATTCTTTCCTCCCCAAATTTTATGGAATCTAATTTAGACTAAGACTCATTCTCAGAAAAAATAAGTCCCAAAAATTCACAGACACATAAACAGGAGTAAAAACATAACATCAGTGGCAGAGATAAAAATCAGTGTTTCGTTTTGAGCTTAAAGTTTTGGGTTTTCAAAGCATCAATATATTCTGTTGATGTTCTGGACCTAGAACTAGCCGACTCTGATTAAATCCTATCCACAGCATCATTTCACAAATATCACTATTCACTATTCAAGTTAAACATAACATCTGGGCTGGGATTTCAGTTCTACGGTGTTTACATCAGTGACGGTCATCCAGGGAGAAAGTTAGAAGAAGCTGAATGTCTCAAATGTTTTCTCACATAGTCAACAGCTTGCTTCAGTTAAAAGAAAGAAAATCTTAAACAGAAGCAAGTTTCCTTCAGGGATATTTGTAAAAGACCTTTAGATGTGTGTGAAGATGGGATTTCCTGTAGGCTGATGGTATTTTAAAGCTCACACCACGCACAGGGAGCCTTATAAAGGAAAGGCATTTTTAACTATTTCTAAAGATGCCCTAGGAACATGTTGCAGAATTAGTTATTCATCAAGTCCCATTATTGATGGCCTAATAAGACACAATGCTACAAATGCTTTCTCTGTCCTCTGGACATCATAACTTCTTGTCTTAAACAGGAGAATTATTTAGCTAACTATGACTCTACAATGAATAGAAACCATTGCCAGACATCTGAATAGGACATAAATCTGAGGAGAAAACACCAAGTTACCAATGCTTTCTCTGTCTTCTGGACATCATAACTTCTTGCCTTAAGTCTACTACATGCACATGAATGATTACATTATATTCAATGAGAGTCATTCAGTGAGCAGAGACTGTTGAATATGCATATGACTACTTACATATGGGACGTCATAACCCACAGATTGATCAAAAGAGAAATGGTGTCCTCCAGAATAATTATATAAAAACTTACAATATCTTCACAAGTAAATTTTGCACAGTCTTCTGTACAGAGATAATAAAGATTAAACAAAAACATGAAACTAGCTTAAGTTTTCTTTTAAAACATTGAGCCTCATCCTGCTCAATGTTTTTTAAAAAAAAGGTAGCATACTGTTTTGCTTCAAGCTGCTTGTAACGTCATAGCTTTTCTATTGCAGACTACTCATGCCAGCTAATGGTAGCTGTTCGAAGTCAAATGAACATAGTTTGATTATGTGGATGGCTACATGCTACAACAGAGGTATCCAAAGTCAGTCTTGGAGGGCTGCTGTCCCGCATGTTTGAATGCAGGACACATGAATCAGATTAATGGGCCAACAAACTGGAGAGGAACTTAGCAACAAACTAGAAGGGAGAATAATTTGAATTCGGAGTGTTGGATCAATGAGACATCTGAAACCTGCAGGACTGTGGCCCCCGAGGACCAAAACTGAACACCCCTGAATTGCAAAAGAGATGACTGGACATTTTCAAAATCAAAATGGTCATGGCTTTCACATTTTGATGATAATACTACATATTCTACTACTCAAATTTCCCATCTTGTTGCATAAATGTTGTCTGGAAATAAAATAGGTAGAAATTTCCTGTTTCAATTTCACAATTTACAATTCTCAATCGCAAACTATTTTTCAAACTTATTATTTTTTTTCTTTTTGGGGGGGACACTGGTATGCTTATATACTCTCCCAGTTTAACTGGTTTTATAGAATATAGTGCAAGTGTGTTGCAGACAGAAATATTCTATGAATGGTCCTCACAAATGTAGTATAGCCATAAGTTTATATATCTTTTTTTATTATTTTTCTTCAATAGATGCTATAGAACCATGTGTTCTGGAACATATTGCATGTCTCGTGACCATGCATGAGGACATGAATGCCCACTGGGGATGCACATGCTGCCAGTTGTTTACAGTTATCCCGTAGTGATAATGCACCAAGATTTGCCATCAAGATCATGGAAGAAGCATGACAAGTAGACAAATCACTTTTTATTATTTTACATCATGATCTAATTTACAATGTTATTTGTAAAACGATATTGCGTGTGCTATTTGACCTATACATTATGTGATAATCAGGAACGATGTAATGCAAGGCAGTGTAATCTATGTAACATATTTCATAAGATCCAGTTTGCTCTGTATTTATATATGTATAGAATCAAACCCAACTTTTACTATAAGCTTCCAACAAAAGCTATTCATAATTAATTTAATGCAATTCAAAGCCAGGTTAAAGAACCAAAGATGGCCATAGATAAATGTTTCTAACCTCTTCCACTGCAATATCTCACAACCCCCATTTCTTTCACTAATTCCACTCAGCTTCTTTTTTCTTCATTACACGATCCACACGGGGGACAATAAATCTAGGATTCCTACCAAAGTCATTCTCCCACATTAAGCCTCACTCCCAGAGTTCATCTCAGCACATCTATTGACCCAAATCAATCATCAATTCACATCAAGACTTGTTTATCTTCCTACGTGTGTCACTCAAAAATGAAGAAATAAAGGTTTTCATGCAAAATGTGTAGCTCTCACCCAGATAGGATAACAAACAAACAATCTTACATGAGATGGACAGAGAGGCAGTGAAATAAAAGTAAATACAATAATTTAAACAGTCCATAGTACTTTGTGTTCATGAAAATAAGAAGGAAACATATTTTAAGAGCAGAGATTATTTGGGCAGACTGCCAAGCATCTGGCCATTCACTCTGCTACAAATACTGTCAGCCAGGGCCGCAGCGCTGTGCAGAAAAAAAAACAGAGTGGTCTCTGTTAACCTTGAGTGTGCAGGAAGAAAAAACAAGACAAAAGAGATGCTTCTGTGGTGGAGGAGGAGAATGAAAGAGTGGCAGGGTCAGAGCAAATCTCTAAACTAAAAAGCACCAAGTACAAAACAGTCCCAGAGGGAACCAGGGTGGATGAATGTCTGAGATTTTGAAAGGTTTAGTTGCAAATATTAATTATTCATTATCTCTGTAGAAGAGAAGAATAAGAAGATTAAACATCTCCAGAGGGGGAACCTCAGGCGGAAACTTAGTTTGCCTTAAAATGTATATTTCATGATTGTGTTATAGCAAAGCAAAAAAAAAAAAAAAAAGAATCAGACTTTTTTCCACATGAAGCAGATTTCTTTTGAAATCCAACAATGAATTTGTAGGATTTGAAGCGTGGATATGGCCGCTAATGAAACACCGCGACTATGTCCCCGCTTCATTCTCAGTTCAAGGTGAACTTGTCACATATGGTATGCTTCAGCCCTCCACATGGAAAATCTCCAAGTCTTTTTGTCATCCTTTTTTTCTGAGCTTGTGAGACTTACCCATCACCCAAACCGTCCCTGCGTTCAGCATCCCAGGGTTCACTTTATCCCATTTACTATTGATTTTCAAGAAGGTGCAGCTGTTCTGTTAGGGACACACTGAAAGAGTTTATAGAAAGCAGATATATGGTTTTATCTAAATTGATTTTTTTTTTTTTTTTGCTTCTTTTTCTATATCTGTGAGGCAGAGGTTTGTCTTATGTCAAAGAAACTTCCAGGGAGCAGACACTAAGCTTTAATATTTGTTGTTTAAATTAAATCAAACAAGAAGTAAAACCTTCAAACTCAAATTTTTTTGTACTGTTAACTCAGTGCTTAATTTAATGAGTATATTTCAGATTTTTTTTGTTCTTTGTTTAATTTCCAAAATAACTTTAAAATCAGCCAGTGTTTTTATTGGAAGAATTAGTTTTTATTCATGATAGAAAAAACAATTTGGTAACGACTGAAAATATCAGAATCAGGTTTTTGAATAAATCAGACAACAAAAACAGCTGATGGAAGCCAAAATGAATGCCATATGTAGAGAAAAGCCTACATTGGTATTTGAAAAAAAGGGGGGTGGGGTGGGGGTTGGAGGGTGAGGGTTTGTGTGTGTGTTGTGATTAAATTTTAATTGATGTACATGCAAAATATAACAGCATTTTAATTACTGGTGATTTTAACATACACATTGACAACAACTCCTTGCAAAGGAATTTTTAGGAATTTTTAAACTGGCTCGGTTTTAAACAGCAATTTCAGGCAGTTGACTCACAACAGAGGACACACTCTGGACCTGGTCATTATCTATGGTTTGTCCACCGGTGCTTCCTCTGTTGTTGACCTGGCTGTGTCTGACCATTACTGCATATTTTTTAACATCACCAGTTTTATTCAATAGCAAGCCTCAGTGAGGACTGTTGGGAAATGATATATTACTTCTGAAGTGGCTGCAAATTTTAATGACATTTTAAATGATCTCCTGCTCAGATTTTACCTGCATCATGTGATTTTATTGCTGACCATTTTAACAATAAACTAAAACCAGCGCTTGACTTAGCAGCTCCAATTAAAACTAAAATATGAAAAAGAAAGTTAAAACAGCATGAAGGAGTGAGGAAATAAAAAACATGAAAAGAACCTGCAGGGGAGCAGAGAGAAGGTGGAGAAAAACAAAACTTACAGTTCACCATGAAATTTTAAGAGAACAAATTAAAATGTATAATAATACAATAAAACAGGCAAGAACACACTACTTCTCCAATCTTATTACAGGTAACAAAAATAATAAAAAAAATATTTTTAAAACCATTGATATTTTAATAAACACAGATAATAACAAGTCCTCCGTGGAGCCAAAACTGTATTTTGGAGAAATGTCAGTCTAGTTTTAGGATAAACCACAGTGACGAGATGGCCCTTTTAAAGATAGTTAATGACGTTAGATGTAAGTTTATTTCCTGGTTTTACAGGATCTTAGTGCCGCATTTGATACTAGATTTTATTGAACAGACTCCAAAGTCTGGTAGGTTTCTTTGGGACTGTTCGTAAATGGTTTTACTCCTATCTCACAGATTGAACATTTTTTTAAAGTTTGGATACATGCTACTCAAGGACGCATAAAATTCAGTTCGGGATTCCTCAAGGTTCAATCTCTGGCCCAATACTTTTTAATCTTTATATAATGCCTATTGAGGATGTCATTAGAACACACGGCATTGACTTCCACAGCTATGTTAATTATACACATTATTTATTCTTTTATTTTAATCATTTTAGCCAATGTTTTAATAGTTTAAGTAAGAGAAAGAGACAGTTGGGAGAGGGTTATGGGTTGGGTGGGATGAGTGTGGGGTCCTTGTCCTTGTGTGTCTGAATACCTGCATGTAAGTGAATGCAGTTGGGGGGTAGGAATTCTTGGTCATGTTGTCTGTTTGTGTATTTTAATTTAAACATTTTTATCGTGTACAGCACTTTGTGTTGCCTAAGACATGAAAAACACTATAGATGGATAAAGTTTAGGTTTAGAATTTTTGTACTTTATGTTTACAGATTGCCAGGGTCATTTAAACTGAATTTTCTTCTAAACCAATGTGTTTTTGTTTACATTTAATATGTTATGTTCAAACATCTTCTGTGTATCTTTATGTTTATGTGGAATACATTATAATTTTGGAATCTTGCTCTAGCTAATGGGATTTTCACTGTTTTGTTTTTCTGATTTCATATGGTTGCCTTTTTATGATGAAGCACTGCAAGCACAACGTGACACAGAATCCAGAATTCTCTTAAAGTTAAAGGGACATCATGTTTCTCATAGAGCAATCTGTGAAAACACTACGAGACCCTCCACCATTGCTCTGGTGGCATTTGTGCATGTCGGCGCACAACAGATGCGAATCAGACTATTTTCTCAACAATGTGAAGAACAAATCTGTGAATTTCTTGGCAGTTCGGATAGCAAAGAAAACAGAGCTTTTTCAATAATGAAGATTGCCACTGTCTGTGTGTCCGACATGGAGGGGCCAGGGGTTGATGGCGGTGTGTTTAAACCGGGGAGGGACACATACAGAGAGCAGAGGAGAAATGAATTGCCTGTGAAGATTTTACTCCCAGCAGCAAAAAACTGTAAAAGTTGGTAAACAGTAATCAATCCAACACTAATTTGTACATTTCCATGTTGCTGTCCAGCTTAACATCACACAATAGCTAGCATTATACTAATTAATGCTAGTGGCCAAAAGGACTGTGGTGTTAGGAGTAGATGCGTTATCCAGATTTCCACACTAGTCCCTACTTAAGGCTAGACTCTATAGCAGACTATTTAGTGCACTCATTGAGTTGGTGATTGGAACATGAAGCCATTTTCTCCTCATTGCAGATCATGTGATAACCAGCTGTCAACACAGCAAACACATGTGAAGATGTTTCAAATGCAATCCAAACTCGTGTAAAATTATTTTATTTCCTTGTATTGTTTTTTTTTTCTTTCTTTATGGTCTTTCGCTTCAATGAAAAATGATAATATATGATTGTTTTTTTTTATCTTCTTTGATATTCTTTGATGCTACTGCCCACAATGCATTGTAATTTATACAGCCTTGTCAAGTGACTATTAATGCTCAATACTTTTGAAGATGCATTGTGGGTGATTTTGAGTGCACCAAGTTTATCACCCCTAGAAAATGGGCAAATATATAGGGCACTATGTAGGCAATTCAGACACAACCAGAGTCTTCTTTAGGAGATATTATGAAATGCAACATAATTTTTTTTTATCTCACTAGAACAACATTTTCACCAGAAAATAAAAATCACTTAGGGGCAAAAACTGGCAGATTACGTAGCCTACATAGTGCCCTACAGCCTAAAGTAGTTAAACAAAACAAAACTATAAAAATATTTTACAAAATAGAAATTGCAATGCATTTGATAAAAATGACAAGTATTTCTTTACAAATTGTTGATCGCTTATTATAATCAGATTTGTGTTTAATATCCCAGTGTGGATTGTCAGTTATTAAAATCAGTTTCTGTCAGATGAATTATAGCTTATATTAATGCTGTCTGATGTCTAATATGAAAAAACAAAATAACTTCTATACAGACAAGATGTCCTTATCAGTTAATGTAGATGACCATCTAAATTTGTCAGTCCAGATACGGATACTGATGTCCATGTTGTCAGGTATGAGGTAATAAGGACTGACCACCTCAGTAATGACAGCACTCCAAGATGGCGCGACACCCAAAATGACTTTGATATGATACATATATGAGTATGCGTAGATCCAGGTGGAGGAGTAGTTGGCCTATGACTGAGAGGTCAGTTGATTGGTTCTAGGCTTCCCCTGACTATTTGCCTATGTGCCCTTGGAAAAGACACTAACCCTTCATTATGTGTCCATCTGCTACAAGTGTGCGTGAATGGGGGACTGACTAATGTAGTGTCAAACACTTTGAAAGGTTGGCATTACTGGAAAGTCATTTTGTGTGTGTGTGTATATATATATATATAAAGTGTAGTTATATATTTATTTTTACATTTATTTATTTATAAACAGGATGAAGGGAAGATATATTAACTTAATTCCATTTATTGAATGAACAAAACAGTTATATTCTGAACAAAACGCGAGCATGATGCAGCTTTTACAGCTTTGAAATGTTGCCTATTTCTTACAATAATGAAAATGCATGTCTCCAGTGTGAATACAAAGTAAGGATTTCAGGAGTTTCTGCTGAAGACAGATCAGGGGTGTTAACACTCATCATCTTGTCATCATGCCTTTGTTAAATAATCAGAAAGGGTTTTTTTCTGTTGCTGCTATCAGTGCAAAATACTTATTTGTTACACTATAATAATCCAGGCTTCTCTGTTTCAGAAGAGACCAGACAACCACAGTAATGATGCTGAAAGAGTGTCAGGGAGAAGCTTTTATTGAAATGCGATAATATTTCAAGCAAAAGGTTGTTTTTTTTAAAGAAAGTTTGTATATGAATTAGCAGAGGGCTGGTTTATGATTTTCCTGTCAAATTTAGCTTTTAACTACATTAAATTCATACATGGAAAGTATTTTCACGTTTCACATTCTTTTTTTCTACTTATTTTGGGAACCCATGTGGTAATGTTGACTGTTTATGTTATGACCTCAGTGGTTCTATTAGTCTTGGCTGACGGGTTTAGTGTTGCATTAATAACACATGTGTAATGTCCTTTGTTGCATGGACAAATGAACTTTTGTAGCAATTAACTTGTACCTTTAGGCTAGCACTCACAGCTTTAGCTAGTTTATTTGATCTAAATAAGTATCCTATACTTTCATAGTTTAATTATATTGGAGACCAGTGTACTCTGGTTTATTGTATAATTGATGGTTTGTGATATTACTGAAATGACCTTTACAGATTTCTTTTTGTTATAACAAAGGAAACCAGTCAGGCACAAAACATGCATTTTTCATTTTCTTTTTCTCTTGACGACAGCAGTATTCTTTTAATCAAAATCAGCACTCACCACCCAGAAGAGAGTCGTGTAGGCCAAGGCTTGATATTGATCAATTGTAGAGAGGACACTAAGGATCAGACAGGCCAGAACTATGAGAAACCTGTGAAAATGAAAGCAGAGGCTGCATTAATCTTCATTAGAATGTCAGGAAGTTTTATGCTGTTCAATTTTAATAAGTGAGCTGAATCTCATTCTCATATAAATGCATTTTTACTTAAGTTTAACTTCACTTATTATCTGTCACAGTGGGAAACACAAATCCCATCGATCTACTTTTACACATCTCTCCAAGTATGTATCCCGCCATCCGATACTTTAATTCAAAGTGCAAAATGTAATTTCTGTATTTAGTTGAAGTTTGAGCCTGTGAACAACTTTTTAAAATGTCTGAAGGCATCATAAATGTACTTTATGTGTTGTCATGAAAAGTGTCTAACTCGATCTAAGGAAACAGACAAGGACGGTGCTCTAAAGAAAATGTCTTTCAAATTCATAGGAATATGAATACAAAGTACACAAATGTGTCAAATAATGAGCACTGGGGTTTGCTCACATTTATGGATCCCACATGCAGAAACAGCAAACTGTTTTACTGTTATAACACTTCTTTTCCCTCTCAAGGTCAAAGTATTTCAAGTACAACAACAATAAGATGCTTGAAACTACTCAAGCTTTTTGAAAGAAATGAAATCTAGAGACATTACTCTTGAGGAAAATGGTTTAAGCTGCTGACATTGTACCTCATTGTACCATGAATTAGGTGGCTGTAGCTTAGGAGGAAAAGCAGCAGGCTTCCCCTGACTACATGCTGAAGTGTCCTTGGGAAAGACACTGTAGCCCCCCCAATGTGCCTGTCGGGGTGTGTATGTGACTGGATGAATATGCTGTGTGGTGTAATGTGTTTTGAGTGTTCAACATGACTGGAAAAGTGCTATATAACATTTCTATTTTCTTTTCCAAATGACGGTTGTTTTCAAATTACTTTTAATTTCTGATGCTTAAAAATATTTAAGAATTAAAGGATTATGAAAATCCTTCTGCGACCATTTTTGATGCGCATGAAGAAAGCAGGTTCTTTTAAAAGTTTACACGTAGGACGGCATAGTGCCAAATAAAGGTCAGCGTGTGGTGCCCCGTATTTATCATCTTCATAGATGTTTGTCTGTAAGTAAGAGGAAAAAAAGCAGTGAGAACTGTAATATAAGTTATGATCCATCCTCACCTTTATAACCTCGCTCACATGTGAGCTAAGGTTATGATTCCTATTTTTGTTTCAATTATTGGAACATTTCTTCAGTTATTGAAGCTGAAATTGGATGGAATTATTTTAGCATTTCATCTGTTTTCTGGATATACCGCAACAGAAAATGAACAATTATGTTATATGAAACGTTGCAGAAAGGTTGACACTGGAGCAAGGGCAAAAATTTAATTTCCATTGACTGGACGAGGCAATAGATGAGGTGATGAAGGGATGACCTCTGAGCGGATTCATGTGAGCTTTGATACTAGCTGACACACCGTTCTGTCAGGAAAAGCTCAGTTGCACATAAGGTGATCCATATGTTTGCCTTTATATTTGTATGTAGCATATTGGTTTACTTTGTAAAATTCAAAGATAATCTAAAAAAGCTTTGCAGCTGTCTGTAATGGAAGCAGGAAAAGGGTTAGTACCATACAGTACTAGTCCATCCCATATTGTATCATGTAATCCAGAAGCACAAAGAACAGTGATGGTGGAATAGTACAAAACAAATTACCTTAGGCTCAACCTTGATGTTGTTTTGCACTTATTTTCAAGCTTAGAATTCTAACTTTAACACGAATGGTTAAGGATGTAATGATGGACTCGTCATGATTCATGATTCTAGAGTCACAATCTCGATATTTTTTTTCTATTTTATTTTTAACAAAATTATCAATAGCTATTTCACGGCCAAGTTATTTTGGTTTTTTTTTTTTATTTGAACGTCTGGCTTTTTGTCCTCGTATCAAAGTGTAACTGTCATTGCT
The DNA here is from genome assembly GCA_037177515.1 of Pseudomugil tenellus. Taxonomy (NCBI): domain Eukaryota; kingdom Metazoa; phylum Chordata; class Actinopteri; order Atheriniformes; family Pseudomugilidae; genus Pseudomugil; species Pseudomugil tenellus. The sequence goes on from JBAMHX010000001.1 coordinate 5,355,340, forward strand.
TAACTAATAGAGCATAACACCAAACAAAGTAATATTTATACATAATATGGAATTTACTATAGTTCCTTCTCTGAGAAAAATATTGTTTATTTTTTTATATTTTGCATTTATGTTGCTGTATCAAGTAGAACCTTTATAAATGAAATAACTCACCTCATCACCGTCTGACTGAAGTGTGGGTGTGATGGGATGAAGTACTTCAGCTCTAAAGTTCTAATAATTTCTTGAAAGTCTTCATCCTCCACAGATGAAAAAGTCATCATGTCTTTTGCTATATAAACAGCGATGGACCAAGTTTGTGTACTTCGTCCCTTTACTTTTCATCGCTCCTGCGGTGGTGTGTGTGGCTATACTAGCCCGCCGTGGTAGCATATTGGTTTGGTTGTAATGTTTGTGTATGTCTCTTACAATGCTTACATGTGTTTTTTGTGTCGTCTGTAGTTTAATGCCATTTTCACTTGTGAACACAGGAAAGCCTAAATTCTGCCACACCGCTGACTTCAAAGTAGCAGAGGCCTCTTCTATTTCAAAGTTGCTTGTTGTCGCCATGCTCCTTAGTGGCGCTGCTGCAATTCACAAATACAATACACAATAATGATGTCCTGGTTAAGCATGCCAGATTACGTATTTTAAGTACTTCGCGTACTTTACATATTTTGCATACTTTATGCAATTTGCGTACTGTGCGTCTGGGAGTTTATGGGTCTTTGGTGGTCTATTAATTTATTTTCTACATCTAGTGACGTTTTAATAGGCTTGAAGCATCGTTACATTCCTACTAACAGGACATGACAATTTTTTAGCACTTTGTATGAAAGGTTTGCTAATTTTTTTTTTGGTTTAATCTAATCATGTCATTGATTACATTTAACTCAAAGTTGTATAATAGTAATACGAGAGGGAGTTTAGCACACCCTTATTTAAGAATGACAAGACACTTAGGCCTCGATTTATTAACGCTTTGCGTGTACTAAAACAGGTGCAGACGGCTTTGCTCGGCTAAAATCGGCCCAAGCTTATCTATCAAAGCCGCAAACATGGAACTGCGTCTGTTATCCAGGCAAAACTGCGCCGC
>JBAMHX010000001.1:5382487-5397787 GCA_037177515.1 Pseudomugil tenellus
AAACAGGAAGAACTACAAAATAAAACAGGAAACAAGGAAGTCTACAAAACAAAACTAACAAAACCCAGAACCCATAAAAATTATTATTAATTATTAATAATTATAATTAAAATTAATATAATTATTATTATTAATAATAATACACAATACTAATAATTATTATTAATTATTAATAATTACAATGATAATTACTATAATAATAATAATAATAATAATAATAATAATAATTGCAGAAGCAGTGTGCAGAAAACAAGTAGAACCTCACTGCTTTGAGGACTTTAAAAAGTAACAAGCACCTGGTGGTGCTAATCAAATTCCCTTTTTTTTAACTAATCATTATCAGTGTAAAGAGAAGCTTTGCTCCTCTGAAGAATTCAAGTGTGTATTAACACAATGCCAAGGAGGAAATGACCTTAGACAGGGAATTGTAGCTTCCTGTTAATCTGTGATTGCTTATAAAGCTATTTCCAAACATTTTGGTGCCCTGTGTGATAGATTACCATCAGAGATGGGTGTTAATCTTTACAACAGTGGATATTCCAGCAAGTTCACCGTAGGGTGAGACTGTGCACTGCTCAGAGAAACTGTGAAAAAAAATCAAAGTTGCATCTCAGACTTTGTAGACTTCAGGTAGCATCTTAAATTAGACAAAAAAAAATCATTTATCAAAGACCATAAAGTTGTTTTAGTTCAAAATTTTCAGTTCGAAAGCTACAAACTATATATATACTTCTATAAAGATGTGTTAAATGAGAATGATTCTGAAAGAAAATGACCAGGAATGGGCATTGAGAACATATGGGATTAGAACGAGATTATATAAAGGGAACAAGAATCAGAACATATTGGATTTACCATGAGGTGAGTACTAACCTGTGCATGACTGGCCTCCACAGAAAGGACAAATAATTCTGTTTTTGGACGTAAGGAAGGTATCTACAAATGATTTGATAAATTAAGTCCCTGAAAACTTTACATCTATTGTATTTCCAAGACCTCAATTATATTTAGTGTAACATGTTAAATTTGAGCTGCCGACTGCTGAAGATTGACTGAAACTGGATCATGCAGCAGGGCAGTGATCCCAAACACAGCAACAAATCTAAAAAACATTTCTGACGTATAAAAATTATGTGTTAAAGTTTTGACCTCACCCTGATTCCTGTGTTGGGACCTTGTAAGAGAAAAAGCTGTGTGTGAACAAATATCTGTATATTTCAATGCATTGATGCAACATTGTGTGATAACAAAAGGCCAACATTCCTCCTGATTAATATGAGAGAGAGAGAATGTGTTTTTCTTCAAGTTATGACTAATACAGGTGATTTTTTAGACTTATCTGGTTATTGGAGGACAATAGTTGTGATCGCGTGTACTTTCTTTTTCGCATAGCTGTACTTTTACTATTATATAATAATTATATCTAGAATACATTTGAAGAATACTAAAGTAAGAGTAAGAAGACTCAAAGTCCTGATGAAAATAAACTCACGTCATTGCAATGGCTATAGCTGACAATTGTTCTTCTATAGATGTTACAAAATTTCAATAATCCTCTTACACACTTTAATAACCAAGGTTATAAGGTAATTATGAATAAACCAATTCATCCTTTTTTTAAGTATCCCCCCAACTCATTTAAGTAACCATGGCTATTCATACAATATATTTCAGACACTACTTTGACATCCTTCAGCTGTGTGTGATCCTTCAATGCTAAATCAATGTGACAACATCATATGACTGTACATGCATCTGAGAATTTTAGCACACTTGAGGGTTGTGCACATGCTCCTCTGAGTTGACTTCACTTTTCCAAGTGCCATAAAATGAGAAGTGAAAATGATATGATATGAAAACTCTGACAGGGCCAGGAGCAGGGCAGGAGTTACCAAAGACATTCCTCCCACCTGACAGCCAGGAGGTGGCATAATGTGGTTTGAAATATAGCACAGCCTACTTTATTTTCAGATGGCTTAGCTTATGCTGCCAAGTGACCATATTTCCATCCAGGAACCATGAAACAGCAGTAACTTCAATAATGCAATGCATTCTGTATTCACAAGACACTGTATATTAAATCAAAGCTGAACAATAGAGATAGTATCAAGGACTATTTATTTATTGTATTAGCAGGCAAAGAAAGTATTGTTTTGGTGGATGCAAAAATTGCAAATGCTTTGACATTAAAAGAACTCAGTAGAGCAAATGTCACTTTATTTGTTATTAATCTGATATATTAACTTTGACATAACACATACAGTATAAGATTGAGTAAAATGGCAAAATTAGACCCTTTACATTAAAATGTTAAAAAAGACATGGGAGGGCTTATAAAATGTAATTTAAAAATTGCTAAAAAAAAATCAAGATTGGTCAGTGGTGTTATGATTAATAATTCAAATAATTGGCAATAAGCACATTTGTTTTTATTCAAGATGTTCATTCCTTCAATGCATACTACTAAAACATGTTTCTCTTATGTCACAGTGAGCTAAGTCGGCAATTATTACATGATTAATTCTTGTTTAATAAAAAATAATGAATGCATAGGGCAAGAAAAGTACATTGACGTGATAAAAGACGGAACAAATTGGATAGAAATAAACTTCATGCACCAAGACTGACCCTGGAATGACAGCAAGCCACTTCAGTTTACATGATGCTGAACTGAATATGTGTGCACATAGATGAGTAGCTATTTTCTACATGGATGACTTAAAATCCATACCAACTTTGTGTCAGGAAAACTACATGTCTCTGAGCCGTATAGACTAAAACAATAAGTCAAAAGTCAGAAAGTGCCAGTTAACGTTTTTCCTTTTTGTTTTATTTTGTTAAAATTTAAAGATAAAAAAAAAACCCACAAATACAGACACAAAATGACGGTCTTCTTCAGTCATTAAAAATGTTTCTGTTTCCTGTTAATTTATTAGCCAGATCTGCAACAGTAACACACAATCACCAGCTATCGGAATGATTTTCTTTCATTCCATTTTTAGCTAAATCAAATAGCAGAATTACACTGAAAAAATTTAGTAAAAACAAAACAAAACAAACAAACAAACAAACAAAAAAAAAAACAACAAAGCAAAACGATGTATGTATGTGCTACAGTTTAGTTTCATGGATGATTGGGAGATCTACAACATGGATTTGCAGCCAACAAATCTTTGATGCCATTATGTCAAAATGGAGAAAAATCTCTCCTCATAGTCTGTCCAGCACCTTGTCAAATCCAACAGTTCTGACAGCAAAAAGATCTTCAACCTCATATAAGCAAAGTGGCTAAGCTAATAAAGTGGCTGGTATTAGGATTGTCCAATTCAAATGAGTCCTGTATTTTCCAATCTTGTCAGTTTTCACTCTTTCAAATGTAATACAGTATGTGGTCAAGATTGAAAAATATGTCACGAAATAAGCAAATATTGACTTCTTTGACGAGGAAGTTATGGAGATTTTCTGTCAAAGTCAAATTGTTCGAGTTTTTTGCATGCATCATGAAGTTTCCTGTTTAAAGTGAGTAGACTTATGGACAATTTTTCAACTTATTTACATTTTCAAGTTGAGTTTTTGTGCTTGTGCAGCTCTGGTGAAGATGATGTTAAAGTAGAGCAGGGTAAAATCTAAGAGTACTTAGGGTTTAAGTTCAGTGCTCAGCAGTACATACAGTATGTGTGGAAGTGGAATGTGTTTCCGAAAAGCTGGAACAACAGCAAACGGTGCATATACTGCATTTCACAATGAAAGAGGGATGCATGAAAACAATAAATCACATTTCTTCTTTCTGTGCTGGAAGTGGAGGTCAAAGAAAGGATGCCATCTTAATGGTAAAATATTGATTTGTTTGCATCACTCTACATCATCATATCTTCCCTCCTGTCTTCTGCCCTATGTACTTCATCTGCATGTTGTGCAGTCAAGTGTAACCTCTCGCAGTGCAGCTCCGCTCCTGCTGACAGATTATGATCTACTGTTGTGATGAAAAGAGCAATGCTTAGATTTCACATTGATGGCATGCTGTAGGGCTCACGCAGTGGCTGTTCAGCATTTTTCCTGGAGCAATGCCTTTTTTATCTCTGCAGAAATGGCACTAATTCATTGGAACTATTGTCTATATGGTGGTTTTTACTGAACTTCACTTCACAGCACAGCTGAGTGTGAAAAAAAGTTAAGTAATACATGGCTCTGTCAGGGAAGGGGCTGGCACTTAACAGCAAAATTGCAGGGCATGGTATCACCACATGGGCCTGGACCAGCATGAAAATGTCTTTAAAAAAAACTTGTGCAGTACTGATTATTTAGTATTTGACTTTATAAAGATTAAACGTAAAATTTTCACTAAAATTCTATTTTAAATTTCACCATTTCTTTATTCAGATGAACACAGCTGACCTTATCAAGCTTCTCTATCCAAAGAAACAATTCAATACTTCAAACATTCTTTAAAAAATCAAATTGAAGGTCTGAACTATATGTATTTGATGTGTTTTTCAAATTCAGAATTTTGTAAGGTGATGCTGTCAGCTGAGGAAAACTACTGGCACTGAGGATCGTTGTGTTGGTGTTGTATGTTTGGTTTGCATGAAAAGCCCTGCTCATACAGTACCTGGTAGTAACAAAACAGTAAACAGTCCTAATTTTTGTAATAAAACAATTTAGTTTGAATTGAAAACAGTTTCAGATTTGATTGCTTCCTCTCATTCATGTTTTTTTTCTTTTTGCATTTGATTCTGGATATTTTTTTAAAAATTTGAAGAGACAGGCCTCCTAAAGGGCAGCAACCTCTTCTCATATTATATGTTAATGTTTGCAGCAGCAGAACAAAGGATTTCTTTAGTACAGTGCCAAAGATTTGGGTTTGAATGGTGTTATGTATTGCTGCACATTACAAGCTGCACAGAGCTTAGTTACACAGGCAGTTGCTGTTTGTTTTGCTTTGCATGTGTTTTGCCATGTCTTAGTAGACAACTTCTGAAAACTGCACTTTTTGACACTTGGCTCTGTGATGTCAAAGTGTTTTATTTCAAGTTGCATGTTTATTTCCTTCCATTTGTACCAGAAGTGAGTTTATTTAATCTTTTGTACTTAACTTTGCAATGAAACACTTAAACAAATCTGAAATGTTAATGCTTGTTTCTGCTGATGACCTTATCACACGTGTGATATAATTAAAATATATTCATAAAGCACTTTAAAACACCCAATGTTGATCAAAACTCAACAAAGATAAAGACAAAAATTTAATTATGATACACTGAAAAATGATACACAGTAGTTCAATCCATAAGTGTTATGACTCATGTGTCAAAGGCCGATCTGAATAAGTATGTCTTCAGTCTGACTTTAGACTGGGACAGGCCCATGATAGTGATTTTTGGGGGCTCTGTTGGGGGTTAACAAGTTGGTGAGGGGTCAACAATTAGATAATAATCTATGAGGCTTGGATGCTAAAAAAAGTAGGACTTTTAACTGAATTGTGAACTAAACTGAGAGCCAGTGAATAGAATACAGGAATGATGTAGTTTTGGCTGTTGGGCCCATTGCACAGTCTACTAATCTGCAAAAGTTGTAGACTGTGCAGAGAGGCCTGGATTACTCCAAGGTAGAGAGTGTTGCAAGAGTCCAAGCATGAACTGATGGATATTTCTTTTTCAATTTTTTTTTTCTTAAAATGACCTTTGGTAGCATGCGTGTCCACTTACATGCACTTGCATGTGGGCATCCTCTTGATGAGACAACAGATGTCCTCACAGACCTAGATCAGGGCATCAGCCATGCCCTACACAGGCTAAACGGGCAGTGCAGTACTGAGAATTGTTGTGCATAAGAAGGAACCAGGTCCCACTGCAGCGGCACAGGTTCTGACAATGCAAGTCTGAGGATCTCATTCTGGTACCAAATGGCTATCAGGCCACCCCTGGGTAGCACAAGAAGGTCTTTGTAGCCCTCCATTGTTATGCCTCTCCAGACCATCAGTGACCCACTGCCAAGATGGTAATGCAAGAGAATATTGCAACAGAATGTGCTTAATGTGAACCTGCTCTCCATCCATGGATCTCTGATCCATGTAGAGCATGGAGGCCAGCCCAGTCTTCTACTCAGCTCTCAAAGACTCAGAAGGCATGTACCATTGAGAGAGACATGAAACATAATCCAATATAACATATATATATATATATGTAATATTATATTAACAAAAATAACTAAAACCTACCATTCATCCCATCAAAACCAATCAGTAGCTTCTTGCTGTAGCATTTCACTTGAGTAGGAAAATCATTAATTAAATCAAATGTAACTCATAACAAATCAGACCAAAACAAAGCAATTTAAGTGCCTCTGATTTTGTTCACTGTATTAATTTTACTATTGTTTATGATTTTCGCATATTTATGGTCTCTCTCAGGTATCCTTCATTTCTTTGCTTTGATGTTATTTTATCATTCTTTTTTGTGTCATACTATGCACTGTGATCCAAAAAGTCGAGTTGAGAGGAAACATTTCAAAACGTAGAGATAGTCTCAGCATCTGTGACTAATTCATCAGGCAGTCTTCATCTTTAAAGGAAACGTCTTCGGCACTTCTTTAGAAGACACTTGATAGGGTGCACCTGTGGATGACTTTGATAGTGTGTTTCCTTTGGGATGGCCTGATTTCAGTGGTAGAAAATTTTGAGCCCTGCTGACTTTACAGTATTATTGGGTTCTTTCCTTTTTACTTGCCAGATATTCAAGTTGAGACAGTTTTAGCCATATATGCAATGTATTTATGTATTTTTAATGAAAACAAGCCACTATTCATTAAAAGTACAATTAGTTTGTTATAATTGCTGCACTGTTGCATTTTGTACAATTATGACAACAGTAGCCTACAGCATGAACCTGATCAAGAGTTTAAAAAAAACAAATCACATGTTGCTATATGGTTCGAATGACATTAAATTAAACAAAGCATCATTAAATCATGAAAAACTGTGATTATTTAGCTTCCAGACATGGCTTCATACTGCTTAGTTACATTTCAAATAAAAATCTGTCTCATCAAATAACATTTCTACTCTTAATTTGACAAGTTTTTTATCCCTTGCTCATTCTGTCATTGTGTTACTGCTGGCAGCTCAGGATTGGAAGCCAGCATGCTGTAACTCATCGAGGTTCAATGAGTCATTTCATTTACAGATGTCCCTCTGCGCACCATTGTCAGGACAAGCTATTATTTCTGCTCTTTGGGTATTTTTGTGTGTCCTGGTTGAAACAGTTGAGCCTTTCTTTGTGTTTGTATGTCGTAGACAAGCTGTTTTTGTTAACAATGCAGCCAATGACATGGTTTTGCTCATTGTACTGCGGTGAAAACATGACACACCATTGCCTGTATCGGTTTTCTAAGCAGGGATCTGAAACTCTTTTTCTTTCATTTTGACATTGGAACAATGTGATGTGCAACACATAATAGTTTTATTTAGGAAACCATTCCTGACTGTAAAGTAGGAGCCCAGTACCCAATTAAAAAGACTGTGATATCTGTCATCTTTCCACAACTAGTCCGTTTTATTGCTTAATTATTATGGCCCTGTATAACTTTACAAATATCCACTTTGGAAATAAATCATGGAAATATTAAGATCAAGCTGGCGTTCTATTTCATGTATTACACCTGACCCTGATGCATAGACGAGCTGTATCAGTGGATTAAACAGTGATATGGAATTATCTGAGCATTAACAGGCCTGTGGAAGTCATACTTGAATAATATCCGAGTGTCTCTTATGGACTTTGAAACAATTCATGTCATTGTTGTATCCTACTCAAGAGATGCTTGAATATTCTAATTTATTATCTCTTGTTGCCCAGATGTACTCAGACTACTAACAAGCTAAATAAAACATGAGCTCCCGCTTGGACATAAACAATTTACTAGGATCAGTCAAGAAACAATGCTGTAACAGTGAGATGACCAGCACGTCCTGCAAGGAAATGCCATCCAATATTTGGATCATTTTGTTTGAGCAAACCAAATCAGATCTGAGTTCCTCAAATTTGTTAGGTCAAGTGTATGATGATGTCTCTGTGTCGTTTAGAAAGCTTTTTCTAGCAGTGCAAGTCTTTGCGACAAGTCCTATCCTTAAACCATTAGTGGCATCAGTACCATGTTTAATAAATGTAGCACTCTTTGCAACTCCTTCATTTCACAAGATAAGTAAAACCTCACTTTAAAATATGTATGTTTATTATTTACATTTAAGAAAATCAGATTACTCGTATACATAATTAAACCACAGGAAAGTGTGGAGTGTTGACTCTGGTCACTAGTTAGTCTCAAGACGCTGGTAAAAACACTTGATTTTGGATATAATTTATGTACATTTGAACGTTTGGCCAGGGTCAGAACGAGATTACAGGGTAGGATGTTAGCATATATTAAAATCCTAATTAAAAAACAATATGAATATCGAAGACATGTGATAAGACTTATTGTGCTTTAACTTTATCTTTTATTAAAATAAATAACTAACTTGTTATTACAGTTGTTAAAACATGTTATGTATTCATTTTTTCTCCTATCTAAGGGGTAAGATATTTTTAAAATATTGTTTTGTCATTTTATTTTTTACTCTAAACCTATTCATGAATATTTAAGTTGGTGGTCTGTTAAATTTGTTACAAGAAAAGGATTCTCACCTTCACTATAGACTGACATTTATGTCAAGTGCTATGAACTGCGGCCACAAACTGCAGGATGAATCGGTGTTCTTGGGAGACACTTTTTATGAAGCAGTTCCACAAACCAAGTTAATCATTTTTTTTCTTACTTTTATTATTAATAATATGATTTTAGTAACCTGGGCTGGCTACTGTGGGAAAAGATATGTGTTTTACTGGAGGCTAACAAGAATATAGATGCAAGGATAGGTTTGTGTGTGTGGCAACAATAAAGCCGATCCTACAACACAAGGTATACCAATTCTTATTAGTCCTGTTATGATGTGTTGAGGTGGAAGTAAGGAGGTGCAGGAACGGAGAAAAAGGCAGAAAGCAGCAGACAAACTTGCAAAAAGTTATTTAACTGTACTTGACACATTAAGTATTAATTTCTTACTGAGAAAGCAGATCTGCTCATTTCCGCCCATATTTTAATTTTCAGCCATTGTTCTAGTAATACTTTCATGTTATTTTTTTTCACTACTAGTCTTAGATTCAAGGACAATGAATCAACATGTATATATTATGGTGTATGTTGCAGGTTTAAATCTTAGCATGTTCTCTAAAGTTATGAAAATTCCAAAGAGTCCTTACATTTTTTTTTATAATTTAGGTTTTCAGAATTTTCTGAGATTCAGCTTTATCTTTAACATTGTCTAAACATTTAAGGGAACTTTTTTTTTTCCAAAAAATCATAGAAACCTAGATCAACCTCGAAATTGAACAAACCAAGAAAAGGAAAATATAAAATTTATCCAATAGTTTTTATATAAAGTTGCTAAAGTAACAGAGAAACACAAAGAGATAAATGCTAGCAAAAACAAGCTCTGCCACCTCCCTGGTGGAGGTAATAATAGGGTGCATGAATGATTGGCATGCATCAAGAAAGAAAACATCTAAGGGATTGCAGAAATTTCTAAAAATGGGTTAAGAACTGACTAATGAATTATTAATTAGTGAAATGGTAATACAGGTGGAAAATATCCTTAATGATTGTGACTGGTTGAGACTTAGACATACAGTATAAAGATGTTTAGTTAACATCAACAGCAACAGAACTCCCCTGCTACGTGTAATTGTGGAAGCAGGAACATTTCTGTGTGCACAATATCAAGGGAATTTTGCCTCCTGAGTCCTTGCATCCACATACGAGGACATCACATAGCCTATTTGTTTATCTGCACCACAACACTAAATTGTGTGTAACTGGAACTTGTTGAACACATACACTGCTATTTGGCAGTGCCAGAAGAGCTGTTGTTTTTCAATTTAAAATAATTTAACTACATCATTATAAAATATGCATAAACACAACAAATGTATGTTATTGTTAATCCTAATATTTTTAGTTCCTCTTAACCCCAAATAGCTGGGGTAAGTCAAACTGAAGCTCAGGTCTCAGGGGGTTAATGGATTGTGACTAAACAGCTGTGCAGCCTTAACAAACTACTTATCAGTGAAGCTAATTGGGCGAAAAAAGCTTTGATTTGCTGGGAAGCATTTAGACTGAACTAGAACGAATGGGAAAAGGTCATGTGGTTTGATGATCATTCACCCTGTTCCAGAGTGATGGGCAAATCAGGGTGAGAAAATAAGCTAATTAGGTGTATTTTAATCATGTCTTGTGTTGTACAAACCTTTGTGGAGGCAGCGGTACGATTCTGAGATGACTGCAGCTCCAAAGAATGAGCCAACTGACTGTCTGAATACGCTGAATGTGCAGGTTTATTCCAAAAGTGGATATTTTCTTTTCTGATTCTGGATGACAACGCCACGGTACATTGGGCTTAAATTGTGAAAGACTGGTTCAGGTAATATGACGCATCATTTCCCCACATGGACTGGTCACCAGCGTCCAGGTCTTAAGCCCTTTGAGAAACTCAGAATGTTCAGCAGGAATCAGAATCTCCCATCAGCTATACATGTTTTTGGTAAAAAAAAAAAAAAAAAAAAAGTATCACCCCTGGATGAAGTAAGTTTTGTGATATTGCATAATTTTAATAACACAATACAACAGTGCGTCAAAAGCGGCCATCATTAAAACTTTAAGGGCTTTAAAAAAATGTTAAAGTGAGATTTTTTCTACTTTTTTCCTTTTTTTGGATGGGTAGTGTAAATAACAATATGCGCAGTATGTCTGGCTCTCTGTCACAGTTAATTTTTCTCATAAAATATGATGTTAATTATACACATGATAAATGCTATGTGAGGTGAACCAAACAGCCCCTGTCAAAACTGATTGTGTCCATCCATTCCTTATGCTCTGGCATTGACCTCGCTTATGGCCCAGGAGGCTGGAGGTTCAGGGGGGCTGAAGCCAGCGGTCTATTTCTGACATCAGTATGACAACAAATTCAGTCACTTACACTTTGTGTCTTATCTTACTTCAACTGTAATATAATCCTTCAGTCTGCATTTAAAGGAGACTTTTACTGTTTGATTCAAACATCACTTTCTTGTCATCTCTTGTCAGTCGCTGTGGCATTGTTTCCATAACATTCTGCAATGTCAAGATTTATTTCCATCTAGTGTGGAAATAATGTTTCCTCAAGATCTTGTATTGATGGTGGTCTGGACTCTGTGATGGTAAATCCATGTGTGGAAATTATCTTTCATGCTCTCTGATTACTCTTTCATAATTTGAGCTTGATGAATAATAATAAAAAAAAATAAGGAAACCTGTATTAGCCTGTCAGTGGTGAAATTGCATTGATGTGACAGCATAAGTACAGAAAGCAGCAGCACACAGGCAAAGACAAACAATAACACAAAGACTACAAAAAGTAGTGCCAGACCTGGCCAAAGAAAATTAATTAAACAAAATACATGTTCAGTTTAAATAATTATAATAGACTATAATAAATATTTATATAGTCTGACAGAGTGAGTTTCAAGAATATCTTTGTAAAAAAGAAACAGCCGAAAATGTTAAAATTAAAAGTAAAAAAGTGAAAAAAAATTACATAACAGTAAAAATTTTGCTCAGGCTTCGAATAGACTTTAATAGAGAGAGTGCATAGGTGTAATGGGAGCAATTTACATGTGTCCATTGTACAGTTTTATAACAGCAGAGAGGAAAGACTTATCATCTTGGAATATTTCCGTCCCATAAGTGGAAAAAAAATCCATTGATGGTATAATGTGGTTATTCAGTATATTCAGGTTGTTGGCTGACCTGTTTCTTTAGGCACATAACGTTGAACCTAGACCTGGCCAGCTGCAGGATGATGTCTGCTAGTGTCTACTAGGAGCCATGATGCCTAGTAGGCACTAGGCATCACATCTGGAACAGGGCAAATTTGAACTCATTAAACTACCCGACCTTTCTCCATTCTCCAGTCTAATCTTTTTGATTCTTAGCAAATTGAAGCTTTTTTTCCAGTTGGCTTCACTCATTATGGTTTTCTTATGGCAACACTGCTGTTCAGTCTAATCCCTTGAATTGTATTTGCATTGTGTGTAGGAACGTTTGTACATACACTATTAAACAGTTTTGCTGTGGTTCTTCTTCCATTTGATTTTATCAAACATTTAAATGATTAGGCTGCGATCCAGGCTGTCTAATGAAGTAATTTCTTCCTCAAAATTTCCCTTTTTTTTGCAATTTTTTACCAATTTGTTGGATAGTTCTTAAACCAACTTTAGTCATAACTGCAATCTCCTTAGATGTTTTCTTTGCTCTATGTGTAATGATGTAATGTTGTTGCGCTATATTATGAACAGGACACCGACTCATGCTTTTATTCTTGAAAATAGTAATGTCTTCATTTTCTTTGTATGTTTGAGTGCTCAGTAATGTTATTATATGGAATCACATGCATATTAAAGCATTAATCGTATTTGGGGGAGTACAGTTAGGAAAAAGAGAGGGTTGGGAAATACAGGAAGCGCGTTACACATTTTATTGTGAAGGTGCCTGTCACGCGTCGGAAGCCTCCGTACTTCCTCTTGCTCATGACTCTCGCTGAGGAGGTACGCATTTCTGCCACTCTGTATTGTTTCATTGTTCTCTGGTTAAAAACATGTCCAAAAGTTGTAAAATGTTTACTAAACTAGTGTGTAGTCCCTAGGAAGTAATGACAAAATGTGTTCAACTGTTTTTATTCATATTCTGCTAATTAGAAGAGAGATAGCTGAGTGGTTTCAGCCAAGTGCAGTGCTAGCTAACTACGCCGTTCATTGTGTTGGTGTGCATGGCTAACAACGAGAACTAACTGGGGCTACTCTGTGACTATGTGTAAGGTATTATCGAGCTAAGGGGAGAGCTTGTACCGGGATACACATGGGAATCTTTCTTCTCTGTAATGCAGGTATGTGATGTTCTGTAAGTTATTCTTCTTTCATTTAATTCTGTATAAGATATACATACTATGTTGTACGCTCTTGCTCATGACTCTCGCCGAGGAGGTATTATCGAGCTAAGGGGAGAGCTTGTACCGGGATACACATGGGAATCTTTCTTCTCTGTAATGCAGGAGGTGGTATGCGATGTTCTAAAAAATGAACCGAAATGAGACCAGTTGAGGCCTGTGGTTGCAAATCTCTCATACAAGACACAACGCAGAAGTAAGTAAGAAGTAACGTAGAAGGTCAGCTGGAGCTTACCTCCTGGTTGCTGCAGTGCATATATCGGCAGGATCCAGCGCTTAATCAACTGACGCGGGGAGACGGATCTTCGCCATTCGGATATGATCTGCGGTCTGGCGGGGAAGACTCATCGCTTCGTGCCGGTCCTGCGGCTGTGGCTGAAGAGTCGTGAACAGACTGCGCTGCTGAGCTTCGCCCCGATGGCAGTACCACCCAAAGACTTTATCCTTTTCAGTGATATGAAGTAATCGAACTGATAATTAAGGTGAGATTGTGGACTCATAAGAAAAAGATTCTTTTTTCTCGGGACATTTTATACGGTTCATGATCCTACTGTCTGTGTTATTATAAGTAGTGTGTGGACTCGCCAAAGTACATGGGTTGGGGGCAGCTGGTGGTGCAACTCGAAGTGTCGGGAGAGGGAGAGGCGTTTTAATGTACACGCCGCTGTCTGTATCAACGCCAAGTGGCCGAACCGAGCTAATAGCGGGTCAGATGCAGATGTGGTCGGATCTCTACCGTTCACCTCAAACGTGTCACCCATGAGTCCCACTTTGCTGACGGCAAACGACTCTGGTGTCGGAGTATCTCCTGATCATTTCGCTGATTTAATCAGGTCAATTGGGACAGAGATTGGACCATCGATCAAAGCTAGCTTACAACAGCAAGGCTCTGCTGATCAGACAGGCAGTGTTACTCCTGAGAATCCTCAGCACGGTTGTCACTCAGGTGAGGGAACCACCACGGTAATTGACGCTTCCAAGCTAAGTTTGGTGCTGCGTTCTGAGGTAAATGCTCCGCCTTATTTCAGGGGGGATAGTTCCGATAAGTACTCCGTGTTTGAATGGGAAGAGTTAATGCAAAGTTATTCTCAGAAACAGGGGTACAGTGGAACTGAATGTATTGAAGAGGTTACTAACCGATTGATGGGGAAGCCGAGGGATGTTATCAAAGTATGGCTATGTAGCAACCCCCACGTTACGGATGTCAACGTGGTCTATAGCGTGCTCAGACGCCATTTTAGTGACGCTGTACACTCTGACTTACCACTGGCTGATTTTTATTCAGTGTTGCCTTTCGCTGGAGAAAGTGCACTGGATTACTGGATCAGACTTAACAGAGCGGCTGAGGTAACTGAACAATGCCTAGTGAGTAAAGGTGAGCCGGTGACTGATTTGAGTCTTTCATACAAGACACAACGCAGAAGTAAAACCACTACATATGCTTACCAATGATTTGATTCTACTTAAATAGACCAACATATTTCCCTCCACCACTGGATGTACTGTATCTTTCAACATGATCATTTAAGAAATGTAAAGTTAGTCATGGCACTAACTGCCAACATTTTACAAGCTGTAAGATAATTACTTATCTGTAATTATTCAGTCAGGAGCACTTGTGTACTTGCTTAGCTATCTCCAGGAGCCAGCTTTTTCTCTCTTTTCTTGTAGTAACAGGAAATAATAAAAGAAACAAAAAAAGAAAGCAAATCTGATATAAGAGCTAATACAAATATTGGTTAGCACTGCAGCCTCACAGGAAGAAAGTTACTGGTTCTAGCCTTCGGTGGCTTCTCCAGTGTAGTTCGTATGAACTCTTTGTGTAAGCGTCGGTTCTCTCAGAGTATGCCACTTCCTTCCACTGTCTGTAGACATGCATGTTAGGTTGGTCATTTGGAACTGTCCTTAGACAACAAAATCTGTAGATCTAGTTATTTGTCTCGCTGTCCAGGGTATACCCTGCCTCTCGCCCGATGATTGCTGAGATAGACTCCACCTACCCATGACCCTGAATTGGAATAAGCGGATCTGATAATGGATGAATGGATAATCATAATGGTAATCAGATAACATAACAGAGTAATGAAGGAGCACCCAGGTCTTAAAATTAGAAATTAAGTGCTGATCTACTCATTATCAAGGACCCACAGCTTATACCACACACACACACACACACACACACACACACACACACACACACACACACACACACACACACACACACACAC